>OX424576.1:123268790-123276290 GCA_949152435.1 Gastracanthus pulcherrimus | reverse complement strand
CTCTATCTCTCTATCTCTCTCTATCTCTCACTATCTCTATCTCTCTATCTCTCTATCTCTCTATCTCTATCTCTCTCTATCTATCTCTCTCTATCTCTATCTATCTCTATCTATCTCTCTCTATCTCGCTCTCTATCTCTCTCTATTTCTCTCTATCTATCTCTATCTCTCTCTCTATCCTCTCTATCTCTCTATCTCTCTCTCTCTCTATCTCTCTATCTCTCTATCTCTATCTTTATCTCTATCTCTATCTCTCTCTATCTCTATCTATCTCTCTCTATCTCTCTCTCTATCTCTATCTCTCTATCTCTCTCTCTCTGTGTGTGTCGCGCGTCTGCTAGGTGCACCTGCTCGTGTTTTGGCTCCTGCTTTTACACCGCACTCTGCTGCCTCCTGCGCCTGTGAGCCGGTCTGTTGTGGTGCCTGCACAGTGGAACATTCCAACCATAGCTGTGATAATAAATCACAGCTTCCACTGGTCCATCGGCACAGTTTTCAACATCCAAGCAACAACACCCGGCCAGGTGTTTTTTGAGGTTAAGAGAGGTGAATACGGCAGAGTGGCGGGAGCCAAGCACGAAGCATAATCCAGAGGTACCACTTCATTCTGGACACACAGCACGCAGCGCCATACTATCAAGGCGCCATCTGCCGACTCGAACTACAACTACGTGACCACCGAGGCGACACCTGCTGCATCCTAGACACACCATCAGTACCTTCCACGACTCATCTTTGTCGCCACTAACACCATGGTCGACAACTGCGCCATCTGCGGGGAGGTTCCTAGGAGCAGCAACTCGCTACGTAAGTGCTGCATATGCGATATTACTTACCATCCAGCGTGCAAGCCTCTTGCAGTGCTTACCCGCGTACAAAGGAACGCATTGCAGCTACATACTAAAGCGGTAGCGTGCCAGGCATGTATCGACTCGAAGAGGTCGATGTTCGAGTCGGCAGTCGCGCGCGCGACGAACGCCAGCAAAAATATGAGTGGGAAAGAGAAGGAGCTAGCCGCGTCCACTCCGGCCAATAAAAGGCCTGCAACAGCTGCTCGCACCAATCAGGCGAGCAAGGCCGCGCCCACCAACTCCTCACTCTCTCCGTTGCAGGGGCTAAGCCCCGCCCCCACCAGCAGCCTACTCCGGTTGGCCTCACAGTCTCCTGTGACGTCACTAGGCCCGCCCATTTCCAGTATAGGAGCAGAGCACAGTGGGGAATCCCCGAGTGACGTCACGGCCAAGAATGCGGACCGAGCTAATAATACTTCACAGTCCTCCTTCTCCAAAAATAACAGCAGTATTAATGATATAAATGCGTCAGTCATCCGTATGCTAGATAGTACCGCGTTAAAAAAGGGAACAACGGTCTCCTGCCTAGTGGAGTACGCGAATTCTACTTCAAGAAACATTGATAATGCACTTGCTAGACATTGCACCTCTATTGAAGGCAGATTGGAGGCAATTGTAAATAGGCTAAATACGTTACCAGCTATACATACTTTAGCACTTTCAATTGACTCTAAGCTGCAAAAAATTGAGGAAAAACTGTCGAAACAACACTCCCAGCTGGAGGAGATGAAAAAGGAGAAGCAAGTGCTTTATCAAGAAATAGATAACCTAAAAATTAAAAATAAAAAATTACATGATAATAACGTAGAAACGAACACTTTATTGACCAATACAGAGGTACATTACAATATGTTAATTGATAAAATCGATAATCTAGAGCAGACAAATCTCGAGTCACAGACTAAAATTGATAATCTTGTATTAAACACTTTTGAAAACGATTTCCTAAATTTAACAAACAAAATCAATAGAGTTGAACTTGACAACAAGGAAATAATAACAAAAATAGAAAAAATAATAACAAAAGAAGATTTTACCTCTGTATATACTACTACTATTGAGAAAATTGAAAGAAATGTTGAGAACATCCAAAAAGATAACAAACTCATACTAAATAAAATAGAATTCCAAAAAATCGCAGTACTACCCAGTACACAAAACAATACCGTTTCTCTTATAAGTACAAAAAAATGTAATACTGCTAATAATAATGCGTCTGCTACGAATAGTACCTTACTTGACAATTATAGTGATATAAGCGAAACAATTGACAATTGTGAAAGCAATAATGACGGGTTTATCCAGATTGTAAATAGTAGAAATAAAATGTCTAGGCGTTTGAACAATTATAATAACGACAATGCTAACGCTGCGGCATCACCTGCACGAAGCACGCGGGTGCAAACGATTGATGGGGGGACAATGCACAGTAAAAACATTAAAAGCGGTAATACGGAGCTCATTATTTCAAACATTTTCGACGGTGATGTCTCTAAGCGTGTTGACGTCGCACACGCGATACTGTGCCGTGTCCTTCCATCAACACAAAAAATTGATATAATAGGCACACGCCTGCTTCGGTCAGAAGAATCGACAGCTGCGGCATTAGCAGATACAAACAGCGAACGTAGAAGGTCACCATGGGTTGTTACCCTTTCCAGCAGTGCGTTAGGCGAGAGAATAATGCGAGCCAAAAAGCTTATCACTGGCTTTCATGCTAGAGATGTCGACATTGCAGCTCTTGACCAGGACACAAGGGATGGGATTATAAATGGGAAAATTTTTATAAATGAATTGTTAACAAAAGAATGTTTTATTAAATATAGAAGTCTCAAGGCCCTTGCGATGAGACTTAATTTTAAATATGTTTGGCATAGAGGGGGCCGTTTCCTGGTGAAGAGGCGCGATGGCGATGTCTCTCATGAATTTTCATCTGCGGCTGATTTACAGACAATTGTGGCATCATATGCCATTAATCAACCATCTCAAACTGTAAATACTGAAAAAAAAACTGTTGATAATGAAATCGAAATTGATAATAATGTAATTCCGTCAACTGCTGCAAAAAATTGACTATCCGCAGACACTGCTGGGGGGGTTCACTGTAAGGGACTGAGGGCAGGTTTTGTCAATGTTACCTCACTGAAGGGGCACATTGGCATGATTAAACAACACCTTTCAGCTCGTCCTACCTACCATCTCTTTGGGGTTGCTGAGTCGCACCTTGACCCTGATGTTGGGAGTGATCTCATTCAGATCGATGACTACTCACTACTTAGACTTGATCGCAACAAACTAGGAGGCGGGCTAGTCCTGTACATTCATAACACTTTCAAGGCAAATTTACTAAGCAGTTCTCCAACAACACAGGAGGGCAGACCATTTATACCTGAATATTTAATGTGCAGTGTTCAGCAGGGCAGCCTTCCCCCGTCTTTGTTGCTTTAATATACAGACCACCACACGTACCGTTTTTACAGGGCTCGGACTTAATAGACAAACTGACGATACATACTCAAGACTTTAGTCACAAAATTATTATGGGAGATCTGAATGCGAACCTACTCGGAACGTCAGCCGATGCGAAATTTGTTAGACGGTTGGCTGATGATCTTAACCTTCAAATAATTGATCATGGTGCGACTCATCATCTCACGGATTCTCACACGTGGATTGATGTGATCTTGACAGATAATAATGACGTTGTACTGAGCAGGGACAATCGGCCGGCGCCTTTTCCCAGTCATCATAACATCATAGAGGTCGAGATTGGGGTCGAAACTGCTGCATCCCCTGTGGTTGAATCATTCAGCTACAGGGATTTTAAGTCGATCCAGCAAGACGACCTCCTGTCTCGCCTAGCTGACTGTGATTGGTCGCGGATCGATGGTCCCGCGGCGAGTGTTGACAGTCAATTAGAGTGCCTCAGTGTCAACCTCATGGCTGTGATAGATAAAATTGCACCGTTAAAAGAATTCATACCGAAAAAGAAAACAAATCCACCATGGGTTGATGCTGAGCTAATACATCTTTACAAAAAACGTGACTCCGTACGAAGACGCTATTCGAGGACCAATGACGACAGACTGTGGCGGGAGTATCAGGGCCTTGCAGCTGAAGCTGAATTACGAACGAAGGAAACAAGGGAAAGATTTTTACAAAATAAAATTTCTGAAGCGATTAATAATAAGAAAGATATCTGGAAAGAGCTCAAGGCTCTGGGCCTTCTGCCAAAGACAAGAGAGGAGCTTCATGGTTTCTCACCGGAAGAGCTCAATGCCCACTTTGCAGGGGTGTCGATCTCCCAAAATGAGGGTGATGAAGAACTTGACAGCGTCCTGACCACTGCCAGTGATGACGGTTTTGTTTTCCGAGAAGTCAGCTTCTCGGACGTGGTTCTGGCTGTTGCCCACTTCTCATCACAAGCCAGAGGGGAAGACGACATTCCCCAAAGTATAGTGGCTAAGGCTCTTCCGTTTGTGGGAGATCATATTGTTAAGATCTTTAACTCCTCTCTGTCCGGTGGCATTTTTCTGGGAGCTTGGAGGGGAGCTCGGTTGGTGCCTTTGAAGAAGAAACCTGTCCCATCTACGGTGTCAGATTTCCGACCAATTGCCCTGCTGAGTTTCCTTTCTAAGGTCCTTGAAAAAATCGTACACGACCAAATAACCAACTTCTTACGAGAAAATAATACTTTGGACCCGATGCAGACTGGTTTTCGACAGAATCACAGTACACAGACAGCACTACTGAAACTGACGGAGGACATAAGATCAGGCATTGACAACAACAAAAAACTATTGACTATTTTGTTAATGTTTGATTTTAGCAAAGCATTCGACACCATCTCACACACTAAACTGCTGCGTAAGCTGATGCGCATGGGATTCTCCAGGAGTGTTCTCCTGTGGCTTAAGTCATATATCATGGGGAGACGACAGAAAGTCGTCACAATCACAAACGGGGATTCAGGTTGGCTAACCACCAATCTTGGCGTTCCACAGGGCTCAGTCCTGGGACCCCTGCTTTTCAGCCTGTACATAAACGACTTACAAGACGCACTCGACTTAGATGGTGTCGAACACATACTTTACGCTGACGACTTGCAAACCTACACACAAGTGACCCTGAAAGGTCTTCGTGATGGTATCGGTCGCATGTCGGCTGTAGCACAAGCAGTGTCGAACTGGGCAACGTCAGCTGGCCTGCGCCTCAATGTCGGCAAGACAAAGGCGATCATTTTTGGATCTGATCACAACATCAAATAGGTTCAGAGCCTCGACTTGCAAGGCATTGAGATACAGACCGGCGTACACGTTCCCTTTGTCGATACAGTCACCAACCTCGGCGTGGTGATGGACGGAGGGTTGACATGGAAGCCGCAACTGAATGCGGTCAGTAGAAAGGTAAATAGGGCTCTGTATAGCTTAAAACTTTTCCGTTCAAGCACCACAGAGATACTGAGGAAGCAGCTGGCATGTGCACTGGTACTACCTCACTTAGATTATTGCTCAGTGGTTCTTCTTGATGTGTCAGGGGAGCTCCAGACACGACTACAACGTCTGCAGAATGCATGTGTGAGATACATATGTGGTGTTAGGCGGGATGAGCATATCACCGCCTACAGGAAAAAACTGGACTGGTTAGAATTGAAGGTGAGGAGGGAGTATTTTATGGGGCTGCTGCTTTACAAAGCGGTTGTCATGCGGCAGCCACCGTATCTTACTGCCCTCTTTGAAAAAAACCAGGCCAGGACTTCAAGTAGGGGTGGTATGAAAGAGCTCTCGGTTCCGGGGTCGCGCACCGATAAGGGCCTTTTTTCATTCAGAGTTCAAGGTGCGCACCTCTGGAATTCGCTCCCGAGCAGTGTGAGGTGCCTGCCATCTTTTTGTAAATTTAAAACGGCGTTTAGCAGGCACCTTAAACAATTACATGGTGAGGAGTATGTTTAGAGATAAAAATGAGTCGATTATATATTTAGGCTTTTTATTTATTTAAATTATTTATTTATTTAATTTATTTATTTATTAAAACTTATTTATTTAATTTATTTATTTATTAAAACTTATTTATTTATTTATTTAACTTATTTATTTATTTAAATTTATTTATTTATTTATCTAAATTTATTTATTTATTTATTTAATTTAATTATTTATCTTGTTTATTTATGTATTCGACGTATTTATTTATTATTTTATTTATTTATTTATTAAATATTTTTAGTGTTAATTAAGTGTGAATGTATTTAATTATTAATTTGACAAAACAATTTTAAAAAAGTATGCATGTATTTATTAGTATGAATGGAAACGATTGTTAATGTATGTATATAATTTTATTCAAGCGACTGATAGGTATAATAAGTACGATTTAGAAAAAACAAATTTTATAACTGACAACAAAGTGCAATACTTTATATACCTGACTTCACATATGTGCAATTAATTTTAGTTAAGTAACGACGTGATATGTAATTTTAAGAAACTGACAACGTGTGACATTAAAATGTAAATTATATATGTAAAAACTTTTTTGTAAATATTTACAAATAAATATTATATCTATCTATCTATCTATCTCTATCTCTCTCTATCTCTCTCTATCTCTCTCTATCTCTCTCTCTCTCTCTCTATCTCACTCTATCTCTCTATCTCTATCTATCTCTCTCTCTCTATCTCACTCTCTCTATATCTCTCTCTATCTCTCTCTATTTCTCTCTATCTCTCTCTCTATCTCTCTCTCTATCTCTCTATCTCTATATCTCTATCTCTCTCTATATCAGTCTATCTCTCTCTATCTCTATCTATCTCTATCTATATCTCTCTATCTCGCTCTCTATCTCTATCTCTCACTATCTCTATCTCTCTATCTCTCTATCTCTATCTCTCTCTATCTCAGTCTATCTCTCTCTATCTCTATCTATCTCTATCTATCTCTATCTATCTCTCTCTATCTCGCTCTATCTCGCTCTCTCTCTATCTCTCTCTATCTCTCTCTATCTCACTATATCTCTCTCTATCTCTCTCTATCTCTCTCTATCTATCTCTCTCTATCTCGCTCTCTATCTCTCTCTATTTCTCTCAATATTTCTCTATCTCTCTCTCTATCTCTCTCTATGTCTCTATCTCTCTATCTCTCTATCTCTCTATCTCTATCTTTATCTCTATCTCTATCTCTCTCTATCTCTATCTATCTCTCTCTATCTCTCTCTCTCTCTATCTCTATCTCTCTATCTCTCTATCTCTCTCTATCTCTCTCTCTCTATCTCTCTCTATCTCTCTCTATCTCTCTCTATCTCTCTCTATCTCTCTCTCTCTCTATCTCACTCTATCTCTGTATCTCTATCTATCTCTATCTCTCTATCTCTATCTCTATATCTCTCTCTCAATATCTCCCTCTATCTCTCTATCTCTCTCTATCTCTCTATCTATCTCTCTCTATTTCTCTCTATCTATCTCTATCTCTCTCTCTCTCTATCTCTGTCTATCTCTCTATCTCTCTATCTCTATCTTTATCTCTATCTCTAATTCTCTCTATCTCTATCTTTATCTCTATCTCTATCTCTCTCTATCTCTATCTATCTCTCTCTATCTCTCTCTCTATCTCTATCTCTCTATCTATCTCTCTATCTCTCTCTATCTCTCTC
>OX424576.1:122755183-123253590 GCA_949152435.1 Gastracanthus pulcherrimus | reverse complement strand
CACATGAGTAGGAAACTGATTATGCTCTAAGGGTTCCCGAGCCGCGCTGAATCCGAATCCGAGGTCATATTTTGAAAATTCAAGATGGCGAATCCAATATGGCGGACGGGATAGTAAAAAAATCGAGATTTTGAAAAATAAAAATTTTTTCGTATTCTACGTGAAAACACAAATAGATACTGTTTTTGTTGTTTTTTAGATATCTCTCTTAGTTCTTGAGTAAAAAATTCATAAACTTTGAAAATAAAGCAGACCTATTTGCCGTCTATTCCGTTCATGCACATAAGCGTTGCAATCACATGAGTAGAAAACTGATTATGCTCTAAGGGTTCCCGAGCCGCGCTGAATCCGAATCCGAGGTCATATTTTGAAAATTCAAGATGGCGAATCCAATATGGCGGACGGGAAAGTAAAAAAATCGAATTTTGAAAAACAAAAATTTTTTCCTATTCTACGTGAAAACACAAATAGATACTGTTTTTGTTGTTTTTTCGATATCTCTCTTAGTTCTTGAGTAAAAAATTCATAAACTTTGAAAATAACGCAGACCTATTTGCCGTCTATTCCGTTCATGCACATAAGCGTTGCAATCAGATGAGTAGGAATCTGATTATGCTGTAAGGGTTCCCGAGCCGCGCTGAATCCGAATCCGAGGTCAGATTTTGAAAATTCAAGATGGCGGATCCAATATGGCGGACGGGAAAGTAAAAAAAACGAATTTTGAAAAACAAAAATTTTTTCGTATTCTACGTGAAAACACAAATAGATACTGTTTTTGTTGTTTTTTAGATATCTCTCTTAGTTCTTGAGTAAAAACTTCATAAACTTTGACAATAAAGCAGACCTATTTGCCGTCTATTCCGCTCATGCACATAAGCGTTCCATTCACATGAGTAGGAAACTGATTATGCTCTAAGGGTTCCCGAGCCGCGCTGAATCCGAATCCGAGGTCATATTTTGAAAATTCAAGATGGCGAATCCAATATGGCGGACGGGATAGTAAAAAAATCGAGATTTTGAAAAACAAAAATTTTTTCGTATTCTACGTGAAAACACAAATAGATACTGTTTTTGTTGTTTTTTAGATATCTCTCTTAGTTCTTGAGTAAAAAATTCATAAACTTTGACAATAAAGCAGACCTATTTGCCGTCTATTCCGTTCATGCACATAAGCGTTGCAATCACATGAGTAGGAAACTGATTATGCTCTAAGGGTTCCCGAGCCGCGCTGAATCCGAATCCGAGGTCATATTTTGAAAATTCAAGATGGCGAATCCAATATGGCGGACGGGATAGTAAAAAAATCGAGATTTTGAAAAACAAAATTTTATTCGTATTCTACGTGAAAACACAAATAGATACTGTTTTTGTTGTTTTTTCGATATCTCTCTTAGTTCTTGAGTAAAAACTTCATAAACTTTGAAAATAAAGCAGACCTATTTGCCGTCTATTCCGCTCATGCACATGAGTAGGAAACTGATTATGCTCTAAGGGTTCCCGAGCCGCGCTGAATCCGAATCCGAGGTCAGATTTTGCAAAATTCAAGATGGCATATCCATTATGGTGGACGGGATAGTAAAAAAATCGAGATTTTGAAAAACAAATTTTTTTTCGTATTCTACGTGAAAACACAAATAGATACTGTTTTTGTTGTTTTTTAGATATCTCTCTTAGTTCTTGAGTAAAAACTTCATAAACTTTGAAAATAAAGCAGACCTATTTGCCGTCTATTCCGTTCATGCACATAAGCGTTGCAATCAGATGAGTAGGAAACTGATTATGCTCTAAGGGTTCCCGAGCCGCGCTCAATCCGAATCCGAGGTCATATTTTGAGAATTCAAGATGGCGAATCCAATATGGCGGACGGGATAATAAAAAAATCGAGATTTTGAAAAACAAAAATTTTTTCGTATTCTACGTGAAAACACAAATAGATACTGTTTTTGTTGTTTTTTCGATATCTCTCTTAGTTCTTAAGTAAAAACTTCATAAACTTTGACAATAAAGCAGACCTATTTTGCCGTCTATTCCGTTCATGCACATAAGCGTTGCAATCACATGAGTAGGAAACTGATTATGCTCTAAGGGTTCCCGAGCCGCGCTGAATCCGATTCCGAGGTCATATTTTGAAAATTCAAGATGGCGAATCCAATATGGCGGACGGGATAGTAAAAAAATCGAGATTTTGAAAAATAAAAATTTTTTCGTATTCTACGTGAAAACACAAATAGATACGGTTTTTGTTGTTTTTTAGATATCTCTCTTAGTTCTTGAGTAAAAAATTCATAAACTTTGAAAATAAAGCAGACCTATTTGCCGTCTATTCCGTTCATGCACATAAGCGTTGCAATCACATGAGTAGAAAACTGATTATGCTCTAAGGGTTCCCGAGCCGCGCTGAATCCGAATCCGAGGTCATATTTTGAAAATTCAAGATGGCGAATCCAATATGGCGGACGGGAAAGTAAAAAAATCGAATTTTGAAAAACAAAAATTTTTTCCTATTCTACGTGAAAACACAAATAGATACTGTTTTTGTTGTTTTTTCGATATCTCTCTTAGTTCTTGAGTAAAAAATTCATAAACTTTGAAAATAACGCAGAGCTATTTGCCGTCTATTCCGTTCATGCACATAAGCGTTGCAATCAGATGAGTAGGAATCTGATTATGCTCTAAGGGTTCCCGAGCCGCGCTGAATCCGAATCCGAGGTCAGATTTTGAAAATTCAAGATGGCGGATCCAATATGGCGGACGGGAAAGTAAAAAAAACGAATTTTGAAAAACAAAAATTTTTTCGTATTCTACGTGAAAACACAAATAGATACTGTTTTTGTTGTTTTTTCGACACCTCTCTTCGTTCTTGAGTAAAAAATTCATAAACTTTGAAAATAAAGCAGACCTATTTGCCGTCTATTCCGTTCATGCACATGAGTAGGAAACTGATTATGCTCTAAGGGTTCCCGAGCCGCGCTGAATCCGAATCCGAGGTCAGATTTTGAAAATTCAAGATGGCGGATCCAATATGGCGGACGGGAAAGTAAAAAAAACGAATTTTGAAATATAAAAATTTTTTCGTATTCTACGTGAAAACACAAATAGATACTGTTTTTGTTGTTTTTTAGATATCTCTCTTAGTTCTTAAGTAAAAACTTCATAAACTTTGACAATAAAGCAGACCTATTTTGCCGTCTATTCCGTTCATGCACATAAGCGTTGCAATCACATGAGTAGGAAACTGATTATGCTCTAAGGGTTCCCGAGCCGCGCTGAATCCGAATCCGAGGTCATATTTTGAAAATTCAAGATGGCGAATCCAATATGGCGGACGGGATAGTAAAAAAATCGAGATATTGAAAAACAAAAATGTTTTCGTATTCTACGTGAAAACACGAATAGATACTGTTTTTGTTGTTTTTTCGACACCTCTCTTAGTTCTTGAGTAAAAAATTCATAAACTTTGAAAATAACGCAGACCTATTTGCCGTCTATTCCGTTCATGCACATAAGCGTTGCAATCACATGAGTAGGAAACTGATTATGCTCTAAGGGTTCCCGAGCCGCGCTGAATCCGAATCCGAGGTCATATTTTGAAAATTCAAGATGGCGAATCCAATATGGCGGACGGGATAGTAAAAAAATCGAGATTTTGAAAAACAAAAATTTTTTCGTATTCTACGTGAAAACAGAAATAGATACTGTTTTTGTTGTTTTTTAGATATCTCTCTTAGTTCTTGAGTAAAAAATTCATAAACTTTGAAAATAACGCAGGCCTATTTGCCGTCTATTCCGTTCATGCACATAAGCGTTGCAATCACATGAGTAGGAAACTGATTATGCTCTAAGGGTTCCCGAGCCGCGCTGAATCCGAATCCGAAGTCAGATTTTGAAAATTCAAGATGGCGGATCCTATATGGCGGACGGGAAAGTAAAAAAATCGAATTTTGAAAAACAAACATTTTTTCGTATTCTACGTGAAAACACAAATAGATACTGTTTTTGTTGTTTTTTAGATATCTCTCTTAGTTCTTGAGTAAAAACTTCATAAACTTTGAAAATAACGCAGGCCTATTTGCCGTCTATTCCGTTCATGCACATAAGCGTTGCAATCACATGAGTAGGAAACTGATTATGCTCTAAGGGTTCCCGAGCCGCGCTGAATCCCAATCCGAGGTCAGATTTTGAAAATTCAAGATGGCGGATCCAATATGGCGGACGGGAAAGTAAAAAAACGAATTTTGAAATACAACAATTTTTTCGTATTCTACGTGAAAACACAAATAGATACTGTTTTTGTTGTTTTTTCGATGTCTCTCTTACTTCTTGAGTAAAAAATTCATAAACTTTGAAAATAACGCAGACCTATTTGCCGTGTATTCCGTTCATGCACATAAGCGTTGCAATCACATGAGTAGGAAACTGATTGTGCTCTAGGGGTTCCCGAGTCGCGCTGAATCCGAATCCGAAGTCAGATTTTGAAAATTCAAGATGGCGGATCCAATATGGCGGACGGGAAAGTAAAAAAAACGAATTTTGAAAAACAAAAATTTTTTCGTATTCTACGTGAAAACACAAATAGATACTGTTTTTGTTGTTTTTTCGACACCTCTCTTCGTTCTTGAGTAAAAAATTCATAAACTTTGAAAATAAAGCAGACCTATTTGCCGTCTATTCCGTTCATGCACATGAGTAGGAAACTGATTATGCTCTAAGGGTTCCCGAGCCGCGCTGAATCCGAATCCGAGGTCAGATTTTGAAAATTCAAGATGGCGGATCCAATATGGCGGACCGGAAAGTAAAAAAAACGAATTTTGAAATACAAAAATTTTTTCGTATTCTACGTGAAAACACAAATAGATACTGTTTTTGTTGTTTTTTAGATATCTCTCTTAGTTCTTAAGTAAAAACTTCATAAACTTTGACAATAAAGCAGACCTATTTTGCCGTCTATTCCGTTCATGCACATAAGCGTTGCAATCACATGAGTAGGAAACTGATTATGCTCTAAGGGTTCCCGAGCCGCGCTGAATCCGAATCCGAGGTCAGATTTTGCAAAATTCAAGATGGCATATCCATTATGGTGGACGGGATAGTAAAAAAATCGAGATTTTGAAAAACAAATTTTTTTTCGTATTCTACGTGAAAACACAAATAGATACTGTTTTTGTTGTTTTTTAGATATCTCTCTTAGTTCTTGAGTAAAAACTTCATAAACTTTGAAAATAAAGCAGACCTATTTGCCGTCTATTCCGTTCATGCACATAAGCGTTGCAATCACATGAGTAGGAATCTGATTATGCTCTAAGGGTTCCTGAGCCGCGCTGAATCCGAATCCGAGGTCAGATTTTGAAAATTCCAGATGGCGGATCCAATATGGCAGACGGGAAAGTAAAAAAACGAATTTTGAAATACAACAATTTTTTCGTATTCTACGTGAAAACACAAATAGATACTGTTTTTGTTGTTTTTTCGATGTCTCTCTTACTTCTTGAGTAAAAAATTCATAAACTTTGAAAATAACGCAGACCTATTTGCCGTCTATTCCGTTCATGCACATAAGCGTTGCAATCACATGAGTAGGAAACTGATTGTGCTCTAAGGGTTCCCGAGTCGCGCTGAATCCGAATCCGAAGTCAGATTTTGAAAATTCAAGATGGCGGATCCAATATGGCGGACGGGAAAGTAAAAAAAACGAATTTTGAAAAACAAAAATTTTTTCGTATTCTACGTGAAAACACAAATAGATACTGTTTTTGTTGTTTTTTCGACACCTCTCTTCGTTCTTGAGTAAAAAATTCATAAACTTTGAAAATAAAGCAGACCTATTTGCCGTCTATTCCGTTCATGCACATGAGTAGGAAACTGATTATGCTCTAAGGGTTCCCGAGCCGCGCTGAATCCGAATCCGAGGTCAGATTTTGAAAATTCAAGATGGCGGATCCAATATGGCGGACCGGAAAGTAAAAAAAACGAATTTTGAAATACAAAAATTTTTTCGTATTCTACGTGAAAACACAAATAGATACTGTTTTTGTTGTTTTTTAGATATCTCTCTTAGTTCTTAAGTAAAAACTTCATAAACTTTGACAATAAAGCAGACCTATTTTGCCGTCTATTCCGTTCATGCACATAAGCGTTGCAATCACATGAGTAGGAAACTGATTATGCTCTAAGGGTTCCCGAGCCGCGCTGAATCCGAATCCGAGGTCATATTTTGAAAATTCAAGATGGCGAATCCAATATGGCGGACGGGATAGTAAAAAAATCGAGATTTTGAAAAATAAAAATTTTTTCGTATTCTACGTGAAAACACAAATAGATACTGTTTTTGTTGTTTTTTAGATATCTCTCTTAGTTCTTGAGTAAAAAATTCATAAACTTTGAAAATAAAGCAGACCTATTTGCCGTCTATTCCGTTCATGCACATAAGCGTTGCAATCACATGAGTAGAAAACTGATTATGCTCTAAGGGTTCCCGAGCCGCGCTGAATCCGAATCCGAGGTCATATTTTGAAAATTCAAGATGGCGAATCCAATATGGCGGACGGGAA
Organism: Gastracanthus pulcherrimus; assembly: GCA_949152435.1. Lineage (NCBI taxonomy): Eukaryota > Metazoa > Arthropoda > Insecta > Hymenoptera > Pteromalidae > Gastracanthus > Gastracanthus pulcherrimus. The sequence continues at coordinate 123,247,042 of OX424576.1, read as the reverse complement.
AGTAAAAAAATCGAATTTTGAAAAACAAAAATTTTTTCCTATTCTACGTGAAAACACAAATAGATACTGTTTTTGTTGTTTTTTCGATATCTCTCTTAGTTCTTGAGTAAAAAATTCATAAACTTTGAAAATAACGCAGACCTATTTGCCGTCTATTCCGTTCATGCACATAAGCGTTGCAATCAGATGAGTAGGAATCTGATTATGCTCTAAGGGTTCCCGAGCCGCGCTGAATCCGAATCCGAGGTCAGATTTTGAAAATTCAAGATGGCGGATCCAATATGGCGGACGGGAAAGTAAAAAAAACGAATTTTGAAAAACAAAAATTTTTTCGTATTCTACGTGAAAACACAAATAGATACTGTTTTTGTTGTTTTTTAGATATCTCTCTTAGTTCTTGAGTAAAAACTTTATAAACTTTGACAATAAAGCAGACCTATTTGCCGTCTATTCCGCTCATGCACATAAGCGTTCCATTCACATGAGTAGGAAACTGATTATGCTCTAAGGGTTCCCGAGCCGCGCTGAATCCGAATCCGAGGTCATATTTTGAAAATTCAAGATGGCGAATCCAATATGGCGGACGGGATAGTAAAAAAATCGAGATTTTGAAAAACAAAAATTTTTTCGTATTCTACGTGAAAACACAAATAGATACTGTTTTTGTTGTTTTTTAGATATCTCTCTTAGTTCTTGAGTAAAAAATTCATAAACTTTGACAATAAAGCAGACCTATTTGCCGTCTATTCCGTTCATGCACATAAGCGTTGCAATCACATGAGTAGGAAACTGATTATGCTCTAAGGGTTCCCGAGCCGCGCTGAATCCGAATCCGAGGTCATATTTTGAAAATTCAAGATGGCGAATCCAATATGGCGGACGGGATAGTAAAAAAATCGAGATTTTGAAAAACAAAATTTTATTCGTATTCTACGTGAAAACACAAATAGATACTGTTTTTGTTGTTTTTTCGATATCTCTCTTAGTTCTTGAGTAAAAACTTCATAAACTTTGAAAATAAAGCAGACCTATTTGCCGTCTATTCCGTTCATGCACATGAGTAGGAAACTGATTATGCTCTAAGGGTTCCCGAGCCGCGCTGAATCCGAATCCGAGGTCAGATTTTGCAAAATTCAAGATGGCATATCCATTATGGTGGACGGGATAGTAAAAAAATCGAGATTTTGAAAAACAAATTTTTTTTCGTATTCTACGTGAAAACACAAATAGATACTGTTTTTGTTGTTTTTTAGATATCTCTCTTAGTTCTTGAGTAAAAACTTCATAAACTTTGAAAATAAAGCAGACCTATTTGCCGTCTATTCCGTTCATGCACATAAGCGTTGCAATCACATGAGTAGGAATCTGATTATGCTCTAAGGGTTCCTGAGCCGCGCTGAATCCGAATCCGAGGTCAGATTTTGAAAATTCCAGATGGCGGATCCAATATGGCAGACGGGAAAGTAAAAAAACGAATTTTGAAATACAACAATTTTTTCGTATTCTACGTGAAAACACAAATAGATACTGTTTTTGTTGTTTTTTCGATGTCTCTCTTACTTCTTGAGTAAAAAATTCATAAACTTTGAAAATAACGCAGACCTATTTGCCGTCTATTCCGTTCATGCACATAAGCGTTGCAATCACATGAGTAGGAAACTGATTATCCTCTAAGGGTTCCCGAGCCGCGCTGAATCCCAATCCGAGGTCAGATTTTGAAAATTCAAGATGGCGGATCCAATATGGCGGACGGGAAAGTAAAAAAAACGAATTTTGAAATACAACAATTTTTTCGTATTCTACGTGAAAACACAAATAGATACTGTTTTTGTTGTTTTTTCGATGTCTCTCTTACTTTTTGAGTAAAAAATTCATAAACTTTGAAAATAAAGCAGACCTATTTGCTGTCTATTCCGTTCATGCACATAAGCGTTGCAATCACATGAATAGGAAACTGATTGTGCTCTAAGGGTTCCCGAGTCGCGCTGAATCCGAATCCGAAGTCAGATTTTGAAAATTCAAGATGGCGGATCCAATATGGCGGACGGGAATGTAAAAAAATCGAATTTTGAAATACAAAAATTGTTTCGTATTCTACGTGAAAACACAAATAGATACTGTTTTTGTTGTTTTTTCGATGTCTCTCTTACTTCTTGAGTAAAAAATTCATAAACTTTGAAAATAACGCAGACCTATTTGCCGTCTATTCCGTTCATGCACATAAGCGTTGCCATCACATGAGTAGGAAACTGATTGTGCTCTAAGGGTTCCCGAGCCGCGCTGAATCCGAATCCGAAGTCAGATTTTGAAAATTCAAGATGGCGGATCCTATATTGCGGACGGGAAAGTAAAAAAATCGAATTTTGAAAAACAAATTTTTTTTCGTATTCTACGTGAAAACACAAATAGATACAGTTTTTGTTGTTTTTTCGATGTCTCTCTTACTTCTTGAGTAAAAAATTCATAAACTTTGACAATAAAGCAGACCTATTTTGCCGTCTATTCCGTTCATGCACATAAGCGTTGCAATCACATGAGTAGGAAACTGATTATGCTCTAAGGGTTCCCGAGCCGCGCTGAATCCGAATCCGAGGTCATATTTTGAAAATTCAAGATGGCGAATCCAATATGGCGGACGGGATAGTAAAAAAATCGAGATTTTGAAAAATAAAAATTTTTTCGTATTCTACGTGAAAACACAAATAGATACTGTTTTTGTTGTTTTTTAGATATCTCTCTTAGTTCTTGAGTAAAAAATTCATAAACTTTGAAAATAAAGCAGACCTATTTGCCGTCTATTCCGTTCATGCACATAAGCGTTGCAATCACATGAGTAGAAAACTGATTATGCTCTAAGGGTTCCCGAGCCGCGCTGAATCCGAATCCGAGGTCATATTTTGAAAATTCAAGATGGCGAATCCAATATGGCGGACGGGAAAGTAAAAAAATCGAATTTTGAAAAACAAAAATTTTTTCCTATTCTACGTGAAAACACAAATAGATACTGTTTTTGTTGTTTTTTCGATATCTCTCTTAGTTCTTGAGTAAAAAATTCATAAACTTTGAAAATAACGCAGTCCTATTTGCCGTCTATTCCGTTCATGCACATAAGCGTTGCAATCAGATGAGTAGGAATCTGATTATGCTCTAAGGGTTCCCGAGCCGCGCTGAATCCGAATCCGAGGTCAGATTTTGAAAATTCAAGATGGCGGATCCAATATGGCGGACGGGAAAGTAAAAAAAACGAATTTTGAAAAACAAAAATTTTTTCGTATTCTACGTGAAAACACAAATAGATACTGTTTTTGTTGTTTTTTAGATATCTCTCTTAGTTCTTGAGTAAAAACTTCATAAACTTTGACAATAAAGCAGACCTATTTGCCGTCTATTCCGCTCATGCACTTAAGCGTTCCATTCACATGAGTAGGAAACTGATTATGCTCTAAGGGTTCCCGAGCCGCGCTGAATCCGAATCCGAGGTCATATTTTGAAAATTCAAGATGGCGAATCCAATATGGCGGACGGGATAGTAAAAAAATCGAGATTTTGAAAAACAAAAATTTTTTCGTATTCTACGTGAAAACACAAATAGATACTGTTTTTGTTGTTTTTTAGATATCTCTCTTAGTTCTTGAGTAAAAAATTCATAAACTTTGACAATAAAGCAGACCTATTTGCCGTCTATTCCGTTCATGCACATAAGCGTTGCAATCACATGAGTAGGAAACTGATTATGCTCTAAGGGTTCCCGAGCCGCGCTGAATCCGAATCCGAGGTCATATTTTGAAAATTCAAGATGGCGAATCCAATATGGCGGACGGGATAGTAAAAAAATCGAGATTTTGAAAAACAAAATTTTATTCGTATTCTACGTGAAAACACAAATAGATACTGTTTTTGTTGTTTTTTCGATATCTCTCTTAGTTCTTGAGTAAAAACTTCATAAACTTTGAAAATAAAGCAGACCTATTTGCCGTCTATTCCGTTCATGCACATGAGTAGGAAACTGATTATGCTCTAAGGGTTCCCGAGCCGCGCTGAATCCGAATCCGAGGTCAGATTTTGCAAAATTCAAGATGGCATATCCATTATGGTGGACGGGATAGTAAAAAAATCGAGATTTTGAAAAACAAATTTTTTTTCGTATTCTACGTGAAAACACAAATAGATACTGTTTTTGTTGTTTTTTAGATATCTCTCTTAGTTCTTGAGTAAAAACTTCATAAACTTTGAAAATAAAGCAGACCTATTTGCCGTCTATTCCGTTCATGCACATAAGCGTTGCAATCACATGAGTAGGAATCTGATTATGCTCTAAGGGTTCCTGAGCCGCGCTGAATCCGAATCCGAGGTCAGATTTTGAAAATTCCAGATGGCGGATCCAATATGGCAGACGGGAAAGTAAAAAAACGAATTTTGAAATACAACAATTTTTTCGTATTCTACGTGAAAACACAAATAGATACTGTTTTTGTTGTTTTTTCGATGTCTCTCTTACTTCTTGAGTAAAAAATTCATAAACTTTGAAAATAACGCAGACCTATTTGCCGTCTATTCCGTTCATGCACATAAGCGTTGCAATCACATGAGTAGGAAACTGATTGTGCTCTAAGGGTTCCCGAGCCGCGCTGAATCCGAATCCGAGGTCATATTTTGAAAATTCAAGATGGCGAATCCAATATGGCGGACGGGATAGTAAAAAAATCGAGATTTTGAAAAACAAAAATTTTTTCGTATTCTACGTGAAAACACAAATAGATACTGTTTTTGTTGTTTTTTAGATATCTCTCTTAGTTCTTGAGTAAAAAATTCATAAACTTTGACAATAAAGCAGACCTATTTGCCGTCTATTCCGTTCATGCACATAAGCGTTGCAATCACATGAGTAGGAAACTGATTATGCTCTAAGGGTTCCCGAGCCGCGCTGAATCCGAATCCGAGGTCATATTTTGAAAATTCAAGATGGCGAATCCAATATGGCGGACGGGATAGTAAAAAAATCGAGATTTTGAAAAACAAAATTTTATTCGTATTCTACGTGAAAACACAAATAGATACTGTTTTTGTTGTTTTTTCGATATCTCTCTTAGTTCTTGAGTAAAAACTTCATAAACTTTGAAAATAAAGCAGACCTATTTGCCGTCTATTCCGTTCATGCACATGAGTAGGAAACTGATTATGCTCTAAGGGTTCCCGAGCCGCGCTGAATCCGAATCCGAGGTCAGATTTTGCAAAATTCAAGATGGCATATCCATTATGGTGGACGGGATAGTAAAAAAATCGAGATTTTGAAAAACAAATTTTTTTTCGTATTCTACGTGAAAACACAAATAGATACTGTTTTTGTTGTTTTTTAGATATCTCTCTTAGTTCTTGAGTAAAAACTTCATAAACTTTGAAAATAAAGCAGACCTATTTGCCGTCTATTCCGTTCATGCACATAAGCGTTGCAATCACATGAGTAGGAATCTGATTATGCTCTAAGGGTTCCTGAGCCGCGCTGAATCCGAATCCGAGGTCAGATTTTGAAAATTCCAGATGGCGGATCCAATATGGCAGACGGGAAAGTAAAAAAACGAATTTTGAAATACAACAATTTTTTCGTATTCTACGTGAAAACACAAATAGATACTGTTTTTGTTGTTTTTTCGATGTCTCTCTTACTTCTTGAGTAAAAAATTCATAAACTTTGAAAATAACGCAGACCTATTTGCCGTCTATTCCGTTCATGCACATAAGCGTTGCAATCACATGAGTAGGAAACTGATTGTGCTCTAAGGGTTCCCGAGTCGCGCTGAATCCGAATCCGAGGTCATATTTTGAAAATTCAAGATGGCGAATCCAATATGGCGGACGGGATAGTAAAAAAATCGAGATTTTAAAAACAAAATTTTTTTCGTATTCTACGTGAAAACACAAATAGATACTGTTTTTGTTGTTTTTTCGATATCTCTCTTAGTTCTTGAGTAAAAAATTCATAAACTTTGAAAATAACGCAGACCTATTTGCCGTCTATTCCGTTCATGCACATAAGCGTTGCAATCAGATGAGTAGGAAACTGATTATGCTCTAAGGGTTCCCGAGCCGCGCTCAATCCGAATCCGAGGTCATATTTTGAGAATTCAAGATGGCGAATCCAATATGGCGGACGGGATAATAAAAAAATCGAGATTTTGAAAAAAAAAAATTTTTTCGTATTCTACGTGAAAACACAAATAGATACTGTTTTTGTTGTTTTTTCGATATCTCTCTTAGTTCTTAAGTAAAAACTTCATAAACTTTGACAATAAAGCAGACCTATTTTGCCGTCTATTCCGTTCATGCACATAAGCGTTGCAATCACATGAGTAGGAAACTGATTATGCTCTAAGGGTTCCCGAGCCGCGCTGAATCCGATTCCGAGGTCATATTTTGAAAATTCAAGATGGCGAATCCAATATGGCGGACGGGATAGTAAAAAAATCGAGATTTTGAAAAATAAAATTTTTTTCGTATTCTACGTGAAAACACAAATAGATACGGTTTTTGTTGTTTTTTAGATATCTCTCTTAGTTCTTGAGTAAAAAATTCATAAACTTTGAAAATAAAGCAGACCTATTTGCCGTCTATTCCGTTCATGCACATAAGCGTTGCAATCACATGAGTAGAAAACTGATTATGCTCTAAGGGTTCCCGAGCCGCGCTGAATCCGAATCCGAGGTCATATTTTGAAAATTCAAGATGGCGAATCCAATATGGCGGACGGGAAAGTAAAAAAATCGAATTTTGAAAAACAAAAATTTTTTCCTATTCTACGTGAAAACACAAATAGATACTGTTTTTGTTGTTTTTTCGATATCTCTCTTAGTTCTTGAGTAAAAAATTCATAAACTTTGAAAATAACGCAGACCTATTTGCCGTCTATTCCGTTCATGCACATAAGCGTTGCAATCAGATGAGTAGGAATCTGATTATGCTCTAAGGGTTCCCGAGCCGCGCTGAATCCGAATCCGAGGTCAGATTTTGAAAATTCAAGATGGCGGATCCAATATGGCGGACGGGAAAGTAAAAAAAACGAATTTTGAAAAACAAAAATTTTTTCGTATTCTACGTGAAAACACAAATAGATACTGTTTTTGTTGTTTTTTAGATATCTCTCTTAGTTCTTGAGTAAAAACTTCATAAACTTTGACAATAAAGCAGACCTATTTGCCGTCTATTCCGCTCATGCACATAAGCGTTCCATTCACATGAGTAGGAAACTGATTATGCTCTAAGGGTTCCCGAGCCGCGCTGAATCCGAATCCGAGGTCATATTTTGAAAATTCAAGATGGCGAATCCAATATGGCGGACGGGATAGTAAAAAAATCGAGATTTTGAAAAACAAAAATTTTTTCGTATTCTACGTGAAAACACAAATAGATACTGTTTTTGTTGTTTTTTAGATATCTCTCTTAGTTCTTGAGTAAAAAATTCATAAACTTTGAAAATAAAGCAGACCTATTTGCCGTCTATTCCGTTCATGCACATAAGCGTTGCAATCACATGAGTAGGAAACTGATTATGCTCTAAGGGTTCCCGAGCCGCGCTGAATCCGAATCCGAGGTAATATTTTGAAAATTCAAGATGGCGAATCCAATATGGCGGACGGGATAGTAAAAAAATCGAGATTTTGAAAAACAAAATTTTTTTCGTATTCTACGTGAAAACACAAATAGATACTGTTTTTGTTGTTTTTTAGATATCTCTCTTAGTTCTTGAGTAAAAACTTCATAAACTTTGACAATAAAGCAGACCTATTTGCCGTCTATTCCGTTCATGCACATAAGCGTTGCAATCACATGAGTAGGAAACTGATTATGCTCTAAGGGTTCCCGAGCCGCGCTGAATCCGAATCCGAGGTCATATTTTGAAAATTCAAGATGGCGAATCCAATATGGCGGACGGGATAGTAAAAAAATCGAGATTTTGAAAAACAAAATTTTATTCGTATTCTACGTGAAAACACAAATAGATACTGTTTTTGTTGTTTTTTCGATATCTCTCTTAGTTCTTGAGTAAAAACTTCATAAACTTTGAAAATAAAGCAGACCTATTTGCCGTCTATTCCGTTCATGCACATGAGTAGGAAACTGATTATGCTCTAAGGGTTCCCGAGCCGCGCTGAATCCGAATCCGAGGTCAGATTTTGCAAAATTCAAGATGGCATATCCATTATGGTGGACGGGATAGTAAAAAAATCGAGATTTTGAAAAACAAATTTTTTTTCGTATTCTACGTGAAAACACAAATAGATACTGTTTTTGTTGTTTTTTAGATATCTCTCTTAGTTCTTGAGTAAAAACTTCATAAACTTTGAAAATAAAGCAGACCTATTTGCCGTCTATTCCGTTCATGCACATAAGCGTTGCAATCACATGAGTAGGAATCTGATTATGCTCTAAGGGTTCCTGAGCCGCGCTGAATCCGAATCCGAGGTCAGATTTTGAAAATTCCAGATGGCGGATCCAATATGGCAGACGGGAAAGTAAAAAAACGAATTTTGAAATACAACAATTTTTTCGTATTCTACGTGAAAACACAAATAGATACTGTTTTTGTTGTTTTTTCGATATCTCTCTTAGTTCTTGAGTAAAAAATTCATAAACTTTGAAAATAACGCAGACCTATTTGCCGTCTATTCCGTTCATGCACATAAGCGTTGCAATCAGATGAGTAGGAAACTGATTATGCTCTAAGGGTTCCCGAGCCGCGCTCAATCCGAATCCGAGGTCATATTTTGAGAATTCAAGATGGCGAATCCAATATGGCGGACGGGATAATAAAAAAATCGAGATTTTGAAAAACAAAAATTTTTTCGTATTCTACGTGAAAACACAAATAGATACTGTTTTTGTTGTTTTTTCGATGTCTCTCTTACTTCTTGAGTAAAAAATTCATAAACTTTGAAAATAACGCAGGCCTATTTGCCGTCTATTCCGTTCATGCACATAAGCGTTGCAATCACATGAGTAGGAAAGTGATTATGCTCTAAGGGTTCCCGAGCCGCGCTGAATCCGAATCCGAGGTCATATTTTGAAAATTCAAGATGGCGAATCCAATATGGCGGACGGGATAGTAAAAAAATCGAGATTTTGAAAAACAAAAATTTTTTCGTATTCTACGTGAAAACACAAATAGATACTGTTTTTGTTGTTTTTTCGATGTCTCTCTTACTTCTTGAGTAAAAAATTCATAAACTTTGAAAATAACGCAGGCCTATTTGCCGTCTATTCCGTTCATGCACATAAGCGTTGCAATCACATGAGTAGGAAACTGATTATGCTCTAAGGGTTCCCGAGCCGCGCTGAATCCGAATCCGAGGTCAGATTTTGAAAATTCAAGATGGCGAATCCAATATGGCGGACGGGATAGTAAAAAAATCGAGATTTTGAAAAACAAAAATTTTTTCGTATTCTACGTGAAAACACAAATAGATACTGTTTTTGTTGTTTTTTAGATATCTCTCTTAGTTCTTGAGTAAAAACTTCATAAACTTTGACAATAAAGCAGACCTATTTGCCGTCTATTCCGTTCATGCACATAAGCGTTGCAATCACATGAGTAGGAAACTGATTATGCTCTAAGGGTTCCCGAGCCGCGCTGAATCCGAATCCGAGGTCATATTTTGAAAATTCAAGATGGCGAATCCAATATGGCGGACGGGATAGTAAAAAAACGAATTTTGAAATACAACAATTTTTTCGTATTCTACGTGAAAACACAAATAGATACTGTTTTTGTTGTTTTTTCGATGTCTCTCTTACTTCTTGAGTAAAAAATTCATAAACTTTGAAAATAACGCAGACCTATTTGCCGTCTATTCCGTTCATGCACATAAGCGTTGCAATCACATGAGTAGGAAACTGATTGTGCTCTAAGGGTTCCCGAGTCGCGCTGAATCCGAATCCGAGGTCATATTTTGAAAATTCAAGATGGCGAATCCAATATGGCGGACGGGATAGTAAAAAAATCGAGATTTTAAAAACAAAAATTTTTTCGTATTCTACGTGAAAACACAAATAGATACTGTTTTTGTTGTTTTTTCGATATCTCTCTTAGTTCTTGAGTAAAAAATTCATAAACTTTGAAAATAACGCAGACCTATTTGCCGTCTATTCCGTTCATGCACATAAGCGTTGCAATCAGATGAGTAGGAAACTGATTATGCTCTAAGGGTTCCCGAGCCGCGCTCAATCCGAATCCGAGGTCATATTTTGAGAATTCAAGATGGCGAATCCAATATGGCGGACGGGATAATAAAAAAATCGAGATTTTGAAAAACAAAAATTTTTTCGTATTCTACGTGAAAACACAAATAGATACTGTTTTTGTTGTTTTTTCGATGTCTCTCTTACTTCTTGAGTAAAAAATTCATAAACTTTGAAAATAACGCAGGCCTATTTGCCGTCTATTCCGTTCATGCACATAAGCGTTGCAATCACATGAGTAGGAAAGTGATTATGCTCTAAGGGTTCCCGAGCCGCGCTGAATCCGAATCCGAGGTCATATTTTGAAAATTCAAGATGGCGAATCCAATATGGCGGACGGGATAGTAAAAAAATCGAGATTTTGAAAAACAAAAATTTTTTCGTATTCTACGTGAAAACACAAATAGATACTGTTTTTGTTGTTTTTTAGATATCTCTCTTAGTTCTTGAGTAAAAACTTCATAAACTTTGACAATAAAGCAGACCTATTTGCCGTCTATTCCGTTCATGCACATAAGCGTTGCAATCACATGAGTAGGAAACTGATTATGCTCTAAGGGTTCCCGAGCCGCGCTGAATCCGAATCCGAGGTCATATTTTGAAAATTCAAGATGGCGAATCCAATATGGCGGACGGGATAGTAAAAAAATCGAGATTTTGAAAAACAAAATTTTATTCGTATTCTACGTGAAAACACAAATAGATACTGTTTTTGTTGTTTTTTCGATATCTCTCTTAGTTCTTGAGTAAAAACTTCATAAACTTTGAAAATAAAGCAGACCTATTTGCCGTCTATTCCGTTCATGCACATGAGTAGGAAACTGATTATGCTCTAAGGGTTCCCGAGCCGCGCTGAATCCGAATCCGAGGTCAGATTTTGCAAAATTCAAGATGGTATATCCATTATGGTGGACGGGATAGTAAAAAAATCGAGATTTTGAAAAACAAATTTTTTTTCGTATTCTACGTGAAAACACAAATAGATACTGTTTTTGTTGTTTTTTAGATATCTCTCTTAGTTCTTGAGTAAAAACTTCATAAACTTTGAAATAAAGCAGACCTATTTGCCGTCTATTCCGTTCATGCACATAAGCGTTGCAATCACATGAGTAGGAATCTGATTATGCTCTAAGGGTTCCTGAGCCGCGCTGAATCCGAATCCGAGGTCAGATTTTGAAAATTCCAGATGGCGGATCCAATATGGCAGACGGGAAAGTAAAAAAACGAATTTTGAAATACAACAATTTTTTCGTATTCTACGTGAAAACACAAATAGATACTGTTTTTGTTGTTTTTTCGATGTCTCTCTTACTTCTTGAGTAAAAAATTCATAAACTTTGAAAATAACGCAGACCTATTTGCCGTCTATTCCGTTCATGCACATAAGCGTTGCAATCACATGAGTAGGAAACTGATTGTGCTCTAAGGGTTCCCGAGTCGCGCTGAATCCGAATCCGAGGTCATATTTTGAAAATTCAAGATGGCGAATCCAATATGGCGGACGGGATAGTAAAAAAATCGAGATTTTAAAAACAAAAATTTTTTCGTATTCTACGTGAAAACACAAATAGATACTGTTTTTGTTGTTTTTTCGATATCTCTCTTAGTTCTTGAGTAAAAAATTCATAAACTTTGAAAATAACGCAGACCTATTTGCCGTCTATTCCGTTCATGCACATAAGCGTTGCAATCAGATGAGTAGGAAACTGATTATGCTCTAAGGGTTCCCGAGCCGCGCTCAATCCGAATCCGAGGTCATATTTTGAGAATTCAAGATGGCGAATCCAATATGGCGGACGGGATAATAAAAAAATCGAGATTTTGAAAAACAAAAATTTTTTCGTATTCTACGTGAAAACACAAATAGATACTGTTTTTGTTGTTTTTTCGATATCTCTCTTAGTTCTTAAGTAAAAACTTCATAAACTTTGACAATAAAGCAGACCTATTTTGCCGTCTATTCCGTTCATGCACATAAGCGTTGCAATCACATGAGTAGGAAACTGATTATGCTCTAAGGGTTCCCGAGCCGCGCTGAATCCGATTCCGAGGTCATATTTTGAAAATTCAAGATGGCGAATCCAATATGGCGGACGGGATAGTAAAAAAATCGAGAATTTGAAAAATAAAAATTTTTTCGTATTCTACGTGAAAACACAAATAGATACGGTTTTTGTTGTTTTTTAGATATCTCTCTTAGTTCTTGAGTAAAAAATTCATAAACTTTGAAAATAAAGCAGACCTATTTGCCGTCTATTCCGTTCATGCACATAAGCGTTGCAATCACATGAGTAGAAAACTGATTATGCTCTAAGGGTTCCCGAGCCGCGCTGAATCCGAATCCGAGGTCATATTTTGAAAATTCAAGATGGCGAATCCAATATGGCGGACGGGAAAGTAAAAAAATCGAATTTTGAAAAACAAAAATTTTTTCCTATTCTACGTGAAAACACAAATAGATACTGTTTTTGTTGTTTTTTCGATATCTCTCTTAGTTCTTGAGTAAAAAATTCATAAACTTTGAAAATAACGCAGACCTATTTGCCGTCTATTCCGTTCATGCACATAAGCGTTGCAATCAGATGAGTAGGAATCTGATTATGCTCTAAGGGTTCCCGAGCCGCGCTGAATCCGAATCCGAGGTCAGATTTTGAAAATTCAAGATGGCGGATCCAATATGGCGGACGGGAAAGTAAAAAAAACGAATTTTGAAAAACAAAAATTTTTTCGTATTCTACGTGAAAACACAAATAGATACTGTTTCTGTTGTTTTTTAGATATCTCTCTTAGTTCTTGAGTAAAAACTTCATAAACTTTGACAATAAAGCAGACCTATTTGCCGTCTATTCCGCTCATGCACATAAGCGTTCCATTCACATGAGTAGGAAACTGATTATGCTCTAAGGGTTCCCGAGCCGCGCTGAATCCGAATCCGAGGTCATATTTTGAAAATTCAAGATGGCGAATCCAATATGGCGGACGGGATAGTAAAAAAATCGAGATTTTGAAAAACAAAAATTTTTTCGTATTCTACGTGAAAACACAAATAGATACTGTTTTTGTTGTTTTTTAGATATCTCTCTTAGTTCTTGAGTAAAAAATTCATAAACTTTGAAAATAAAGCAGACCTATTTGCCGTCTATTCCGTTCATGCACATAAGCGTTGCAATCACATGAGTAGGAAACTGATTATGCTCTAAGGGTTCCCGAGCCGCGCTGAATCCGAATCCGAGGTAATATTTTGAAAATTCAAGATGGCGAATCCAATATGGCGGACGGGATAGTAAAAAAATCGAGATTTTGAAAAACAAAATTTTTTTCGTATTCTACGTGAAAACACAAATAGATACTGTTTTTGTTGTTTTTTAGATATCTCTCTTAGTTCTTGAGTAAAAACTTCATAAACTTTGACAATAAAGCAGACCTATTTGCCGTCTATTCCGTTCATGCACATAAGCGTTGCAATCACATGAGTAGGAAACTGATTATGCTCTAAGGGTTCCCGAGCCGCGCTGAATCCGAATCCGAGGTCATATTTTGAAAATTCAAGATGGCGAATCCAATATGGCGGACGGGATAGTAAAAAAATCGAGATTTTGAAAAACAAAATTTTATTCGTATTCTACGTGAAAACACAAATAGATACTGTTTTTGTTGTTTTTTCGATATCTCTCTTAGTTCTTGAGTAAAAACTTCATAAACTTTGAAAATAAAGCAGACCTATTTGCCGTCTATTCCGTTCATGCACATGAGTAGGAAACTGATTATGCTCTAAGGGTTCCCGAGCCGCGCTGAATCCGAATCCGAGGTCAGATTTTGCAAAATTCAAGATGGCATATCCATTATGGTGGACGGGATAGTAAAAAAATCGAGATTTTGAAAAACAAATTTTTTTTCGTATTCTACGTGAAAACACAAATAGATACTGTTTTTGTTGTTTTTTAGATATCTCTCTTAGTTCTTGAGTAAAAACTTCATAAACTTTGAAAATAAAGCAGACCTATTTGCCGTCTATTCCGTTCATGCACATAAGCGTTGCAATCACATGAGTAGGAATCTAATTATGCTCTAAGGGTTCCTGAGCCGCGCTGAATCCGAATCCGAGGTCAGATTTTGAAAATTCCAGATGGCGGATCCAATATGGCAGACGGGAAAGTAAAAAAACGAATTTTGAAATACAACAATTTTTTCGTATTCTACGTGAAAACACAAATAGATACTGTTTTTGTTGTTTTTTCGATGTCTCTCTTACTTCTTGAGTAAAAAATTCATAAACTTTGAAAATAACGCAGACCTATTTGCCGTCTATTCCGTTCATGCACATAAGCGTTGCAATCACATGAGTAGGAAACTGATTGTGCTCTAAGGGTTCCCGAGTCGCGCTGAATCCGAATCCGAGGTCATATTTTGAAAATTCAAGATGGCGAATCCAATATGGCGGACGGGATAGTAAAAAAATCGAGATTTTAAAAACAAAAATTTTTTCGTATTCTACGTGAAAACACAAATAGATACTGTTTTTGTTGTTTTTTCGATATCTCTCTTAGTTCTTGAGTAAAAAATTCATAAACTTTGAAAATAACGCAGACCTATTTGCCGTCTATTCCGTTCATGCACATAAGCGTTGCAATCAGATGAGTAGGAAACTGATTATGCTCTAAGGGTTCCCGAGCCGCGCTCAATCCGAATCCGAGGTCATATTTTGAGAATTCAAGATGGCGAATCCAATATGGCGGACGGGATAATAAAAAAATCGAGATTTTGAAAAACAAAAATTTTTTCGTATTCTACGTGAAAACACAAATAGATACTGTTTTTGTTGTTTTTTCGATGTCTCTCTTACTTCTTGAGTAAAAAATTCATAAACTTTGAAAATAACGCAGGCCTATTTGCCGTCTATTCCGTTCATGCACATAAGCGTTGCAATCACATGAGTAGGAAAGTGATTATGCTCTAAGGGTTCCCGAGCCGCGCTGAATCCGAATCCGAGGTCATATTTTGAAAATTCAAGATGGCGAATCCAATATGGCGGACGGGATAGTAAAAAAATCGAGATTTTGAAAAACAAAAATTTTTTCGTATTCTACGTGAAAACACAAATAGATACTGTTTTTGTTGTTTTTTCGATGTCTCTCTTACTTCTTGAGTAAAAAATTCATAAACTTTGAAAATAACGCAGGCCTATTTGCCGTCTATTCCGTTCATGCACATAAGCGTTGCAATCACATGAGTAGGAAACTGATTGTGCTCTAAGGGTACCCGAGTCGCGCTGAATCCGAATCCGAAGTCAGATTTTGAAAATTCAAGATGGCGGATCCAATATGGCGGACGGGATAGTAAAAAAATCGAGATTTTGAAGAACAAAAATTTTTTCGTATTCTACGTGAAAACACAAATAGATACTGTTTTTGTTGTTTTTTAGATATCTCTCTTAGTTCTTGAGTAAAAACTTCATAAACTTTGACAATAAAGCAGACCTATTTGCCGTCTATTCCGTTCATGCACATAAGCGTTGCAATCACATGAGTAGGAAACTGATTATGCTCTAAGGGTTCCCGAGCCGCGCTGAATCCGAATCCGAGGTCATATTTTGAAAATTCAAGATGGCGAATCCAATATGGCGGACGGGATAGTAAAAAAACGAATTTTGAAATACAACAATTTTTTCGTATTCTACGTGAAAACACAAATAGATACTGTTTTTGTTGTTTTTTCGATGTCTCTCTTACTTCTTGAGTAAAAAATTCATAAACTTTGAAAATAACGCAGACCTATTTGCCGTCTATTCCGTTCATGCACATAAGCGTTGCAATCACATGAGTAGGAAACTGATTGTGCTCTAAGGGTTCCCGAGTCGCGCTGAATCCGAATCCGAGGTCATATTTTGAAAATTCAAGATGGCGAATCCAATATGGCGGACGGGATAGTAAAAAAATCGAGATTTTAAAAACAAAAATTTTTTCGTATTCTACGTGAAAACACAAATAGATACTGTTTTTGTTGTTTTTTCGATATCTCTCTTAGTTCTTGAGTAAAAAATTCATAAACTTTGAAAATAACGCAGACCTATTTGCCGTCTATTCCGTTCATGCACATAAGCGTTGCAATCAGATGAGTAGGAAACTGATTATGCTCTAAGGGTTCCCGAGCCGCGCTCAATCCGAATCCGAGGTCATATTTTGAGAATTCAAGATGGCGAATCCAATATGGCGGACGGGATAATAAAAAAATCGAGATTTTGAAAAACAAAAATTTTTTCGTATTCTACGTGAAAACACAAATAGATACTGTTTTTGTTGTTTTTTCGATGTCTCTCTTACTTCTTGAGTAAAAAATTCATAAACTTTGAAAATAACGCAGGCCTATTTGCCGTCTATTCCGTTCATGCACATAAGCGTTGCAATCACATGAGTAGGAAAGTGATTATGCTCTAAGGGTTCCCGAGCTGCGCTGAATCCGAATCCGAGGTCATATTTTGAAAATTCAAGATGGCGAATCCAATATGGCGGACGGGATAGTAAAAAAATCGAGATTTTGAAAAACAAAAATTTTTTCGTATTCTACGTGAAAACACAAATAGATACTGTTTTTGTTGTTTTTTAGATATCTCTCTTAGTTCTTGAGTAAAAACTTCATAAACTTTGACAATAAAGCAGACCTATTTGCCGTCTATTCCGTTCATGCACATAAGCGTTGCAATCACATGAGTAGGAAACTGATTATGCTCTAAGGGTTCCCGAGCCGCGCTGAATCCGAATCCGAGGTCATATTTTGAAAATTCAAGATGGCGAATCCAATATGGCGGACGGGATAGTAAAAAAATCGAGATTTTGAAAAACAAAATTTTATTCGTATTCTACGTGAAAACACAAATAGATACTGTTTTTGTTGTTTTTTCGATATCTCTCTTAGTTCTTGAGTAAAAACTTCATAAACTTTGAAAATAAAGCAGACCTATTTGCCGTCTATTCCGTTCATGCACATGAGTAGGAAACTGATTATGCTCTAAGGGTTCCCGAGCCGCGCTGAATCCGAATCCGAGGTCAGATTTTGCAAAATTCAAGATGGCATATCCATTATGGTGGACGGGATAGTAAAAAAATCGAGATTTTGAAAAACAAATTTTTTTTCGTATTCTACGTGAAAACACAAATAGATACTGTTTTTGTTGTTTTTTAGATATCTCTCTTAGTTCTTGAGTAAAAACTTCATAAACTTTGAAAATAAAGCAGACCTATTTGCCGTCTATTCCGTTCATGCACATAAGCGTTGCAATCACATGAGTAGGAATCTGATTATGCTCTAAGGGTTCCTGAGCCGCGCTGAATCCGAATCCGAGGTCAGATTTTGAAAATTCCAGATGGCGGATCCAATATGGCAGACGGGAAAGTAAAAAAACGAATTTTGAAATACAACAATTTTTTCGTATTCTACGTGAAAACACAAATAGATACTGTTTTTGTTGTTTTTTCGATGTCTCTCTTACTTCTTGAGTAAAAAATTCATAAACTTTGAAAATAACGCAGACCTATTTGCCGTCTATTCCGTTCATGCACATAAGCGTTGCAATCACATGAGTAGGAAACTGATTGTGCTCTAAGGGTTCCCGAGTCGCGCTGAATCCGAATCCGAGGTCATATTTTGAAAATTCAAGATGGCGAATCCAATATGGCGGACGGGATAGTAAAAAAATCGAGATTTTAAAAACAAAAATTTTTTCGTATTCTACGTGAAAACACAAATAGATACTGTTTTTGTTGTTTTTTCGATATCTCTCTTAGTTCTTGAGTAAAAAATTCATAAACTTTGAAAATAACGCAGACCTATTTGCCGTCTATTCCGTTCATGCACATAAGCGTTGCAATCAGATGAGTAGGAAACTGATTATGCTCTAAGGGTTCCCGAGCCGCGCTCAATCCGAATCCGAGGTCATATTTTGAGAATTCAAGATGGCGAATCCAATATGGCGGACGGGATAATAAAAAAATCGAGATTTTGAAAAACAAAAATTTTTTCGTATTCTACGTGAAAACACAAATAGATACTGTTTTTGTTGTTTTTTCGATATCTCTCTTAGTTCTTAAGTAAAAACTTCATAAACTTTGACAATAAAGCAGACCTATTTTGCCGTCTATTCCGTTCATGCACATAAGCGTTGCAATCACATGAGTAGGAAACTGATTATGCTCTCAGGGTTCCCGAGCCGCGCTGAATCCGAATCCGAGGTCATATTTTGAAAATTCAAGATGGCGAATCCAATATGGCGGACGGGATAGTAAAAAAATCGAGATTTTGAAAAATAAAAATTTTTTCGTATTCTACGTGAAAACACAAATAGATACTGTTTTTGTTGTTTTTTAGATATCTCTCTTAGTTCTTGAGTAAAAAATTCATAAACTTTGAAAATAAAGCAGACCTATTTGCCGTCTATTCCGTTCATGCACATAAGCGTTGCAATCACATGAGTAGAAAACTGATTATGCTCTAAGGGTTCCCGAGCCGCGCTGAATCCGAATCCGAGGTCATATTTTGAAAATTCAAGATGGCGAATCCAATATGGCGGACGGGAAAGTAAAAAAATCGAATTTTGAAAAACAAAAATTTTTTCCTATTCTACGTGAAAACACAAATAGATACTGTTTTTGTTGTTTTTTCGATATCTCTCTTAGTTCTTGAGTAAAAAATTCATAAACTTTGAAAATAACGCAGACCTATTTGCCGTCTATTCCGTTCATGCACATAAGCGTTGCAATCAGATGAGTAGGAATCTGATTATGCTCTAAGGGTTCCCGAGCCGCGCTGAATCCGA
The DNA here is from genome assembly GCA_949152435.1 of Gastracanthus pulcherrimus. Lineage (NCBI taxonomy): Eukaryota > Metazoa > Arthropoda > Insecta > Hymenoptera > Pteromalidae > Gastracanthus > Gastracanthus pulcherrimus. The sequence goes on along the minus strand of OX424576.1, from coordinate 123,228,003 downwards.
ATCCGAGGTCAGATTTTGAAAATTCAAGATGGCGGATCCAATATGGCGGACGGGAAAGTAAAAAAAACGAATTTTGAAAAACAAAAATTTTTTCGTATTCTACGTGAAAACACAAATAGATACTGTTTTTGTTGTTTTTTAGATATCTCTCTTAGTTCTTGAGTAAAAACTTCATAAACTTTGACAATAAAGCAGACCTATTTGCCGTCTATTCCGCTCATGCACATAAGCGTTCCATTCACATGAGTAGGAAACTGATTATGCTCTAAGGGTTCCCGAGCCGCGCTGAATCCGAATCCGAGGTCATATTTTGAAAATTCAAGATGGCGAATCCAATATGGCGGACGGGATGGTAAAAAAATCGAGATTTTGAAAAACAAAAATTTTTTCGTATTCTACGTGAAAACACAAATAGATACTGTTTTTGTTGTTTTTTAGATATCTCTCTTAGTTCTTGAGTAAAAAATTCATAAACTTTGAAAATAAAGCAGACCTATTTGCCGTCTATTCCGTTCATGCACATAAGCGTTGCAATCACATGAGTAGGAAACTGATTATGCTCTAAGGGTTCCCGAGCCGCGCTGAATCCGAATCCGAGGTAATATTTTGAAAATTCAAGATGGCGAATCCAATATGGCGGACGGGATAGTAAAAAAATCGAGATTTTGAAAAACAAAATTTTTTTCGTATTCTACGTGAAAACACAAATAGATACTGTTTTTGTTGTTTTTTAGATATCTCTCTTAGTTCTTGAGTAAAAACTTCATAAACTTTGACAATAAAGCAGACCTATTTGCCGTCTATTCCGTTCATGCACATAAGCGTTGCAATCACATGAGTAGGAAACTGATTATGCTCTAAGGGTTCCCGAGCCGCGCTGAATCCGAATCCGAGGTCATATTTTGAAAATTCAAGATGGCGAATCCAATATGGCGGACGGGATAGTAAAAAAATCGAGATTTTGAAAAACAAAAATTTTTTCGTATTCTACGTGAAAACACAAATAGATACTGTTTTTGTTGTTTTTTAGATATCTCTCTTAGTTCTTGAGTAAAAACTTCATAAACTTTGACAATAAAGCAGACCTATTTGCCGTCTATTCCGTTCATGCACATAAGCGTTGCAATCACATGAGTAGGAAACTGATTATGCTCTAAGGGTTCCCGAGCCGCGCTGAATCCGAATCCGAGGTCATATTTTGAAAATTCAAGATGGCGAATCCAATATGGCGGACGGGATAGTAAAAAAATCGAGATTTTGAAAAACAAAATTTTATTCGTATTCTACGTGAAAACACAAATAGATACTGTTTTTGTTGTTTTTTCGATATCTCTCTTAGTTCTTGAGTAAAAACTTCATAAACTTTGAAAATAAAGCAGACCTATTTGCCGTCTATTCCGTTCATGCACATGAGTAGGAAACTGATTATGCTCTAAGGGTTCCCGAGCCGCGCTGAATCCGAATCCGAGGTCAGATTTTGCAAAATTCAAGATGGCATATCCATTATGGTGGACGGGATAGTAAAAAAATCGAGATTTTGAAAAACAAATTTTTTTTCGTATTCTACGTGAAAACACAAATAGATACTGTTTTTGTTGTTTTTTAGATATCTCTCTTAGTTCTTGAGTAAAAACTTCATAAACTTTGAAAATAAAGCAGACCTATTTGCCGTCTATTCCGTTCATGCACATAAGCGTTGCAATCACATGAGTAGGAATCTGATTATGCTCTAAGGGTTCCTGAGCCGCGCTGAATCCGAATCCGAGGTCAGATTTTGAAAATTCCAGATGGCGGATCCAATATGGCAGACGGGAAAGTAAAAAAACGAATTTTGAAATACAACAATTTTTTCGTATTCTACGTGAAAACACAAATAGATACTGTTTTTGTTGTTTTTTCGATGTCTCTCTTACTTCTTGAGTAAAAAATTCATAAACTTTGAAAATAACGCAGACCTATTTGCCGTCTATTCCGTTCATGCACATAAGCGTTGCAATCACATGAGTAGGAAACTGATTGTGCTCTAAGGGTTCCCGAGTCGCGCTGAATCCGAATCCGAGGTCATATTTTGAAAATTCAAGATGGCGAATCCAATATGGCGGACGGGATAGTAAAAAAATCGAGATTTTAAAAACAAAAATTTTTTCGTATTCTACGTGAAAACACAAATAGATACTGTTTTTGTTGTTTTTTCGATATCTCTCTTAGTTCTTGAGTAAAAAATTCATAAACTTTGAAAATAACGCAGACCTATTTGCCGTCTATTCCGTTCATGCACATAAGCGTTGCAATCAGATGAGTAGGAAACTGATTATGCTCTAAGGGTTCCCGAGCCGCGCTCAATCCGAATCCGAGGTCATATTTTGAGAATTCAAGATGGCGAATCCAATATGGCGGACGGGATAATAAAAAAATCGAGATTTTGAAAAACAAAAATTTTTTCGTATTCTACGTGAAAACACAAATAGATACTGTTTTTGTTGTTTTTTCGATATCTCTCTTAGTTCTTAAGTAAAAACTTCATAAACTTTGACAATAAAGCAGACCTATTTTGCCGTCTATTCCGTTCATGCACATAAGCGTTGCAATCACATGAGTAGGAAACTGATTATGCTCTCAGGGTTCCCGAGCCGCGCTGAATCCGAATCCGAGGTCATATTTTGAAAATTCAAGATGGCGAATCCAATATGGCGGACGGGATAGTAAAAAAATCGAGATTTTGAAAAATAAAAATTTTTTCGTATTCTACGTGAAAACACAAATAGATACTGTTTTTGTTGTTTTTTAGATATCTCTCTTAGTTCTTGAGTAAAAAATTCATAAACTTTGAAAATAAAGCAGACCTATTTGCCGTCTATTCCGTTCATGCACATAAGCGTTGCAATCACATGAGTAGAAAACTGATTATGCTCTAAGGGTTCCCGAGCCGCGCTGAATCCGAATCCGAGGTCATATTTTGAAAATTCAAGATGGCGAATCCAATATGGCGGACGGGAAAGTAAAAAAATCGAATTTTGAAAAACAAAAATTTTTTCCTATTCTACGTGAAAACACAAATAGATACTGTTTTTGTTGTTTTTTCGATATCTCTCTTAGTTCTTGAGTAAAAAATTCATAAACTTTGAAAATAACGCAGACCTATTTGCCGTCTATTCCGTTCATGCACATAAGCGTTGCAATCAGATGAGTAGGAATCTGATTATGCTCTAAGGGTTCCCGAGCCGCGCTGAATCCGAATCCGAGGTCAGATTTTGAAAATTCAAGATGGCGGATCCAATATGGCGGACGGGAAAGTAAAAAAAACGAATTTTGAAAAACAAAAATTTTTTCGTATTCTACGTGAAAACACAAATAGATACTGTTTTTGTTGTTTTTTAGATATCTCTCTTAGTTCTTGAGTAAAAACTTCATAAACTTTGACAATAAAGCAGACCTATTTGCCGTCTATTCCGCTCATGCACATAAGCGTTCCATTCACATGAGTAGGAAACTGATTATGCTCTAAGGGTTCCCGAGCCGCGCTGAATCCGAATCCGAGGTCATATTTTGAAAATTCAAGATGGCGAATCCAATATGGCGGACGGGATGGTAAAAAAATCGAGATTTTGAAAAACAAAAATTTTTTCGTATTCTACGTGAAAACACAAATAGATACTGTTTTTGTTGTTTTTTAGATATCTCTCTTAGTTCTTGAGTAAAAAATTCATAAACTTTGAAAATAAAGCAGACCTATTTGCCGTCTATTCCGTTCATGCACATAAGCGTTGCAATCACATGAGTAGGAAACTGATTATGCTCTAAGGGTTCCCGAGCCGCGCTGAATCCGAATCCGAGGTAATATTTTGAAAATTCAAGATGGCGAATCCAATATGGCGGACGGGATAGTAAAAAAATCGAGATTTTGAAAAACAAAATTTTTTTCGTATTCTACGTGAAAACACAAATAGATACTGTTTTTGTTGTTTTTTAGATATCTCTCTTAGTTCTTGAGTAAAAACTTCATAAACTTTGACAATAAAGCAGACCTATTTGCCGTCTATTCCGTTCATGCACATAAGCGTTGCAATCACATGAGTAGGAAACTGATTATGCTCTAAGGGTTCCCGAGCCGCGCTGAATCCGAATCCGAGGTCATATTTTGAAAATTCAAGATGGCGAATCCAATATGGCGGACGGGATAGTAAAAAAATCGAGATTTTGAAAAACAAAATTTTATTCGTATTCTACGTGAAAACACAAATAGATACTGTTTTTGTTGTTTTTTCGATATCTCTCTTAGTTCTTGAGTAAAAACTTCATAAACTTTGAAAATAAAGCAGACCTATTTGCCGTCTATTCCGTTCATGCACATGAGTAGGAAACTGATTATGCTCTAAGGGTTCCCGAGCCGCGCTGAATCCGAATCCGAGGTCAGATTTTGCAAAATTCAAGATGGCATATCCATTATGGTGGACGGGATAGTAAAAAAATCGAGATTTTGAAAAACAAATTTTTTTTCGTATTCTACGTGAAAACACAAATAGATACTGTTTTTGTTGTTTTTTAGATATCTCTCTTAGTTCTTGAGTAAAAACTTCATAAACTTTGAAAATAAAGCAGACCTATTTGCCGTCTATTCCGTTCATGCACATAAGCGTTGCAATCACATGAGTAGAAAACTGATTATGCTCTAAGGGTTCCCGAGCCGCGCTGAATCCGAATCCGAGGTCATATTTTGAAAATTCAAGATGGCGAATCCAATATGGCGGACGGGATAGTAAAAAAATCGAGATTTTGAAAAACAAAAATTTTTTCGTATTCTACGTGAAAACACAAATAGATACTGTTTTTGTTGTTTTTTCGATATCTCTCTTAGTTCTTGAGTAAAAAATTTATAAACTTTGAAAATAAAGCAGCCCTATTTGCCGTCTATTCCGTTCATGGACATAAGCGTTGCAATCACATGAGTAGAAAACTGATTATGCTCTAAGGGTTCCCGAGCCGCGCTGAATCCGAATCCGAGGTCATATTTTGAAAATTCAAGATGGCGAATCCAATATGGCGGACGGGAAAGTAAAAAAATCGAATTTTGAAAAACAAAAATTTTTTCCTATTCTACGTGAAAACACAAATAGATACTGTTTTTGTTGTTTTTTCGATATCTCTCTTAGTTCTTGAGTAAAAAATTCATAAACTTTGAAAATAACGCAGACCTATTTGCCGTCTATTCCGTTCATGCACATAAGCGTTGCAATCAGATGAGTAGGAATCTGATTATGCTCTAAGGGTTCCCGAGCCGCGCTGAATCCGAATCCGAGGTCAGATTTTGAAAATTCAAGATGGCGGATCCAATATGGCGGACGGGAAAGTAAAAAAAACGAATTTTGAAAAACAAAAATTTTTTCGTATTCTACGTGAAAACACAAATAGATACTGTTTTTGTTGTTTTTTAGATATCTCTCTTAGTTCTTGAGTAAAAACTTCATAAACTTTGACAATAAAGCAGACCTATTTGCCGTCTATTCCGCTCATGCACATAAGCGTTCCATTCACATGAGTAGGAAACTGATTATGCTCTAAGGGTTCCCGAGCCGCGCTGAATCCGAATCCGAGGTCATATTTTGAAAATTCAAGATGGCGAATCCAATATGGCGGACGGGATAGTAAAAAAATCGAGATTTTGAAAAACAAAAATTTTTTCGTATTCTACGTGAAAACACAAATAGATACTGTTTTTGTTGTTTTTTAGATATCTCTCTTAGTTCTTGAGTAAAAAATTCATAAACTTTGAAAATAAAGCAGACCTATTTGCCGTCTATTCCGTTCATGCACATAAGCGTTGCAATCACATGAGTAGGAAACTGATTATGCTCTAAGGGTTCCCGAGCCGCGCTGAATCCGAATCCGAGGTAATATTTTGAAAATTCAAGATGGCGAATCCAATATGGCGGACGGGATAGTAAAAAAATCGAGATTTTGAAAAACAAAATTTTTTTCGTATTCTACGTGACAACACAAATAGATACTGTTTTTGTTGTTTTTTAGATATCTCTCTTAGTTCTTGAGTAAAAACTTCATAAACTTTGACAATAAAGCAGACCTATTTGCCGTCTATTCCGTTCATGCACATAAGCGTTGCAATCACATGAGTAGGAAACTGATTATGCTCTAAGGGTTCCCGAGCCGCGCTGAATCCGAATCCGAGGTCATATTTTGAAAATTCAAGATGGCGAATCCAATATGGCGGACGGGATAGTAAAAAAATCGAGATTTTGAAAAACAAAATTTTATTCGTATTCTACGTGAAAACACAAATAGATACTGTTTTTGTTGTTTTTTCGATATCTCTCTTAGTTCTTGAGTAAAAACTTCATAAACTTTGAAAATAAAGCAGACCTATTTGCCGTCTATTCCGTTCATGCACATGAGTAGGAAACTGATTATGCTCTAAGGGTTCCCGAGCCGCGCTGAATCCGAATCCGAGGTCAGATTTTGCAAAATTCAAGATGGCATATCCATTATGGTGGACGGGATAGTAAAAAAATCGAGATTTTGAAAAACAAATTTTTTTTCGTATTCTACGTGAAAACACAAATAGATACTGTTTTTGTTGTTTTTTAGATATCTCTCTTAGTTCTTGAGTAAAAACTTCATAAACTTTGAAAATAAAGCAGACCTATTTGCCGTCTATTCCGTTCATGCACATAAGCGTTGCAATCACATGAGTAGGAATCTGATTATGCTCTAAGGGTTCCTGAGCCGCGCTGAATCCGAATCCGAGGTCAGATTTTGAAAATTCCAGATGGCGGATCCAATATGGCAGACGGGAAAGTAAAAAAACGAATTTTGAAATACAACAATTTTTTCGTATTCTACGTGAAAACACAAATAGATACTGTTTTTGTTGTTTTTTCGATGTCTCTCTTACTTCTTGAGTAAAAAATTCATAAACTTTGAAAATAACGCAGACCTATTTGCCGTCTATTCCGTTCATGCACATAAGCGTTGCAATCACATGAGTAGGAAACTGATTGTGCTCTAAGGGTTCCCGAGTCGCGCTGAATCCGAATCCGAGGTCATATTTTGAAAATTCAAGATGGCGAATCCAATATGGCGGACGGGATAGTAAAAAAATCGAGATTTTAAAAACAAAAATTTTTTCGTATTCTACGTGAAAACACAAATAGATACTGTTTTTGTTGTTTTTTCGATATCTCTCTTAGTTCTTGAGTAAAAAATTCATAAACTTTGAAAATAACGCAGACCTATTTGCCGTCTATTCCGTTCATGCACATAAGCGTTGCAATCAGATGAGTAGGAAACTGATTATGCTCTAAGGGTTCCCGAGCCGCGCTCAATCCGAATCCGAGGTCATATTTTGAGAATTCAAGATGGCGAATCCAATATGGCGGACGGGATAATAAAAAAATCGAGATTTTGAAAAACAAAAATTTTTTCGTATTCTACGTGAAAACACAAATAGATACTGTTTTTGTTGTTTTTTCGATGTCTCTCTTACTTCTTGAGTAAAAAATTCATAAACTTTGAAAATAACGCAGGCCTATTTGCCGTCTATTCCGTTCATGCACATAAGCGTTGCAATCACATGAGTAGGAAAGTGATTATGCTCTAAGGGTTCCCGAGCCGCGCTGAATCCGAATCCGAGGTCATATTTTGAAAATTCAAGATGGCGAATCCAATATGGCGGACGGGATAGTAAAAAAATCGAGATTTTGAAAAACAAAAATTTTTTCGTATTCTACGTGAAAACACAAATAGATACTGTTTTTGTTGTTTTTTAGATATCTCTCTTAGTTCTTGAGTAAAAAATTCATAAACTTTGAAAATAAAGCAGACCTATTTGCCGTCTATTCCGTTCATGCACATAAGCGTTGCAATCACATGAGTAGGAAACTGATTATGCTCTAAGGGTTCCCCAGCCGCGCTGAATCCGAATCCGAGGTCAGATTTTGAAAATTCAAGATGGCGAATCCAATATGGCGGACGGGATAGTAAAAAAATCGAGATTTTGAAAAACAAAATTTTTTTCGTATTCTACGCGAAAACACAAATAGATACTGTTTTTGTTGTTTTTTCGATATCTCTCTTAGTTCTTGAGTAAAAAATTTATAAACTTTGAAAATAAAGCAGCCCTATTTGCCGTCTAATCCGTTCATGGACATAAGCGTTGCAATCACATGAGTAGGAAACTGATTATGCTCTAAGGGTTCCCGAGCCGCGCTGAATCCGAATCCGAGGTCAGATTTTGAGAATTCAAGATGGTGAATCCAATATGGCGGACGGGATAGTAAAAAAATCGAGATTTTGAAAAACAAAAATTTTTTCGTATTCTACGTGAAAACACAAATAGATACTGTTTTTGTTGTTTTTTAGATATCTCTCTTAGTTCTTGAGTAAAAAATTCATAAACTTTGAAAATAAAGCAGACCTATTTGCCGTCTATTCCGTTCATGCACATAAGCGTTGCAATCACATGAGTAGGAAACTGATTATGCTCTAAGGGTTCCCGAGCCGCGCTGAATCCGAATCCGAGGTCAGATTTTGAAAATTCAAGATGGTGAATCCAATATGGCGGACGGGATAGTAAAAAAATCGAGATTTTGAAAAACAAAAATTTTTTCGTATTCTACGTGAAAACACAAATAGATACTGTTTTTGTTGTTTTTTCGATATCTCTCTTAGTTCTTGAGTAAAAAATTCATAAACTTTGAAAATAAAGCAGACCTATTTGCCGTCTATTCCGTTCATGCACATAAGCGTTGCAATCACATGAGTAGGAAACTGATTATGCTCTAAGGGTTCCCGAGCCGCGCTGAATCCGAATCCGAGGTCAGATTTTGAAAATTCAAGATGGCGAATCCAATATGGCGGACGGGATAGTAAAAAAATCGAGATTTTGAAAAACAAAAAAATTTTTTTCGTATTCTACGTGAAAACACAAATAGATACTGTTTTTGTTGTTTCTTCGATATCTCTCTTAGTTCTTGAGTAAAAAATTCATAAACTTTGAAAATAAAGCAGACCTATTTGCCGTCTATTCCGTTCATGCACACAAGCGTTGCAATCACATGAGTAGGAAACTGATTATGCTCTAAGGGTTCCCGAGCCGCGCTGAATCCGAATCCGAGGTCAGATTTTGAAAATTCAAGATGGCGAATCCAATATGGCGGACGGGATAGTAAAAAAATCGAGATTTTGAAAAACAAAAATTTTTTCGTATTCTACGTGAAAACACAAATAGATACTGTTTTTGTTGTTTTTTAGATATCTCTCTTAGTTCTTGAGTAAAAACTTCATAAACTTTGAAAATAAAGCAGACCTATTTGCCGTCTATTCCGTTCATGCACATAAGCGTTGCAATCACATGAGTAGGAAACTGATTGTGCTCTAAGGGTACCCGAGTCGCGCTGAATCCGAATCCGAAGTCAGATTTTGAAAATTCAAGATGGCGGATCCAATATGGCGGACGGGATAGTAAAAAAATCGAGATTTTGAAAAACAAAAATTTTTTCGTATTCTACGTGAAAACACAAATAGATACTGTTTTTGTTGTTTTTTCGATATCTCTCTTAGTTCTTGAGTAAAAAATTCATAAGCTTTGAAAATAAAGCAGACCTATTTGCCGTCTATTCCGTTCATGCACATGAGTAGGAAACTGATTATGCTCTAAGGGTTCCCGAGCAGCGCAAAATCCGAATCCGAAGTCGCGCTGAATCCGAATCCGAGGTCATATTTTGAAAATTCAAGATGGCGAATCCAATATGGCGGACGGGATAGTAAAAAAATCGAGATTTTGAAAAACAAAAATTTTTTCGTATTCTACGTGAAAACACAAATAGATACTGTTTTTGTTGTTTTTTAGATATCTCTCTTAGTTCTTGAGTAAAAACTTCATAAACTTTGAAAATAAAGCAGACCTATTTGCCGTCTATTCCGTTCATGCACATAAGCGTTGCAATCACATGAGTAGGAAACTGATTATGCTCTAAGGGTTCCCGAGCCGCGCTGAATCCGAATCCGAGGTCAGATTTTGAGAATTCAAGATGGGGAATCCAATATGGCGGACGGGAATGTAAAAAAATCGAATTTTGAAATACAAAATTTTTTTCGTATTCTACGTGAAAACACAAATAGATACTGTTTTTGTTGTTTTTTCGATGTCTCTCTTACTTCTTGAGTAAAAAATTCATAAACTTTGAAAATAACGCAGACCTATTTGCCGTCTATTCCGTTCTTGCACATAAGCGTTGCAATCACATGAGTAGGATTCTGATTATGCTCTAAGGGTTCCCGAGCCGCGCTGAATCCGAATCCGAGGTCAGATTTTGAAAATTCCAGATGGCGGATCCAATATGGCGGACGGGAAAGTAAAAAAACGAATTTTGAAATACAACAATTTTTTCGTATTCTACGTGAAAACACAAATAGATACTGCTTTTGTTGTTTTTTCGATATCTCTCTTAGTTCTTGAGTAAAAAATTCATAAACTTTGAAAATAAAGCAGAACTATTTGCCGTCTATTCCGTTCATACACATAAGCGTTGCAATCACATGAGTAGGAAACTGATTATGCTCTAAGGGTTCCCGAGCCACGCTCAATCCGAATCCGAGGTCATATTTTGAAAATTCAAGATGGCGAATCCAATATGGCGGACGGGATAGTAAAAAAATCGAGATTTTAAAAACAAAAATTTTTTCGTATTCTACGTGAAAACACAAATAGATACTGATTTTGTTGTTTTTTAGATATCTCTCTTAGTTCTTGAGTAAAAAATTCATAAACTTTGAAAATAAAGCAGACCTATTTGCCGTCTATTCCGTTCATGCACATAAGTGTTGCAATCACATGAGTAGGAAACTGATTATGCTCTAAGGGTTCCCGAGGCGCGCTGAATCCGAATCCGAGGTCAGATTTTGAAAATTCAAGATGGCGAATCCAATATGGCGGACGGGATAGTAAAAAAATCGAGATTTTGAAAAACAAAATTTTTTTCGTATTCTACGCGAAAACACAAATAGATACTGTTTTTGTTGTTTTTTCGATATCTCTCTTAGTTCTTGAGTAAAAAATTTATAAACTTTGAAAATAAAGCAGCCCTATTTGCCGTCTATTCCGTTCATGGACATAAGCGTTGCAATCACATGAGTAGGAAACTGATTATGCTCTAAGGGTTCCCGAGCCGCGCTGAATCCGAATCCGAGGTCAGATTTTGAAAATTCCAGATGGCGGATCCAATATGGCGGACGGGAAAGTAAAAAAACGAATTTTGAAATACAACAATTTTTTCGTATTCTACGTGAAAACACAAATAGATACTGCTTTTGTTGTTTTTTCGATATCTCTCTTAGTTCTTGAGTAAAAAATTCATAAACTTTGAAAATAAAGCAGACCTATTTGCCGTCTATTCCGTTCATACACATAAGCGTTGCAATCACATGAGTAGGAAACTGATTATGCTCTAAGGGTTCCCGAGCCACGCTCAATCCGAATCCGAGGTCATATTTTGAAAATTCAAGATGGCGAATCCAATATGGCGGACGGGATAGTAAAAAAATCGAGATTTTAAAAACAAAAATTTTTTCGTATTCTACGTGAAAACACAAATAGATACTGATTTTGTTGTTTTTTAGATATCTCTCTTAGTTCTTGAGTAAAAAATTCATAAACTTTGAAAATAATGCAGACCTATTTGCCGTCTATTCCGTTCATGGACATAAGCGTTGCAATCACATGAGTAGGAAACTGATTATGCTCTAAGGGTTCCCGAGCCGCGCTGAATCCGAATCCGAGGTCAGATTTTGAAAATTCCAGATGGCGGATCCAATATGGCGGACGGGAAAGTAAAAAAACGAATTTTGAAATACAACAATTTTTTCGTATTCTACGTGAAAACACAAATAGATACTGCTTTTGTTGTTTTTTCGATATCTCTCTTAGTTCTTGAGTAAAAAATTCATAAACTTTGAAAATAAAGCAGACCTATTTGCCGTCTATTCCGTTCATACACATAAGCGTTGCAATCACATGAGTAGGAAACTGATTATGCTCTAAGGGTTCCCGAGCCACGCTCAATCCGAATCCGAGGTCATATTTTGAAAATTCAAGATGGCGAATCCAATATGGCGGACGGGATAGTAAAAAAATCGAGATTTTAAAAACAAAAATTTTTTCGTATTCTACGTGAAAACACAAATAGATACTGATTTTGTTGTTTTTTAGATATCTCTCTTAGTTCTTGAGTAAAAAATTCATAAACTTTGAAAATAATGCAGACCTATTTGCCGTCTATTCCGTTCATGCACATAAGTGTTGCAATCACATGAGTAGGAAACTGATTATGCTCTAAGGGTTCCCGAGGCGCGCTGAATCCGAATCCGAGGTCAGATTTTGAAAATTCAAGATGGCGAATCCAATATGGCGGACGGGATAGTAAAAAAATCGAGATTTTGAAAAACAAAATTTTTTTCGTATTCTACGCGAAAACACAAATAGATACTGTTTTTGTTGTTTTTTCGATATCTCTCTTAGTTCTTGAGTAAAAAATTTATAAACTTTGAAAATAAAGCAGCCCTATTTGCCGTCTATTCCGTTCATGGACATAAGCGTTGCAATCACATGAGTAGGAAACTGATTATGCTCTAAGGGTTCCCGAGCCGCGCTGAATCCGAATCCGAGGTCAGATTTTGAGAATTCAAGATGGTGAATCCAATATGGCGGACGGGATAGTAAAAAAATCGAGATTTTGAAATACAACAATTTTTTCGTATTCTACGTGAAAACACAAATAGATACTGCTTTTGTTGTTTTTTCGATATCTCTCTTAGTTCTTGAGTAAAAAATTCATAAACTTTGAAAATAAAGCAGACCTATTTGCCGTCTATTCCGTTCATACACATAAGCGTTGCAATCACATGAGTAGGAAACTGATTATGCTCTAAGGGTTCCCGAGCCGCGCTCAATCCGAATCCGAGGTCATATTTTGAAAATTCAAGATGGCGAATCCAATATGGCGGACGGGATAGTAAAAAAATCGAGATTTTAAAAACAAAAATTTTTTCGTATTCTACGTGAAAACACAAATAGATACTGATTTTGTTGTTTTTTAGATATCTCTCTTAGTTCATGAGTAAAAAATTCATAAACTTTGAAAATAAAGCAGACCTATCTGCCGTCTATTCCGTTCATGCACATAAGCGTTGCAATCACATGAGTAGGAAACTGATTATGCTCTAAGGGTTCCCGAGGCGCGCTGAATCCGAATCCGAGGTCAGATTTTGAAAATTCAAGATGGCGAATCCAATATGGCGGACGGGATAGTAAAAAAATCGAATTTTGAAATACAAAATTTTTTTCGTATTCTACGTGAAAACACAAATAGATACTGTTTTTGTTGTTTTTTCGATGTCTCTCTTACTTCTTGAGTAAAAAATTCATAAACTTTGAAAATAACGCAGACCTATTTGCCGTCTATTCCGTTCTTGCACATAAGCGTTGCAATCACATGAGTAGGATTCTGATTATGCTCTAAGGGTTCCCGAGCCGCGCTGAATCCGAATCCGAGGTCAGATTTTGAAAATTCCAGATGGCGGATCCAATATGGCGGACGGGAAAGTAAAAAAACGAATTTTGAAATACAACAATTTTTTCGTATTCTACGTGAAAACACAAATAGATACTGCTTTTGTTGTTTTTTCGATATCTCTCTTAGTTCTTGAGTAAAAAATTCATAAACTTTGAAAATAAAGCAGACCTATTTGCCGTCTATTCCGTTCATGGACATAAGCGTTGCAATCACATGAGTAGGAAACTTATTATGCTCTAAGGGTTCCCGAGCCGCGCTGAATCCGAATCCGAGGTCAGATTTTGAAAATTCAAGATGGCGAATCCAATATGGCGGACGGGATAGTAAAAAAATCGAGATTTTGAAAAACAAAAATTTTTTCGTATTCTACGTGAAAACACAAATAGATACTGTTTTTGTTGTTTTTTCGATATCTCTCTTAGTTCTTGAGTAAAAAATTCATAAGCTTTGAAAATAAAGCAGACCTATTTGCCGTCTATTCCGTTCATGCACATGAGTAGGAAACTGATTATGCTAGTAAAAATAGGGATAGTAAAAAAATCGAGATTTTGAAAAACAAAATTTTATTCGTATTCTACGTGAAAACACAAATAGATACTGTTTTTGTTGTTTTTTCGATATCTCTCTTAGTTCTTGAGTAAAAACTTCATAAACTTTGAAAATAAAGCAGACCTATTTGCCGTCTATTCCGTTCATGCACATGAGTAGGAAACTGATTATGCTCTAAGGGTTCCCGAGCCGCGCTGAATCTGAATCCGAGGTCAGATTTTGCAAAATTCAAGATGGCATATCCATTATGGTGGACGGGATAGTAAAAAAATCGAGATTTTGAAAAACAAATTTTTTTTCGTATTCTACGTGAAAACACAAATAGATACTGTTTTTGTTGTTTTTTAGATATCTCTCTTAGTTCTTGAGTAAAAACTTCATAAACTTTGAAAATAAAGCAGACCTATTTGCCGTCTATTCCGTTCATGCACATAAGCGTTGCAATCACATGAGTAGGAATCTGATTATGCTCTAAGGGTTCCTGAGCCGCGCTGAATCCGAATCCGAGGTCAGATTTTGAAAATTCCAGATGGCGGATCCAATATGGCAGACGGGAAAGTAAAAAAACGAATTTTGAAATACAACAATTTTTTCGTATTCTACGTGAAAACACAAATAGATACTGTTTTTGTTGTTTTTTCGATGTCTCTCTTACTTCTTGAGTAAAAAATTCATAAACTTTGAAAATAACGCAGACCTATTTGCCGTCTATTCCGTTCATGCACATAAGCGTTGCAATCACATGAGTAGGAAACTGATTGTGCTCTAAGGGTTCCCGAGTCGCGCTGAATCCGAATCCGAGGTCATATTTTGAAAATTCAAGATGGCGAATCCAATATGGCGGACGGGATAGTAAAAAAATCGAGATTTTAAAAACAAAAATTTTTTCGTATTCTACGTGAAAACACAAATAGATACTGTTTTTGTTGTTTTTTCGATATCTCTCTTAGTTCTTGAGTAAAAAATTCATAAACTTTGAAAATAACGCAGACCTATTTGCCGTCTATTCCGTTCATGCACATAAGCGTTGCAATCAGATGAGTAGGAAACTGATTATGCTCTAAGGGTTCCCGAGCCGCGCTCAATCCGAATCCGAGGTCATATTTTGAGAATTCAAGATGGCGAATCCAATATGGCGGACGGGATAATAAAAAAATCGAGATTTTGAAAAACAAAAATTTTTTCGTATTCTACGTGAAAACACAAATAGATACTGTTTTTGTTGTTTTTTCGATGTCTCTCTTACTTCTTGAGTAAAAAATTCATAAACTTTGAAAATAACGCAGGCCTATTTGCCGTCTATTCCGTTCATGCACATAAGCGTTGCAATCACATGAGTAGGAAAGTGATTATGCTCTAAGGGTTCCCGAGCTGCGCTGAATCCGAATCCGAGGTCATATTTTGAAAATTCAAGATGGCGAATCCAATATGGCGGACGGGATAGTAAAAAAATCGAGATTTTGAAAAACAAAAATTTTTTCGTATTCTACGTGAAAACACAAATAGATACTGTTTTTGTTGTTTTTTAGATATCTCTCTTAGTTCTTGAGTAAAAACTTCATAAACTTTGACAATAAAGCAGACCTATTTGCCGTCTATTCCGTTCATGCACATAAGCGTTGCAATCACATGAGTAGGAAACTGATTATGCTCTAAGGGTTCCCGAGCCGCGCTGAATCCGAATCCGAGGTCATATTTTGAAAATTCAAGATGGCGAATCCAATATGGCGGACGGGATAGTAAAAAAATCGAGATTTTGAAAAACAAAATTTTATTCGTATTCTACGTGAAAACACAAATAGATACTGTTTTTGTTGTTTTTTCGATATCTCTCTTAGTTCTTGAGTAAAAACTTCATAAACTTTGAAAATAAAGCAGACCTATTTGCCGTCTATTCCGTTCATGCACATGAGTAGGAAACTGATTATGCTCTAAGGGTTCCCGAGCCGCGCTGAATCTGAATCCGAGGTCAGATTTTGCAAAATTCAAGATGGCATATCCATTATGGTGGACGGGATAGTAAAAAAATCGAGATTTTGAAAAACAAATTTTTTTTCGTATTCTACGTGAAAACACAAATAGATACTGTTTTTGTTGTTTTTTAGATATCTCTCTTAGTTCTTGAGTAAAAACTTCATAAACTTTGAAAATAAAGCAGACCTATTTGCCGTCTATTCCGTTCATGCACATAAGCGTTGCAATCACATGAGTAGGAATCTGATTATGCTCTAAGGGTTCCTGAGCCGCGCTGAATCCGAATCCGAGGTCAGATTTTGAAAATTCCAGATGGCGGATCCAATATGGCAGACGGGAAAGTAAAAAAACGAATTTTGAAATACAACAATTTTTTCGTATTCTACGTGAAAACACAAATAGATACTGTTTTTGTTGTTTTTTCGATGTCTCTCTTACTTCTTGAGTAAAAAATTCATAAACTTTGAAAATAACGCAGACCTATTTGCCGTCTATTCCGTTCATGCACATAAGCGTTGCAATCACATGAGTAGGAAACTGATTGTGCTCTAAGGGTTCCCGAGTCGCGCTGAATCCGAATCCGAGGTCATATTTTGAAAATTCAAGATGGCGAATCCAATATGGCGGACGGGATAGTAAAAAAATCGAGATTTTAAAAACAAAAATTTTTTCGTATTCTACGTGAAAACACAAATAGATACTGTTTTTGTTGTTTTTTCGATATCTCTCTTAGTTCTTGAGTAAAAAATTCATAAACTTTGAAAATAACGCAGACCTATTTGCCGTCTATTCCGTTCATGCACATAAGCGTTGCAATCAGATGAGTAGGAAACTGATTATGCTCTAAGGGTTCCCGAGCCGCGCTCAATCCGAATCCGAGGTCATATTTTGAGAATTCAAGATGGCGAATCCAATATGGCGGACGGGATAATAAAAAAATCGAGATTTTGAAAAACAAAAATTTTTTCGTATTCTACGTGAAAACACAAATAGATACTGTTTTTGTTGTTTTTTCGATATCTCTCTTAGTTCTTAAGTAAAAACTTCATAAACTTTGACAATAAAGCAGACCTATTTTGCCGTCTATTCCGTTCATGCACATAAGCGTTGCAATCAGATGAGTAGGAATCTGATTATGCTCTAAGGGTTCCCGAGCCGCGCTGAATCCGAATCCGAGGTCAGATTTTGAAAATTCAAGATGGCGGATCCAATATGGCGGACGGGAAAGTAAAAAAAACGAATTTTGAAAAACAAAAATTTTTTCGTATTCTACGTGAAAACACAAATAGATACTGTTTTTGTTGTTTTTTAGATATCTCTCTTAGTTCTTGAGTAAAAAATTCATAAACTTTGACAATAAAGCAGACCTATTTGCCGTCTATTCCGCTCATGCACATAAGCGTTCCATTCACATGAGTAGGAAACTGATTATGCTCTAAGGGTTCCCGAGCCGCGCTGAATCCGAATCCGAGGTCATATTTTGAAAATTCAAGATGGCGAATCCAATATGGCGGACGGGATAGTAAAAAAATCGAGATTTTGAAAAACAAAATTTTTTTCGTATTCTACGTGAAAACACAAATAGATACTGTTTTTGTTGTTTTTTAGATATCTCTCTTAGTTCTTGAGTAAAAAATTCATAAACTTTGAAAATAAAGCAGACCTATTTGCCGTCTATTCCGTTCATGCACATAAGCGTTGCAATCACATGAGTAGGAAACTGATTATGCTCTAAGGGTTCCCGAGCCGCGCTGAATCCGAATCCGAGGTAATATTTTGAAAATTCAAGATGGCGAATCCAATATGGCGGACGGGATAGTAAAAAAATCGAGATTTTGAAAAACAAAATTTTTTTCGTATTCTACGTGAAAACACAAATAGATACTGTTTTTGTTGTTTTTTAGATATCTCTCTTAGTTCTTGAGTAAAAACTTCATAAACTTTGAAAATAAAGCAGACCTATTTGCCGTCTATTCCGTTCATGCACATGAGTAGGAAACTGATTATGCTCTAAGGGTTCCCGAGCCGCGCTGAATCCGAATCCGAGGTCAGATTTTGCAAAATTCAAGATGGCATATCCATTATGGTGGACGGGATAGTAAAAAAATCGAGATTTTGAAAAACAAATTTTTTTTCGTATTCTACGTGAAAACACAAATAGATACTGTTTTTGTTGTTTTTTAGATATCTCTCTTAGTTCTTGAGTAAAAACTTCATAAACTTTGAAAATAAAGCAGACCTATTTGCCGTCTATTCCGTTCATGCACATAAGCGTTGCAATCACATGAGTAGGAATCTGATTATGCTCTAAGGGTTCCTGAGCCGCGCTGAATCCGAATCCGAGGTCAGATTTTGAAAATTCCAGATGGCGGATCCAATATGGCAGACGGGAAAGTAAAAAAACGAATTTTGAAATACAACAATTTTTTCGTATTCTACGTGAAAACACAAATAGATACTGTTTTTGTTGTTTTTTCGATGTCTCTCTTACTTCTTGAGTAAAAAATTC
Source organism: Gastracanthus pulcherrimus (assembly GCA_949152435.1). NCBI lineage: Eukaryota > Metazoa > Arthropoda > Insecta > Hymenoptera > Pteromalidae > Gastracanthus > Gastracanthus pulcherrimus. Next base: position 123,209,388 of record OX424576.1, on the reverse strand, counting down.
ATAAACTTTGAAAATAACGCAGACCTATTTGCCGTCTATTCCGTTCATGCACATAAGCGTTGCAATCAGATGAGTAGGAAACTGATTATGCTCTAAGGGTTCCCGAGCCGCGCTCAATCCGAATCCGAGGTCATATTTTGAGAATTCAAGATGGCGAATCCAATATGGCGGACGGGATAATAAAAAAATCGAGATTTTGAAAAACAAAAATTTTTTCGTATTCTACGTGAAAACACAAATAGATACTGTTTTTGTTGTTTTTGCGATGTCTCTCTTACTTCTTGAGTAAAAAATTCATAAACTTTGAAAATAACGCAGGCCTATTTGCCGTCTATTCCGTTCATGCACATAAGCGTTGCAATCACATGAGTAGGAAAGTGATTATGCTCTAAGGGTTCCCGAGCCGCGCTGAATCCGAATCCGAGGTCATATTTTGAAAATTCAAGATGGCGAATCCAATATGGCGGACGGGATAGTAAAAAAATCGAGATTTTGAAAAACAAAAATTTTTTCGTATTCTACGTGAAAACACAAATAGATACTGTTTTTGTTGTTTTTTAGATATCTCTCTTAGTTCTTGAGTAAAAAATTCATAAACTTTGAAAATAAAGCAGACCTATTTGCCGTCTATTCCGTTCATGCACATAAGCGTTGCAATCACATGAGTAGGAAACTGATTATGCTCTAAGGGTTCCCGAGCCGCGCTGAATCTGAATCCGAGGTCAGATTTTGAAAATTCAAGATGGCGAATCCAATATGGCGGACGGGATAGTAAAAAAATCGAGATTTTGAAAAACAAAATTTTTTTCGTATTCTACGCGAAAACACAAATAGATACTGTTTTTGTTGTTTTTTCGATATCTCTCTTAGTTCTTGAGTAAAAAATTTATAAACTTTGAAAATAAAGCAGCCCTATTTGCCGTCTATTCCGTTCATGGACATAAGCGTTGCAATCACATGAGTAGGAAACTGATTATGCTCTAAGGGTTCCCGAGCCGCGCTGAATCCGAATCCGAGGTCAGATTTTGAGAATTCAAGATGGTGAATCCAATATGGCGGACGGGATAGTAAAAAAATCGAGATTTTGAAAAACAAAAATTTTTTCGTATTCTACGTGAAAACACAAATAGATACTGTTTTTGTTGTTTTTTAGATATCTCTCTTAGTTCTTGAGTAAAAAATTCATAAACTTTGAAAATAAAGCAGACCTATTTGCCGTCTATTCCGTTCATGCACATAAGCGTTGCAATCACATGAGTAGGAAACTGATTATGCTCTAAGGGTTCCCGAGCCGCGCTGAATCCGAATCCGAGGTCAGATTTTGAAAATTCAAGATGGTGAATCCAATATGGCGGACGGGATAGTAAAAAAATCGAGATTTTGAAAAACAAAAATTTTTTCGTATTCTACGTGAAAACACAAATAGATACTGTTTTTGTTGTTTTTTCGATATCTCTCTTAGTTCTTGAGTAAAAAATTCATAAACTTTGAAAATAAAGCAGACCTATTTGCCGTCTATTCCGTTCATGCACATAAGCGTTGCAATCACATGAGTAGGAAACTGATTATGCTCTAAGGGTTCGCGAGCCGCGCTGAATCCGAATCCGAGGTCAGATTTTGAAAATTCAAGATGGCGAATCCAATATGGCGGACGGGATAGTAAAAAAATCGAGATTTTGAAAAACAAAAATTTTTTCGTATTCTACGTGAAAACACAAATAGATACTGTTTTTGTTGTTTTTTAGATATCTCTCTTAGTTCTTGAGTAAAAACTTCATAAACTTTGAAAATAAAGCAGACCTATTTGCCGTCTATTCCGTTCATGCACATAAGCGTTGCAATCACATGAGTAGGAAACTGATTATGCTCTAAGGGTTCCCGAGCCGCGCTGAATCCGAATCCGAGGTCAGATTTTGAAAATTCAAGATGGCGAATCCAATATGGCGGACGGGATAGTAAAAAAATCGAGATTTTGAAAAACAAAAATTTTTTCGTATTCTACGTGAAAAAACAAATAGATACTGTTTTTGTTGTTTTTTAGATATCTCTCTTAGTTCTTGAGTAAAAAATTCATAAACTTTGAAAATAAAGCAGACCTATTTGCCGTCTATTCCGTTCATGCACATAAGCGTTGCAATCACATGAGTAGGAAACTGATTATGCTCTAAGGGTTCCCGAGCCGCGCTGAATCCGAATCCGAGGTCAGATTTTGAAAATTCCAGATGGCGGATCCAATATGGCGGACGGGAAAGTAAAAAAACGAATTTTGAAATACAACAATTTTTTCGTATTCTACGTGAAAACACAAATAGATACTGCTTTTGTTGTTTTTTCGATATCTCTCTTAGTTCTTGAGTAAAAAATTCATAAACTTTGAAAATAAAGCAGACCTATTTGCCGTCTATTCCGTTCATACACATAAGCGTTGCAATCACATGAGTAGGAAACTGATTATGCTCTAAGGGTTCCCGAGCCACGCTCAATCCGAATCCGAGGTCATATTTTGAAAATTCAAGATGGCGAATCCAATATGGCGGACGGGATAGTAAAAAAATCGAGATTTTAAAAACAAAAATTTTTTCGTATTCTACGTGAAAACACAAATAGATACTGATTTTGTTGTTTTTTAGATATCTCTCTTAGTTCTTGAGTAAAAAATTCATAAACTTTGAAAATAAAGCAGACCTATTTGCCGTCTATTCCGTTCATGCACATAAGCGTTGCAATCACATGAGTAGGAAACTGATTATGCTCTAAGGGTTCCCGAGCCGCGCTGAATCCGAATCCGAGGTCAGATTTTGAAAATTCAAGATGGCGAATCCAATATGGCGGACGGGATAGTAAAAAAATCGAGATTTTGAAAAACAAAATTTTTTTCGTATTCTACGCAAAAACACAAATAGATACTGTTTTTGTTGTTTTTTCGATATCTCTCTTAGTTCTTGAGTAAAAAATGTATAAACTTTGAAATAAAAGCAGCCCTATTTGCCGTCTATTCCGTTCATGGACATAAGCGTTGCAATCACATGAGTAGGAAACTGATTATGCTCTAAGGGTTCCCGAGCCGCGCTGAATCCGAATCCGAGGTCAGATTTTGAGAATTCAAGATGGTGAATCCAATATGGCGGACGGGATAGTAAAAAAATCGAGATTTTGAAAAACAAAAAAATTTTTTTCGTATTCTACGTGAAAACACAAATAGATACTGTTTTTGTTGTTTCTTCGATATCTCTCTTAGTTCTTGAGTAAAAAATTCATAAACTTTGAAAATAAAGCAGACCTATTTGCCGTCTATTCCGTTCATGCACACAAGCGTTGCAATCACATGAGTAGGAAACTGATTATGCTCTAAGGGTTCCCGAGCCGCGCTGAATCCGAATCCGAGGTCAGATTTTGAAAATTCAAGATGGCGAATCCAATATGGCGGACGGGATAGTAAAAAAATCTCGATTTTGAAAAACAAAAATTTTTTCGTATTCTACGTGAAAACACAAATAGATACTGTTTTTGTTGTTTTTTAGATATCTCTCTTAGTTCTTGAGTAAAAACTTCATAAACTTTGAAAATAAAGCAGACCTATTTGCCGTCTATTCCGTTCATGCACATAAGCGTTGCAATCACATGAGTAGGAAACTGATTGTGCTCTAAGGGTACCCGAGTCGCGCTGAATCCGAATCCGAAGTCAGATTTTGAAAATTCAAGATGGCGGATCCAATATGGCGGACGGGATAGTAAAAAAATCGAGATTTTGAAAAACAAAAATTTTTTCGTATTCTACGTGAAAACACAAATAGATACTGTTTTTGTTGTTTTTTCGATATCTCTCTTAGTTCTTGAGTAAAAAATTCATAAGCTTTGAAAATAAAGCAGACCTATTTGCCGTCTATTCCGTTCATGCACATGAGTAGGAAACTGATTATGCTCTAAGGGTTCCCGAGCAGCGCAAAATCCGAATCCGAAGTCGCGCTGAATCCGAATCCGAGGTCATATTTTGAAAATTCAAGATGGCGAATCCAATATGGCGGACGGGATAGTAAAAAAATCGAGATTTTGAAAAACAAAAATTTTTTCGTATTCTACGTGAAAACACAAATAGATACTGTTTTTGTTGTTTTTTAGATATCTCTCTTAGTTCTTGAGTAAAAACTTCATAAACTTTGAAAATAAAGCAGACCTATTTGCCGTCTATTCCGTTCATGCACATAAGCGTTGCAATCACATGAGTAGGAAACTGATTATGCTCTAAGGGTTCCCGAGCCGCGCTGAATCCGAATCCGAGGTCAGATTTTGAGAATTCAAGATGGGGAATCCAATATGGCGGACGGGAATGTAAAAAAATCGAATTTTGAAATACAAAATTTTTTTCGTATTCTACGTGAAAACACAAATAGATACTGTTTTTGTTGTTTTTTCGATGTCTCTCTTACTTCTTGAGTAAAAAATTCATAAACTTTGAAAATAACGCAGACCTATTTGCCGTCTATTCCGTTCTTGCACATAAGCGTTGCAATCACATGAGTAGGATTCTGATTATGCTCTAAGGGTTCCCGAGCCGCGCTGAATCCGAATCCGAGGTCAGATTTTGAAAATTCCAGATGGCGGATCCAATATGGCGGACGGGAAAGTAAAAAAACGAATTTTGAAATACAACAATTTTTTCGTATTCTACGTGAAAACACAAATAGATACTGCTTTTGTTGTTTTTTCGATATCTCTCTTAGTTCTTGAGTAAAAAATTCATAAACTTTGAAAATAAAGCAGACCTATTTGCCGTCTATTCCGTTCATACACATAAGCGTTGCAATCACATGAGTAGGAAACTGATTATGCTCTAAGGGTTCCCGAGCCACGCTCAATCCGAATCCGAGGTCATATTTTGAAAATTCAAGATGGCGAATCCAATATGGCGGACGGGATAGTAAAAAAATCGAGATTTTAAAAACAAAAATTTTTTCGTATTCTACGTGAAAACACAAATAGATACTGATTTTGTTGTTTTTTAGATATCTCTCTTAGTTCTTGAGTAAAAAATTCATAAACTTTGAAAATAAAGCAGACCTATTTGCCGTCTATTCCGTTCATGCACATAAGTGTTGCAATCACATGAGTAGGAAACTGATTATGCTCTAAGGGTTCCCGAGGCGCGCTGAATCCGAATCCGAGGTCAGATTTTGAAAATTCAAGATGGCGAATCCAATATGGCGGGCGGGATAGTAAAAAAATCGAGATTTTGAAAAACAAAATTTTTTTCGTATTCTACGCGAAAACACAAATAGATACTGTTTTTGTTGTTTTTTCGATATCTCTCTTAGTTCTTGAGTAAAAAATTTATAAACTTTGAAAATAAAGCAGCCCTATTTGCCGTCTATTCCGTTCATGGACATAAGCGTTGCAATCACATGAGTAGGAAACTGATTATGCTCTAAGGGTTCCCGAGCCGCGCTGAATCCGAATCCGAGGTCAGATTTTGAAAATTCCAGATGGCGGATCCAATATGGCGGACGGGAAAGTAAAAAAACGAATTTTGAAATACAACAATTTTTTCGTATTCTACGTGAAAACACAAATAGATACTGCTTTTGTTGTTTTTTCGATATCTCTCTTAGTTCTTGAGTAAAAAATTCATAAACTTTGAAAATAAAGCAGACCTATTTGCCGTCTATTCCGTTCATACACATAAGCGTTGCAATCACATGAGTAGGAAACGGATTATGCTCTAAGGGTTCCCGAGCCACGCTCAATCCGAATCCGAGGTCATATTTTGAAAATTCAAGATGGCGAATCCAATATGGCGGACGGGATAGTAAAAAAATCGAGATTTTAAAAACAAAAATTTTTTCGTATTCTACGTGAAAACACAAATAGATACTGATTTTGTTGTTTTTTAGATATCTCTCTTAGTTCTTGAGTAAAAAATTCATAAACTTTGAAAATAAAGCAGACCTATTTGCCGTCTATTCCGTTCATGCACATAAGCGTTGCAATCACATGAGTAGGAAACTGATTATGCTCTAAGGGTTCCCGAGCCGCGCTGAATCCGAATCCGAGGTCAGATTTTGAAAATTCAAGATGGCGAATCCAATATGGCGGACGGGATAGTAAAAAAATCGAGATTTTGAAAAACAAAATTTTTTTCGTATTCTACGCAAAAACACAAATAGATACTGTTTTTGTTGTTTTTTCGATATCTCTCTTAGTTCTTGAGTAAAAAATGTATAAACTTTGAAATAAAAGCAGCCCTATTTGCCGTCTATTCCGTTCATGGACATAAGCGTTGCAATCACATGAGTAGGAAACTGATTATGCTCTAAGGGTTCCCGAGCCGCGCTGAATCCGAATCCGAGGTCAGATTTTGAGAATTCAAGATGGTGAATCCAATATGGCGGACGGGATAGTAAAAAAATCGAGATTTTGAAAAACAAAAAAATTTTTTTCGTATTCTACGTGAAAACACAAATAGATACTGTTTTTGTTGTTTCTTCGATATCTCTCTTAGTTCTTGAGTAAAAAATTCATAAACTTTGAAAATAAAGCAGACCTATTTGCCGTCTATTCCGTTCATGCACACAAGCGTTGCAATCACATGAGTAGGAAACTGATTATGCTCTAAGGGTTCCCGAGCCGCGCTGAATCCGAATCCGAGGTCAGATTTTGAAAATTCAAGATGGCGAATCCAATATGGCGGACGGGATAGTAAAAAAATCTCGATTTTGAAAAACAAAAATTTTTTCGTATTCTACGTGAAAACACAAATAGATACTGTTTTTGTTGTTTTTTAGATATCTCTCTTAGTTCTTGAGTAAAAACTTCATAAACTTTGAAAATAAAGCAGACCTATTTGCCGTCTATTCCGTTCATGCACATAAGCGTTGCAATCACATGAGTAGGAAACTGATTGTGCTCTAAGGGTACCCGAGTCGCGCTGAATCCGAATCCGAAGTCAGATTTTGAAAATTCAAGATGGCGGATCCAATATGGCGGACGGGATAGTAAAAAAATCGAGATTTTGAAAAACAAAAATTTTTTCGTATTCTACGTGAAAACACAAATAGATACTGTTTTTGTTGTTTTTTCGATATCTCTCTTAGTTCTTGAGTAAAAAATTCATAAGCTTTGAAAATAAAGCAGACCTATTTGCCGTCTATTCCGTTCATGCACATGAGTAGGAAACTGATTATGCTCTAAGGGTTCCCGAGCAGCGCAAAATCCGAATCCGAAGTCGCGCTGAATCCGAATCCGAGGTCATATTTTGAAAATTCAAGATGGCGAATCCAATATGGCGGACGGGATAGTAAAAAAATCGAGATTTTGAAAAACAAAAATTTTTTCGTATTCTACGTGAAAACACAAATAGATACTGTTTTTGTTGTTTTTTAGATATCTCTCTTAGTTCTTGAGTAAAAACTTCATAAACTTTGAAAATAAAGCAGACCTATTTGCCGTCTATTCCGTTCATGCACATAAGCGTTGCAATCACATGAGTAGGAAACTGATTATGCTCTAAGGGTTCCCGAGCCGCGCTGAATCCGAATCCGAGGTCAGATTTTGAGAATTCAAGATGGGGAATCCAATATGGCGGACGGGAATGTAAAAAAATCGAATTTTGAAATACAAAATTTTTTTCGTATTCTACGTGAAAACACAAATAGATACTGTTTTTGTTGTTTTTTCGATGTCTCTCTTACTTCTTGAGTAAAAAATTCATAAACTTTGAAAATAACGCAGACCTATTTGCCGTCTATTCCGTTCTTGCACATAAGCGTTGCAATCACATGAGTAGGATTCTGATTATGCTCTAAGGGTTCCCGAGCCGCGCTGAATCCGAATCCGAGGTCAGATTTTGAAAATTCCAGATGGCGGATCCAATATGGCGGACGGGAAAGTAAAAAAACGAATTTTGAAATACAACAATTTTTTCGTATTCTACGTGAAAACACAAATAGATACTGCTTTTGTTGTTTTTTCGATATCTCTCTTAGTTCTTGAGTAAAAAATTCATAAACTTTGAAAATAAAGCAGACCTATTTGCCGTCTATTCCGTTCATACACATAAGCGTTGCAATCACATGAGTAGGAAACTGATTATGCTCTAAGGGTTCCCGAGCCACGCTCAATCCGAATCCGAGGTCATATTTTGAAAATTCAAGATGGCGAATCCAATATGGCGGACGGGATAGTAAAAAAATCGAGATTTTAAAAACAAAAATTTTTTCGTATTCTACGTGAAAACACAAATAGATACTGATTTTGTTGTTTTTTAGATATCTCTCTTAGTTCTTGAGTAAAAAATTCATAAACTTTGAAAATAAAGCAGACCTATTTGCCGTCTATTCCGTTCATGCACATAAGTGTTGCAATCACATGAGTAGGAAACTGATTATGCTCTAAGGGTTCCCGAGGCGCGCTGAATCCGAATCCGAGGTCAGATTTTGAAAATTCAAGATGGCGAATCCAATATGGCGGACGGGATAGTAAAAAAATCGAGATTTTGAAAAACAAAATTTTTTTCGTATTCTACGCGAAAACACAAATAGATACTGTTTTTGTTGTTTTTTCGATATCTCTCTTAGTTCTTGAGTAAAAAATTTATAAACTTTGAAAATAAAGCAGCCCTATTTGCCGTCTATTCCGTTCATGGACATAAGCGTTGCAATCACATGAGTAGGAAACTGATTATGCTCTAAGGGTTCCCGAGCCGCGCTGAATCCGAATCCGAGGTCAGATTTTGAAAATTCCAGATGGCGGATCCAATATGGCGGACGGGAAAGTAAAAAAACGAATTTTGAAATACAACAATTTTTTCGTATTCTACGTGAAAACACAAATAGATACTGCTTTTGTTGTTTTTTCGATATCTCTCTTAGTTCTTGAGTAAAAAATTCATAAACTTTGAAAATAAAGCAGACCTATTTGCCGTCTATTCCGTTCATACACATAAGCGTTGCAATCACATGAGTAGGAAACTGATTATGCTCTAAGGGTTCCCGAGCCACGCTCAATCCGAATCCGAGGTCATATTTTGAAAATTCAAGATGGCGAATCCAATATGGCGGACGGGATAGTAAAAAAATCGAGATTTTAAAAACAAAAATTTTTTCGTATTCTACGTGAAAACACAAATAGATACTGATTTTGTTGTTTTTTAGATATCTCTCTTAGTTCTTGAGTAAAAAATTCATAAACTTTGAAAATAATGCAGACCTATTTGCCGTCTATTCCGTTCATGGACATAAGCGTTGCAATCACATGAGTAGGAAACTGATTATGCTCTAAGGGTTCCCGAGCCGCGCTGAATCCGAATCCGAGGTCAGATTTTGAAAATTCCAGATGGCGGATCCAATATGGCGGACGGGAAAGTAAAAAAACGAATTTTGAAATACAACAATTTTTTCGTATTCTACGTGAAAACACAAATAGATACTGCTTTTGTTGTTTTTTCGATATCTCTCTTAGTTCTTGAGTAAAAAATTCATAAACTTTGAAAATAAAGCAGACCTATTTGCCGTCTATTCCGTTCATACACATAAGCGTTGCAATCACATGAGTAGGAAACTGATTATGCTCTAAGGGTTCCCGAGCCACGCTCAATCCGAATCCGAGGTCATATTTTGAAAATTCAAGATGGCGAATCCAATATGGCGGACGGGATAGTAAAAAAATCGAGATTTTAAAAACAAAAATTTTTTCGTATTCTACGTGAAAACACAAATAGATACTGATTTTGTTGTTTTTTAGATATCTCTCTTAGTTCTTGAGTAAAAAATTCATAAACTTTGAAAATAATGCAGACCTATTTGCCGTCTATTCCGTTCATGCACATAAGTGTTGCAATCACATGAGTAGGAAACTGATTATGCTCTAAGGGTTCCCGAGGCGCGCTGAATCCGAATCCGAGGTCAGATTTTGAGAATTCAAGATGGGGAATCCAATATGGCGGACGGGAATGTAAAAAAATCGAATTTTGAAATACAAAATTTTTTTCGTATTCTACGTGAAAACACAAATAGATACTGTTTTTGTTGTTTTTTCGATGTCTCTCTTACTTCTTGAGTAAAAAATTTATAAACTTTGAAAATAAAGCAGCCCTATTTGCCGTCTATTCCGTTCATGGACATAAGCGTTGCAATCACATGAGTAGGAAACTGATTATGCTCTAAGGGTTCCCGAGCCGCGCTGAATCCGAATCCGAGGTCAGATTTTGAGAATTCAAGATGGTGAATCCAATATGGCGGACGGGATAGTAAAAAAATCGAGATTTTGAAATACAACAATTTTTTCGTATTCTACGTGAAAACACAAATAGATACTGCTTTTGTTGTTTTTTCGATATCTCTCTTAGTTCTTGAGTAAAAAATTCATTAACTTTGAAAATAAAGCAGACCTATTTGCCGTCTATTCCGTTCATACACATAAGCGTTGCAATCACATGAGTAGGAAACTGATTATGCTCTAAGGGTTCCCGAGCCGCGCTCAATCCGAATCCGAGGTCATATTTTGAAAATTCAAGATGGCGAATCCAATATGGCGGACGGGATAGTAAAAAAATCGAGATTTTAAAAACAAAAATTTTTTCGTATTCTACGTGAAAACACAAATAGATACTGATTTTGTTGTTTTTTAGATATCTCTCTTAGTTCTTGAGTAAAAAATTCATAAACTTTGAAAATAAAGCAGACCTATTTGCCGTCTATTCCGTTCATGCACATAAGCGTTGCAATCACATGAGTAGGAAACTGATTATGCTCTAAGGGTTCCCGAGGCGCGCTGAATCCGAATCCGGGGTCAGATTTTGAAAATTCAAGATGGCGAATCCAATATGGCGGACGGGATAGTAAAAAAATCGAATTTTGAAATACAAAATTTTTTTCGTATTCTACGTGAAAACACAAATAGATACTGTTTTTGTTGTTTTTTCGATGTCTCTCTTACTTCTTGAGTAAAAAATTCATAAACTTTGAAAATAACGCAGACCTATTTGCCGTCTATTCCGTTCTTGCACATAAGCGTTGCAATCACATGAGTAGGATTCTGATTATGCTCTAAGGGTTCCCGAGCCGCGTTGAATCCGAATCCGAGGTCAGATTTTGAAAATTCCAGATGGCGGATCCAATATGGCGGACGGGAAAGTAAAAAAACGAATTTTGAAATACAACAATTTTTTCGTATTCTACGTGAAAACACAAATAGATACTGCTTTTGTTGTTTTTTCGATATCTGTCTTAGTTCTTGAGTAAAAAATTCATAAACTTTGAAAATAAAGCAGACCTATTTGCCGTCTATTCCGTTCATGGACATAAGCGTTGCAATCACATGAGTAGGAAACTTATTATGCTCTAAGGGTTCCCGAGCCGCGCTGAATCCGAATCCGAGGTCAGATTTTGAAAATTCAAGATGGCGAATCCAATATGGCGGACGGGATAGTAAAAAAATCGAGATTTTGAAAAACAAAAATTTTTTCGTATTCTACGTGAAAACACAAATAGATACTGTTTTTGTTGTTTTTTAGATATCTCTGTTAGTTCTTGAGTAAAAACTTCATAAACTTTGAAAATAAAGCAGACCTATTTGCCGTCTATTCCGTTCATGCACATAAGCGTTGCAATCACATGAGTAGGAAACTGATTGTGCTCTAAGGGTTCCCGAGTCGCGCTGAATCCGAATCCGAAGTCAGATTTTGAAAATTCAAGATGGCGGATCCAATATGGCGGACGGGATAGTAAAAAAATCGAGATTTTGAAAAACAAAAATTTTTTCGTATTCTACGTGAAAACACAAATAGATACTGTTTTTGTTGTTTTTTCGATATCTCTCTTAGTTCTTGAGTAAAAAATTCATAAGCTTTGAAAATAAAGCAGACCTATTTGCCGTCTATTCCGTTCATGCACATGAGTAGGAAACTGATTATGCTCTAAGGGTTCCCGAGCAGCGCAAAATCCGAATCCGAAGTCGCGCTGAATCCGAATCCGAGGTCATATTTTGAAAATTCAAGATGGCGAATCCAATATGGCGGACGGGATAGTAAAAAAATCGAGATTTTGAAAAACAAAAATTTTTTCGTATTCTACGTGAAAACACAAATAGATACTGTTTTTGTTGTTTTTTAGATATCTCTCTTAGTTCTTGAGTAAAAACTTCATAAACTTTGAAAATAAAGCAGACCTATTTGCCGTCTATTCCGTTCATGCACATAAGCGTTGCAATCACATGAGTAGGAAACTGATTATGCTCTAAGGGTTCCCGAGCCGCGCTGAATCCGAATCCGAGGTCAGATTTTGAGAATTCAAGATGGGGAATCCAATATGGCGGACGGGAATGTAAAAAAATCGAATTTTGAAATACAAAATTTTTTTCGTATTCTACGTGAAAACACAAATAGATACTGTTTTTGTTGTTTTTTCGATGTCTCTCTTACTTCTTGAGTAAAAAATTCATAAACTTTGAAAATAACGCAGACCTATTTGCCGTCTATTCCGTTCTTGCACATAAGCGTTGCAATCACATGAGTAGGATTCTGATTATGCTCTAAGGGTTCCCGAGCCGCGCTGAATCCGAATCCGAGGTCAGATTTTGAAAATTCCAGATGGCGGATCCAATATGGCGGACGGGAAAGTAAAAAAACGAATTTTGAAATACAACAATTTTTTCGTATTCTACGTGAAAACACAAATAGATACTGCTTTTGTTGTTTTTTCGATATCTCTCTTAGTTCTTGAGTAAAAAATTCATAAACTTTGAAAATAAAGCAGACCTATTTGCCGTCTATTCCGTTCATACACATAAGCGTTGCAATCACATGAGTAGGAAACTGATTATGCTCTAAGGGTTCCCGAGCCACGCTCAATCCGAATCCGAGGTCATATTTTGAAAATTCAAGATGGCGAATCCAATATGGCGGACGGGATAGTAAAAAAATCGAGATTTTAAAAACAAAAATTTTTTCGTATTCTACGTGAAAACACAAATAGATACTGATTTTGTTGTTTTTTAGATATCTCTCTTAGTTCTTGAGTAAAAAATTCATAAACTTTGAAAATAAAGCAGACCTATTTGCCGTCTATTCCGTTCATGCACATAAGTGTTGCAATCACATGAGTAGGAAACTGATTATGCTCTAAGGGTTCCCGAGGCGCGCTGAATCCGAATCCGAGGTCAGATTTTGAAAATTCAAGATGGCGAATCCAATATGGCGGACGGGATAGTAAAAAAATCGAGATTTTGAAAAACAAAATTTTTTTCGTATTCTACGCGAAAACACAAATAGATACTGTTTTTGTTGTTTTTTCGATATCTCTCTTAGTTCTTGAGTAAAAAATTTATAAACTTTGAAAATAAAGCAGCCCTATTTGCCGTCTATTCCGTTCATGGACATAAGCGTTGCAATCACATGAGTAGGAAACTGATTATGCTCTAAGGGTTCCCGAGCCGCGCTGAATCCGAATCCGAGGTCAGATTTTGAAAATTCCAGATGGCGGATCCAATATGGCGGACGGGAAAGTAAAAAAACGAATTTTGAAATACAACAATTTTTTCGTATTCTACGTGAAAACACAAATAGATACTGCTTTTGTTGTTTTTTCGATATCTCTCTTAGTTCTTGAGTAAAAAATTCATAAACTTTGAAAATAAAGCAGACCTATTTGCCGTCTATTCCGTTCATACACATAAGCGTTGCAATCACATGAGTAGGAAACTGATTATGCTCTAAGGGTTCCCGAGCCACGCTCAATCCGAATCCGAGGTCATATTTTGAAAATTCAAGATGGCGAATCCAATATGGCGGACGGGATAGTAAAAAAATCGAGATTTTAAAAACAAAAATTTTTTCGTATTCTACGTGAAAACACAAATAGATACTGATTTTGTTGTTTTTTAGATATCTCTCTTAGTTCTTGAGTAAAAAATTCATAAACTTTGAAAATAATGCAGACCTATTTGCCGTCTATTCCGTTCATGGACATAAGCGTTGCAATCACATGAGTAGGAAACTGATTATGCTCTAAGGGTTCCCGAGCCGCGCTGAATCCGAATCCGAGGTCAGATTTTGAAAATTCCAGATGGCGGATCCAATATGGCGGACGGGAAAGTAAAAAAACGAATTTTGAAATACAACAATTTTTTCGTATTCTACGTGAAAACACAAATAGATACTGCTTTTGTTGTTTTTTCGATATCTCTCTTAGTTCTTGAGTAAAAAATTCATAAACTTTGAAAATAAAGCAGACCTATTTGCCGTCTATTCCGTTCATACACATAAGCGTTGCAATCACATGAGTAGGAAACTGATTATGCTCTAAGGGTTCCCGAGCCACGCTCAATCCGAATCCGAGGTCATATTTTGAAAATTCAAGATGGCGAATCCAATATGGCGGACGGGATAGTAAAAAAATCGAGATTTTAAAAACAAAAATTTTTTCGTATTCTACGTGAAAACACAAATAGATACTGATTTTGTTGTTTTTTAGATATCTCTCTTAGTTCTTGAGTAAAAAATTCATAAACTTTGAAAATAATGCAGACCTATTTGCCGTCTATTCCGTTCATGCACATAAGTGTTGCAATCACATGAGTAGGAAACTGATTATGCTCTAAGGGTTCCCGAGGCGCGCTGAATCCGAATCCGAGGTCAGATTTTGAGAATTCAAGATGGGGAATCCAATATGGCGGACGGGAATGTAAAAAAATCGAATTTTGAAATACAAAATTTTTTTCGTATTCTACGTGAAAACACAAATAGATACTGTTTTTGTTGTTTTTTCGATGTCTCTCTTACTTCTTGAGTAAAAAATTTATAAACTTTGAAAATAAAGCAGCCCTATTTGCCGTCTATTCCGTTCATGGACATAAGCGTTGCAATCACATGAGTAGGAAACTGATTATGCTCTAAGGGTTCCCGAGCCGCGCTGAATCCGAATCCGAGGTCAGATTTTGAGAATTCAAGATGGTGAATCCAATATGGCGGACGGGATAGTAAAAAAATCGAGATTTTGAAATACAACAATTTTTTCGTATTCTACGTGAAAACACAAATAGATACTGCTTTTGTTGTTTTTTCGATATCTCTCTTAGTTCTTGAGTAAAAAATTCATTAACTTTGAAAATAAAGCAGACCTATTTGCCGTCTATTCCGTTCATACACATAAGCGTTGCAATCACATGAGTAGGAAACTGATTATGCTCTAAGGGTTCCCGAGCCGCGCTCAATCCGAATCCGAGGTCATATTTTGAAAATTCAAGATGGCGAATCCAATATGGCGGACGGGATAGTAAAAAAATCGAGATTTTAAAAACAAAAATTTTTTCGTATTCTACGTGAAAACACAAATAGATACTGATTTTGTTGTTTTTTAGATATCTCTCTTAGTTCTTGAGTAAAAAATTCATAAACTTTGAAAATAAAGCAGACCTATTTGCCGTCTATTCCGTTCATGCACATAAGCGTTGCAATCACATGAGTAGGAAACTGATTATGCTCTAAGGGTTCCCGAGGCGCGCTGAATCCGAATCCGAGGTCAGATTTTGAAAATTCAAGATGGCGAATCCAATATGGCGGACGGGATAGTAAAAAAATCGAATTTTGAAATACAAAATTTTTTTCGTATTCTACGTGAAAACACAAATAGATACTGTTTTTGTTGTTTTTTCGATGTCTCTCTTACTTCTTGAGTAAAAAATTCATAAACTTTGAAAATAACGCAGACCTATTTGCCGTCTATTCCGTTCTTGCACATAAGCGTTGCAATCACATGAGTAGGATTCTGATTATGCTCTAAGGGTTCCCGAGCCGCGTTGAATCCGAATCCGAGGTCAGATTTTGAAAATTCCAGATGGCGGATCCAATATGGCGGACGGGAAAGTAAAAAAACGAATTTTGAAATACAACAATTTTTTCGTATTCTACGTGAAAACACAAATAGATACTGCTTTTGTTGTTTTTTCGATATCTGTCTTAGTTCTTGAGTAAAAAATTCATAAACTTTGAAAATAAAGCAGACCTATTTGCCGTCTATTCCGTTCATGGACATAAGCGTTGCAATCACATGAGTAGGAAACTTATTATGCTCTAAGGGTTCCCGAGCCGCGCTGAATCCGAATCCGAGGTCAGATTTTGAAAATTCAAGATGGCGAATCCAATATGGCGGACGGGATAGTAAAAAAATCGAGATTTTGAAAAACAAAAATTTTTTCGTATTCTACGTGAAAACACAAATAGATACTGTTTTTGTTGTTTTTTAGATATCTCTGTTAGTTCTTGAGTAAAAACTTCATAAACTTTGAAAATAAAGCAGACCTATTTGCCGTCTATTCCGTTCATGCACATAAGCGTTGCAATCACATGAGTAGGAAACTGATTGTGCTCTAAGGGTTCCCGAGTCGCGCTGAATCCGAATCCGAAGTCAGATTTTGAAAATTCAAGATGGCGGATCCAATATGGCGGACGGGATAGTAAAAAAATCGAGATTTTGAAAAACAAAAATTTTTTCGTATTCTACGTGAAAACACAAATAGATACTGTTTTTGTTGTTTTTTCGATATCTCTCTTAGTTCTTGAGTAAAAAATTCATAAGCTTTGAAAATAAAGCAGACCTATTTGCCGTCTATTCCGTTCATGCACATGAGTAGGAAACTGATTATGCTCTAAGGGTTCCCGAGCAGCGCAAAATCCGAATCCGAAGTCGCGCTGAATCCGAATCCGAGGTCATATTTTGAAAATTCAAGATGGCGAATCCAATATGGCGGACGGGATAGTAAAAAAATCGAGATTTTGAAAAACAAAAATTTTTTCGTATTCTACGTGAAAACACAAATAGATACTGTTTTTGTTGTTTTTTAGATATCTCTCTTAGTTCTTGAGTAAAAACTTCATAAACTTTGAAAATAAAGCAGACCTATTTGCCGTCTATTCCGTTCATGCACATAAGCGTTGCAATCACATGAGTAGGAAACTGATTATGCTCTAAGGGTTCCCGAGCCGCGCTGAATCCGAATCCGAGGTCAGATTTTGAGAATTCAAGATGGCGAATCCAATATGGCGGACGGGAATGTAAAAAAATCGAATTTTGAAATACAAAATTTTTTTCGTATTCTACGTGAAAACACAAATAGATACTGTTTTTGTTGTTTTTTCGATGTCTCTCTTACTTCTTGAGTAAAAAATTCATAAACTTTGAATATAACGCAGACCTATTTGCCGTCTATTCCGTTCTTGCACATAAGCGTTGCAATCACATGAGTAGGATTCTGATTATGCTCTAAGGGTTCCCGAGCCGCGCTGAATCCGAATCCGAGGTCAGATTTTGAAAATTCCAGATGGCGGATCCAATATGGCGGACGGGAAAGTAAAAAAACGAATTTTGAAATACAACAATTTTTTCGTATTCTACGTGAAAACACAAATAGATACTGCTTTTGTTGTTTTTTCGATATCTCTCTTAGTTCTTGAGTAAAAAATTCATAAACTTTGAAAATAAAGCAGACCTATTTGCCGTCTATTCCGTTCATACACATAAGCGTTGCAATCACATGAGTAGGAAACTGATTATGCTCTAAGGGTTCCCGAGCCGCGCTCAATCCGAATCCGAGGTCATATTTTGAAAATTCAAGATGGCGAATCCAATATGGCGGACGGGATAGTAAAAAAATCGAGATTTTAAAAACAAAAATTTTTTCGTATTCTACGTGAAAACACAAATAGATACTGATTTTGTTGTTTTTTAGATATCTCTCTTAGTTCTTGAGTAAAAAATTCATAAACTTTGAAAATAAAGCAGACCTATTTGCCGTCTATTCCGTTCATGCACATAAGCGTTGCAATCACATGAGTAGGAAACTGATTATGCTCTAAGGGTTCCCGAGGCGCGCTGAATCCGAATCCGAGGTCAGATTTTGAAAATTCAAGATGGCGAATCCAATATGGCGGACGGGATAGTAAAAAAATCGAGATTTTGAAAAACAAAATTTTTTTCGTATTCTACGCGAAAACACAAATAGATACTGTTTTTGTTGTTTTTTCGATATCTCTCTTAGTTCTTGAGTAAAAAATTTATAAACTTTGAAAATAAAGCAGCCCTATTTGCCGTCTATTCCGTTCATGGACATAAGCGTTGCAATCACATGAGTAGGAAACTGATTATGCTCTAAGGGTTCCCGAGCCGCGCTGAATCCGAATCCGAGGTCAGATTTTGCAAAATTCAAGATGGCATATCCATTATGGTGGACGGGATAGTAAAAAAATCGAGATTTTGAAAAACAAAAATTTTTTCGTTATCTACGTGAAAACACGAATAGATACTGTTTATGTTGTTTTTTCGACACCTCTCTTAGTTCTTGAGTAAAAAATTCATAAACTTTGAAAATAAAGCAGACCTATTTGCCGTCTATTCCGTTCATGCACATGAGTAGGAAACTGATTATGCTCTAAGGGTTCCCGAGCAGCGCAAAATCCGAATCCGAGGTCAGATTTTGAAAATTCAAGATGGCGGATCCAATATGGCGGACGGGATAGTAAAAAAATCGAGATTTTGAAAAACAAAATTTTTTTCGTATTCTACGTGAAAACACAAATAGATACTGCTTTTGTTGTTTTTTCGATATCTCTCTTAGTTCTTGAGTAAAAAATTCATAAACTTTGAAAATAACGCAGGCCTATTTGCCGTTTATTCCGTTCATGCACATAAGCGTTGCAATCACATGAGTAGGAAACTGATTATGCTCTAAGGGTTCCCGAGCCGCGCTGAATCCGAATCCGAGGTCAGATTTTGAAAATTCAAGATGGCGAATCCAATATGGCGGACGGGATAGTAAAAAAATCGAGATATTGAAAAACAAAAATTTTTTCGTATTCTACGTGAAAACACGAATACATACTGTTTTTGTTGTTTTTTCGACACCTCTCTTAGTTCTTGAGTAAAAAATTCATAAACTTTGAAAATAAAGCAGACCTATTTGCCGTCTATTCCGTTCATGCACACAAGCGTTGCAATCACATGAGTAGGAAACTGATTATGCTCTAAGGGTTCCCGAGCAACGCAAAATCCGAATCCGATGTCAGATTTTGAAAATTCAAGATGGCGGATCCAATGTGGCGGAAGAGATAGTAAAAAAATCGAGATTTTGAAAAACAAAAATTTTTTCGTATTCTACGTGAAAACACAAACAGATACTGTTTTTGTTGTTTTTTCGACACCTCTCTTAGTTCTTGAGTAAAAAATTCATAAACTTTGAAAATAAAGCAGACCTATTTGCCGTCTATTCCGTTCATGCACATAAGCGTTGCAATCACATGAGTAGGAAACTGATTATGCTCTAAGGGTTCCCGAGCCGCGCTGAATCCGAATCCGAGGTCAGATTTTGAAAATTCCAGATGTCGGATCCAATATGGCGGACGGGAAAGTAAAAAAACGAATTTTGAAATACAACAATTTTTTCGTATTCTACGTGAAAACACAAATAGATACTGCTTTTGTTGTTTTTTCGATATCTCTCTTAGTTCTTGAGTAAAAAATTCATAAACTTTGAAAATAAAGCAGACCTATTTGCCGTCTATTCCGTTCATACACATAAGCGTTGCAATCACATGAGTAGGAAACTGATTATGCTCTAAGGGTTCCCGAGCCACGCTCAATCCGAATCCGAGGTCATATTTTGAAAATTCAAGATGGCGAATCCAATATGGCGGACGGGATAGTAAAAAAATCGAGATTTTAAAAACAAAAATTTTTTCGTATTCTACGTGAAAACACAAATAGATACTGATTTTGTTGTTTTTTAGATATCTCTCTTAGTTCTTGAGTAAAAAATTCATAAACTTTGAAAATAATGCAGACCTATTTGCCGTCTATTCCGTTCATGGACATAAGCGTTGCAATCACATGAGTAGGAAACTGATTATGCTCTAAGGGTTCCCGAGCCGCGCTGAATCCGAATCCGAGGTCAGATTTTGAAAATTCCAGATGGCGGATCCAATATGGCGGACGGGAAAGTAAAAAAACGAATTTTGAAATACAACAATTTTTTCGTATTCTACGTGAAAACACAAATAGATACTGCTTTTGTTGTTTTTTCGATATCTCTCTTAGTTCTTGAGTAAAAAATTCATAAACTTTGAAAATAAAGCAGACCTATTTGCCGTCTATTCCGTTCATACACATAAGCGTTGCAATCACATGAGTAGGAAACTGATTATGCTCTAAGGGTTCCCGAGCCACGCTCAATCCGAATCCGAGGTCATATTTTGAAAATTCAAGATGGCGAATCCAATATGGCGGACGGGATAGTAAAAAAATCGAGATTTTAAAAACAAAAATTTTTTCGTATTCTACGTGAAAACACAAATAGATACTGATTTTGTTGTTTTTTAGATATCTCTCTTAGTTCTTGAGTAAAAAATTCATAAAAATTTGAAAATAATGCAGACCTATTTGCCGTCTATTCCGTTCATGCACATAAGTGTTGCAATCACATGAGTAGGAAACTGATTATGCTCTAAGGGTTCCCGAGGCGCGCTGAATCCGAATCCGAGGTCAGATTTTGAAAATTCAAGATGGCGAATCCAATATGGCGGACGGGATAGTAAAAAAATCGAGATTTTGAAAAACAAAATTTTTTTCGTATTCTACGCGAAAACACAAATAGATACTGTTTTTGTTGTTTTTTCGATATCTCTCTTAGTTCTTGAGTAAAAAATTTATAAACTTTGAAAATAAAGCAGCCCTATTTGCCGTCTATTCCGTTCATGGACATAAGCGTTGCAATCACATGAGTAGGAAACTGATTATGCTCTAAGGGTTCCCGAGCCGCGCTGAATCCGAATCCGAGGTCAGATTTTGAGAATTCAAGATGGTGAATCCAATATGGCGGACGGGATAGTAAAAAAATCGAGATTTTGAAATACAACAATTTTTTCGTATTCTACGTGAAAACACAAATAGATACTGCTTTTGTTGTTTTTTCGATATCTCTCTTAGTTCTTGAGTAAAAAATTCATTAACTTTGAAAATAAAGCAGACCTATTTGCCGTCTATTCCGTTCATACACATAAGCGTTGCAATCACATGAGTAGGAAACTGATTATGCTCTAAGGGTTCCCGAGCCGCGCTCAATCCGAATCCGAGGTCATATTTTGAAAATTCAAGATGGCGAATCCAATATGGCGGACGGGATAGTAAAAAAATCGAGATTTTAAAAACAAAAATTTTTTCGTATTCTACGTGAAAACACAAATAGATACTGATTTTGTTGTTTTTTAGATATCTCTCTTAGTTCTTGAGTAAAAAATTCATAAACTTTGAAAATAAAGCAGACCTATTTGCCGTCTATTCCGTTCATGCACATAAGCGTTGCAATCACATGAGTAGGAAACTGATTATGCTCTAAGGGTTCCCGAGGCGCGCTGAATCCGAATCCGAGGTCAGATTTTGAAAATTCAAGATGGCGAATCCAATATGGCGGACGGGATAGTAAAAAAATCGAATTTTGAAATACAAAATTTTTTTCGTATTCTACGTGAAAACACAAATAGATACTGTTTTTGTTGTTTTTTCGATGTCTCTCTTACTTCTTGAGTAAAAAATTCATAAACTTTGAAAATAACGCAGACCTATTTGCCGTCTATTCCGTTCTTGCACATAAGCGTTGCAATCACATGAGTAGGATTCTGATTATGCTCTAAGGGTTCCCGAGCCGCGCTGAATCCGAATCCGAGGTCAGATTTTGAAAATTCCAGATGGCGGATCCAATATGGCGGACGGGAAAGTAAAAAAACGAATTTTGAAATACAACAATTTTTTCGTATTCTACGTGAAAACACAAATAGATACTGCTTTTGTTGTTTTTTCGATATCTCTCTTAGTTCTTGAGTAAAAAATTCATAAACTTTGAAAATAAAGCAGACCTATTTGCCGTCTATTCCGTTCATGGACATAAGCGTTGCAATCACATGAGTAGGAAACTTATTATGCTCTAAGGGTTCCCGAGCCGCGCTGAATCCGAATCCGAGGTCAGATTTTGAAAATTCAAGATGGCGAATCCAATATGGCGGACGGGATAGTAAAAAAATCGAGATTTTGAAAAACAAAAATTTTTTCGTATTCTACGTGAAAACACAAATAGATACTGTTTTTGTTGTTTTTTAGATATCTCTGTTAGTTCTTGAGTAAAAACTTCATAAACTTTGAAAATAAAGCAGACCTATTTGCCGTCTATTCCGTTCATGCACATAAGCGTTGCAATCACATGAGTAGGAAACTGATTGTGCTCTAAGGGTTCCCGAGTCGCGCTGAATCCGAATCCGAAGTCAGATTTTGAAAATTCAAGATGGCGGATCCAATATGGCGGACGGGATAGTAAAAAAATCGAGATTTTGAAAAACAAAAATTTTTTCGTATTCTACGTGAAAACACAAATAGATACTGTTTTTGTTGTTTTTTCGATATCTCTCTTAGTTCTTGAGTAAAAAATTCATAAGCTTTGAAAATAAAGCAGACCTATTTGCCGTCTATTCCGTTCATGCACATGAGTAGGAAACTGATTATGCTCTAAGGGTTCCCGAGCAGCGCAAAATCCGAATCCGAAGTCGCGCTGAATCCGAATCCGAGGTCATATTTTGAAAATTCAAGATGGCGAATCCAATATGGCGGACGGGATAGTAAAAAAATCGAGATTTTGAAAAACAAAAATTTTTTCGTATTCTACGTGAAAACACAAATAGATACTGTTTTTGTTGTTTTTTAGATATCTCTCTTAGTTCTTGAGTAAAAACTTCATAAACTTTGAAAATAAAGCAGACCTATTTGCCGTCTATTCCGTTCATGCACATAAGCGTTGCAATCACATGAGTAGGAAACTGATTATGCTCTAAGGGTTCCCGAGCCGCGCTGAATCCGAATCCGAGGTCAGATTTTGAGAATTCAAGATGGCGAATCCAATATGGCGGACGGGAATGTAAAAAAATCGAATTTTGAAATACAAAATTTTTTTCGTATTCTACGTGAAAACACAAATAGATACTGTTTTTGTTGTTTTTTCGATGTCTCTCTTACTTCTTGAGTAAAAAATTCATAAACTTTGAATATAACGCAGACCTATTTGCCGTCTATTCCGTTCTTGCACATAAGCGTTGCAATCACATGAGTAGGATTCTGATTATGCTCTAAGGGTTCCCGAGCCGCGCTGAATCCGAATCCGAGGTCAGATTTTGAAAATTCCAGATGGCGGATCCAATATGGCGGACGGGAAAGTAAAAAAACGAATTTTGAAATACAACAATTTTTTCGTATTCTACGTGAAAACACAAATAGATACTGCTTTTGTTGTTTTTTCGATATCTCTCTTAGTTCTTGAGTAAAAAATTCATAAACTTTGAAAATAAAGCAGACCTATTTGCCGTCTATTCCGTTCATACACATAAGCGTTGAAATCACATGAGTAGGAAACTGATTATGCTCTAAGGGTTCCCGAGCCGCGCTCAATCCGAATCCGAGGTCATATTTTGAAAATTCAAGATGGCGAATCCAATATGGCGGACGGGATAGTAAAAAAATCGAGATTTTAAAAACAAAAATTTTTTCGTATTCTACGTGAAAACACAAATAGATACTGATTTTGTTGTTTTTTAGATATCTCTCTTAGTTCTTGAGTAAAAAATTCATAAACTTTGAAAATAAAGCAGACCTATTTGCCGTCTATTCCGTTCATGCACATAAGCGTTGCAATCACATGAGTAGGAAACTGATTATGCTCTAAGGGTTCCCGAGGCGCGCTGAATCCGAATCCGAGGTCAGATTTTGAAAATTCAAGATGGCGAATCCAATATGGCGGACGGGATAGTAAAAAAATCGAGATTTTGAAAAACAAAATTTTTTTCGTATTCTACGCGAAAACACAAATAGATACTGTTTTTGTTGTTTTTTCGATATCTCTCTTAGTTCTTGAGTAAAAAATTTATAAACTTTGAAAATAAAGCAGCCCTATTTGCCGTCTATTCCGTTCATGGACATAAGCGTTGCAATCACATGAGTAGGAAACTGATTATGCTCTAAGGGTTCCCGAGCCGCGCTGAATCCGAATCCGAGGTCAGATTTTGCAAAATTCAAGATGGCATATCCATTATGGTCGACGGGATAGTAAAAAAATCGAGATTTTGAAAAACAAAAATTTTTTCGTTATCTACGTGAAAACACGAATAGATACTGTTTATGTTGTTTTTTCGACACCTCTCTTAGTTCTTGAGTAAAAAATTCATAAACTTTGAAAATAAAGCAGACCTATTTGCCGTCTATTCCGTTCATGCACATGAGTAGGAAACTGATTATGCTCTAAGGGTTCCCGAGCCGCGCTGAATCCGAATCCGAGGTCAGATTTTGAAAATTCCAGATGGCGGATCCAATATGGCGGACGGGAAAGTAAAAAAACGAATTTTGAAATACAACAATTTTTTCGTATTCTACGTGAAAACACAAATAGATACTGCTTTTGTTGTTTTTTCGATATCTCTCTTAGTTCTTGAGTAAAAAATTCATAAACTTTGAAAATAAAGCAGACCTATTTGCCGTCTATTCCGTTCATACACATAAGCGTTGCAATCACATGAGTAGGAAACTGATTATGCTCTAAGGGTTCCCGAGCCACGCTCAATCCGAATCCGAGGTCATATTTTGAAAATTCAAGATGGCGAATCCAATATGGCGGACGGGATAGTAAAAAAATCGAGATTTTAAAAACAAAAATTTTTTCGTATTCTACGTGAAAACACAAATAGATACTGATTTTGTTGTTTTTTAGATATCTCTCTTAGTTCTTGAGTAAAAAATTCATAAACTTTGAAAATAATGCAGACCTATTTGCCGTCTATTCCGTTCATGCACATAAGTGTTGCAATCACATGAGTAGGAAACTGATTATGCTCTAAGGGTTCCCGAGGCGCGCTGAATCCGAATCCGAGGTCAGATTTTGAAAATTCAAGATGGCGAATCCAATATGGCGGACGGGATAGTAAAAAAATCGAGATTTTGAAAAACAAAATTTTTTTCGTATTCTACGCGAAAACACAAATAGATACTGTTTTTGTTGTTTTTTCGATATCTCTCTTAGTTCTTGAGTAAAAAATTTATAAACTTTGAAAATAAAGCAGCCCTATTTGCCGTCTATTCCGTTCATGGACATAAGCGTTGCAATCACATGAGTAGGAAACTGATTATGCTCTAAGGGTTCCCGAGCCGCGCTGAATCCGAATCCGAGGTCAGATTTTGAGAATTCAAGATGGTGAATCCAATATGGCGGACGGGATAGTAAAAAAATCGAGATTTTGAAATACAACAATTTTTTCGTATTCTACGTGAAAACACAAATAGATACTGCTTTTGTTGTTTTTTCGATATCTCTCTTAGTTCTTGAGTAAAAAATTCATTAACTTTGAAAATAAAGCAGACCTATTTGCCGTCTATTCCGTTCATACACATAAGCGTTGCAATCACATGAGTAGGAAACTGATTATGCTCTAAGGGTTCCCGAGCCGCGCTCAATCCGAATCCGAGGTCATATTTTGAAAATTCAAGATGGCGAATCCAATATGGCGGACGGGATAGTAAAAAAATCGAGATTTTAAAAACAAAAATTTTTTCGTATTCTACGTGAAAACACAAATAGATACTGATTTTGTTGTTTTTTAGATATCTCTCTTAGTTCTTGAGTAAAAAATTCATAAACTTTGAAAATAAAGCAGACCTATTTGCCGTCTATTCCGTTCATGCACATAAGCGTTGCAATCACATGAGTAGGAAACTGATTATGCTCTAAGGGTTCCCGAGGCGCGCTGAATCCGAATCCGAGGTCAGATTTTGAAAATTCAAGATGGCGAATCCAATATGGCGGACGGGATAGTAAAAAAATCGAATTTTGAAATACAAAATTTTTTTCGTATTCTACGTGAAAACACAAATAGATACTGTTTTTGTTGTTTTTTCGATGTCTCTCTTACTTCTTGAGTAAAAAATTCATAAACTTTGAAAATAACGCAGACCTATTTGCCGTCTATTCCGTTCTTGCACATAAGCGTTGCAATCACATGAGTAGGATTCTGATTATGCTCTAAGGGTTCCCGAGCCGCGCTGAATCCGAATCCGAGGTCAGATTTTGAAAATTCCAGATGGCGGATCCAATATGGCGGACGGGAAAGTAAAAAAACGAATTTTGAAATACAACAATTTTTTCGTATTCTACGTGAAAACACAAATAGATACTGCTTTTGTTGTTTTTTCGATATCTCTCTTAGTTCTTGAGTAAAAAATTCATAAACTTTGAAAATAAAGCAGACCTATTTGCCGTCTATTCCGTTCATGGACATAAGCGTTGCAATCACATGAGTAGGAAACTTATTATGCTCTAAGGGTTCCCGAGCCGCGCTGAATCCGAATCCGAGGTCAGATTTTGAAAATTCAAGATGGCGAATCCAATATGGCGGACGGGATAGTAAAAAAATCGAGATTTTGAAAAACAAAAATTTTTTCGTATTCTACGTGAAAACACAAATAGATACTGTTTTTGTTGTTTTTTAGATATCTCTGTTAGTTCTTGAGTAAAAACTTCATAAACTTTGAAAATAAAGCAGACCTATTTGCCGTCTATTCCGTTCATGCACATAAGCGTTGCAATCACATGAGTAGGAAACTGATTGTGCTCTAAGGGTTCCCGAGTCGCGCTGAATCCGAATCCGAAGTCAGATTTTGAAAATTCAAGATGGCGGATCCAATATGGCGGACGGGATAGTAAAAAAATCGAGATTTTGAAAAACAAAAATTTTTTCGTATTCTACGTGAAAACACAAATAGATACTGTTTTTGTTGTTTTTTCGATATCTCTCTTAGTTCTTGAGTAAAAAATTCATAAGCTTTGAAAATAAAGCAGACCTATTTGCCGTCTATTCCGTTCATGCACATGAGTAGGAAACTGATTATGCTCTAAGGGTTCCCGAGCAGCGCAAAATCCGAATCCGAAGTCGCGCTGAATCCGAATCCGAGGTCATATTTTGAAAATTCAAGATGGCGAATCCAATATGGCGGACGGGATAGTAAAAAAATCGAGATTTTGAAAAACAAAAATTTTTTCGTATTCTACGTGAAAACACAAATAGATACTGTTTTTGTTGTTTTTTAGATATCTCTCTTAGTTCTTGAGTAAAAACTTCATAAACTTTGAAAATAAAGCAGACCTATTTGCCGTCTATTCCGTTCATGCACATAAGCGTTGCAATCACATGAGTAGGAAACTGATTATGCTCTAAGGGTTCCCGAGCCGCGCTGAATCCGAATCCGAGGTCAGATTTTGAGAATTCAAGATGGCGAATCCAATATGGCGGACGGGAATGTAAAAAAATCGAATTTTGAAATACAAAATTTTTTTCGTATTCTACGTGAAAACACAAATAGATACTGTTTTTGTTGTTTTTTCGATGTCTCTCTTACTTCTTGAGTAAAAAATTCATAAACTTTGAATATAACGCAGACCTATTTGCCGTCTATTCCGTTCTTGCACATAAGCGTTGCAATCACATGAGTAGGATTCTGATTATGCTCTAAGGGTTCCCGAGCCGCGCTGAATCCGAATCCGAGGTCAGATTTTGAAAATTCCAGATGGCGGATCCAATATGGCGGACGGGAAAGTAAAAAAACGAATTTTGAAATACAACAATTTTTTCGTATTCTACGTGAAAACACAAATAGATACTGCTTTTGTTGTTTTTTCGATATCTCTCTTAGTTCTTGAGTAAAAAATTCATAAACTTTGAAAATAAAGCAGACCTATTTGCCGTCTATTCCGTTCATACACATAAGCGTTGAAATCACATGAGTAGGAAACTGATTATGCTCTAAGGGTTCCCGAGCCGCGCTCAATCCGAATCCGAGGTCATATTTTGAAAATTCAAGATGGCGAATCCAATATGGCGGACGGGATAGTAAAAAAATCGAGATTTTAAAAACAAAAATTTTTTCGTATTCTACGTGAAAACACAAATAGATACTGATTTTGTTGTTTTTTAGATATCTCTCTTAGTTCTTGAGTAAAAAATTCATAAACTTTGAAAATAAAGCAGACCTATTTGCCGTCTATTCCGTTCATGCACATAAGCGTTGCAATCACATGAGTAGGAAACTGATTATGCTCTAAGGGTTCCCGAGGCGCGCTGAATCCGAATCCGAGGTCAGATTTTGAAAATTCAAGATGGCGAATCCAATATGGCGGACGGGATAGTAAAAAAATCGAGATTTTGAAAAACAAAATTTTTTTCGTATTCTACGCGAAAACACAAATAGATACTGTTTTTGTTGTTTTTTCGATATCTCTCTTAGTTCTTGAGTAAAAAATTTATAAACTTTGAAAATAAAGCAGCCCTATTTGCCGTCTATTCCGTTCATGGACATAAGCGTTGCAATCACATGAGTAGGAAACTGATTATGCTCTAAGGGTTCCCGAGCCGCGCTGAATCCGAATCCGAGGTCAGATTTTGCAAAATTCAAGATGGCATATCCATTATGGTGGACGGGATAGTAAAAAAATCGAGATTTTGAAAAACAAAAATTTTTTCGTTATCTACGTGAAAACACGAATAGATACTGTTTATGTTGTTTTTTCGACACCTCTCTTAGTTCTTGAGTAAAAAATTCATAAACTTTGAAAATAAAGCAGACCTATTTGCCGTCTATTCCGTTCATGCACATGAGTAGGAAACTGATTATGCTCTAAGGGTTCCCGAGCAGCGCAAAATCCGAATCCGAGGTCAGATTTTGAAAATTCAAGATGGCGGATCCAATATGGCGGACGGGATAGTAAAAAAATCGAGATTTTGAAAAACAAAATTTTTTTCGTATTCTACGTGAAAACACAAATAGATACTGCTTTTGTTGTTTTTTCGATATCTCTCTTAGTTCTTGAGTAAAAAATTCATAAACTTTGAAAATAACGCAGGCCTATTTGCCGTTTATTCCGTTCATGCACATAAGCGTTGCAATCACATGAGTAGGAAACTGATTATGCTCTAAGGGTTCCCGAGCCGCGCTGAATCCGAATCCGAGGTCAGATTTTGAAAATTCAAGATGGCGAATCCAATATGGCGGACGGGATAGTAAAAAAATCGAGATATTGAAAAACAAAAATTTTTTCGTATTCTACGTGAAAACACGAATACATACTGTTTTTGTTGTTTTTTCGACACCTCTCTTAGTTCTTGAGTAAAAAATTCATAAACTTTGAAAATAAAGCAGACCTATTTGCCGTCTATTCCGTTCATGCACACAAGCGTTGCAATCACATGAGTAGGAAACTGATTATGCTCTAAGGGTTCCCGAGCAACGCAAAATCCGAATCCGATGTCAGATTTTGAAAATTCAAGATGGCGGATCCAATGTGGCGGAAGAGATAGTAAAAAAATCGAGATTTTGAAAAACAAAAATTTTTTCGTATTCTACGTGAAAACACAAACAGATACTGTTTTTGTTGTTTTTTCGACACCTCTCTTAGTTCTTGAGTAAAAAATTCATAAACTTTGAAAATAAAGCAGACCTATTTGCCGTCTATTCCGTTCATGCACATAAGCGTTGCAATCACATGAGTAGGAAACTGATTATGCTCTAAGGGTTCCCGAGCCGCGCTGAATCCGAATCCGAGGTCAGATTTTGCAAAATTCAAGATGGCATATCCATTATGGTGGACGGGATAGTAAAAAAATCGAGATTTTGAAAAACAAAAATTTTTTCGTTATCTACGTGAAAACACGAATAGATACTGTTTATGTTGTTTTTTCGACACCTCTCTTAGTTCTTGAGTAAAAAATTCATAAACTTTGAAAATAAAGCAGACCTATTTGCCGTCTATTCCGTTCATGCACATGAGTAGGAAACTGATTATGCTCTAAGGGTTCCCGAGCAGCGCAAAATCCGAATCCGAGGTCAGATTTTGAAAATTCAAGATGGCGGATCCAATATGGCGGACGGGATAGTAAAAAAATCGAGATTTTGAAAAACAAAATTTTTTTCGTATTCTACGTGAAAACACAAATAGATACTGCTTTTGTTGTTTTTTCGATATCTCTCTTAGTTCTTGAGTAAAAAATTCATAAACTTTGAAAATAAAGCAGACCTATTTGCCGTTTATTCCGTTCATGCACATAAGCGTTGCAATCACATGAGTAGGAAACTGATTATGCTCTAAGGGTTCCCGAGCCGCGCTGAATCCGAATCCGAGGTCAGATTTTGAAAATTCAAGATGGCGAATCCAATATGGCGGACGGGATAGTAAAAAAATCGAGATTTTGAAAAACAAAAATTTTTTCGTATTCTACGTGAAAACACAAATAGATACTGTTTTTGTTGTTTATTAGATATCTCTCTTAGTTCTTGAGTAAAAAATTCATAAACTTTGAAAATAACGCAGGCCTATTTGCCGTCTATTCCGTTCATGCACACAAGCGTTGCAATCACATGAGTAGGAAACTGATTATGCTCTAAGGGTTCCCGAGCCGCGCTGAATCCGAATCCGAGGTCAGATTTTGAAAATTCAAGATGGCGAATCCAATATGGCGGACGGGATAGTAAAAAAATCGAGATATTGAAAAACAAAAATTTTTTCGTATTCTACGTGAAAACACGAATACATACTGTTTTTGTTGTTTTTTCGACACCTCTCTTAGTTCTTGAGTAAAAAATTCATAAACTTTGAAAATAACGCAGACCTATTTGCCGTCTATTCCGTTCATGCACATAAGCGTTGCAATCACATGAGTAGGAAACTGATTATGCTCTAAGGGTTCCCGAGCCGCGCTGAATCCGAATCCGAGGTCAGATTTTGCAATATTCAAGATGGCATATCCATTATGGTGGACGGGATAGTAAAAAAATCGAGATTTTGAAAAAAAAAATTTTTTCGTATTCTACGTGAAAACACGAATAGATACTGTTTTTGTTGTTTTTTCGACACCTCTCTTAGTTCTTGAGTAAAAAATTCATAAACTTTGAAAATAAAGCAGACCTATTTGCCGTCTATTCCGTTCATGCACATGAGTAGGAAACTGATTATGCTCTAAGGGTTCCCGAGCAGCGCAAAATCCGAATCCGAGGTCAGATTTTGAAAATTCAAGATGGCGGATCCAATATGGCGGACGGGATAGTAAAAAAATCGAGATTTTGAAAAACAAAAATATTTTGTATTCTACGTGAAAACACAAATAGATACTGTTTTTGTTGTTTATTAGATATCTCTCTTAGTTCTTGAGTAAAAAATTCATAAACTTTGAAAATAACGCAGACCTATTTGCCGTTTATTCCGTTCATGCACACAAGCGTTGCAATCACATGAGTAGGAAACTGATTATGCTCTAAGGGTTCCCGAGCCGCGCTGAATCCGATTCCGAGGTCAGATTTTGAAAATTCAAGATGGCGGATCCAACGTGGCGGACGAGATAGTAAAAAAATCGAGATTTTGAAAAACAAAAATTTTTTCGTATTCTACGTGAAAACACAAACAGATACTGTTTTTGTTGTTTTTTAGATATCTCTCTTAGTTCTTCAGTAAAAAATTCATAAACTTTGAAAATAACGCAGACCTATTTGCTGTCTATTCCGTTCATGCACATGAGTAGGAAACTGATTATGCTCTAAGGGTTCCCGAGCCGCGCTGAATCCGAATCCGAGGTCAGATTTTGAAAATTCAAGATGGCGAATCCAATATGGCGGACGGGATAGTAAAAAAATCGAGATATTGAAAAACAAAAATTTTTTCGTATTCTACGTGAAAACACGAATACATACTGTTTTTGTTGTTTTTTCGACACCTCTCTTAGTTCTTGAGTAAAAAATTCATAAACTTTGAAAATAACGCAGACCTATTTGCCGTCTATTCCGTTCATGCACATAAGCGTTGCAATCACATGAGTAGGAAACTGATTATGCTCTAAGGGTTCCCGAGCCGCGCTGAATCCGATTCCGAGGTCAGATTTTGAAAATTCAAGATGGCGGATCCAACGTGGCGGACGAGATAGTAAAAAAATCGAGATTTTGAAAAACAAAAATTTTTTCGTATTCTACGTGAAAACACAAACAGATACTGTTTTTGTTGTTTTTTAGATATCTCTCTTAGTTCTTCAGTAAAAAATTCATAAACTTTGAAAATAACGCAGACCTATTTGCTGTCTATTCCGTTCATGCACATGAGTAGGAAACTGATTATACTCTAAGGGTTCCCGAGCCGCGCTGAATCCGAATCCGAGGTCAGATTTTGAAAATTCAAGATGGCGAATCCAATATGGCGGACGGGATAGTAAAAAAATCGAGATTTTGAAA
The DNA here is from genome assembly GCA_949152435.1 of Gastracanthus pulcherrimus. Taxonomy (NCBI): domain Eukaryota; kingdom Metazoa; phylum Arthropoda; class Insecta; order Hymenoptera; family Pteromalidae; genus Gastracanthus; species Gastracanthus pulcherrimus. The sequence continues at coordinate 123,177,064 of OX424576.1, read as the reverse complement.
AACAAAAATTTTTTCGTATTCTACGTGAAAACACAAATAGATACTGTTTTTGTTGTTTATTAGATATCTCTCTTAGTTCTTGAGTAAAAAATTCATAAACTTTGAAAATAACGCAGGCCTATTTGCCGTCTATTCCGTTCATGCACACAAGCGTTGCAATCACATGAGTAGGAAACTGATTATGCTCTAAGGGTTCCCGAGCCGCGCTGAATCCGAATCCGAGGTCAGATTTTGAAAATTCAAGATGGCGAATCCAATATGGCGGACGGGATAGTAAAAAAATCGAGATATTGAAAAACAAAAATTTTTTCGTATTCTACGTGAAAACACGAATACATACTGTTTTTGTTGTTTTTTCGACACCTCTCTTAGTTCTTGAGTAAAAAATTCATAAACTTTGAAAATAACGCAGACCTATTTGCCGTCTATTCCGTTCATGCACATAAGCGTTGCAATCACATGAGTAGGAAACTGATTATGCTCTAAGGGTTCCCGAGCCGCGCTGAATCCGAATCCGAGGTCAGATTTTGCAATATTCAAGATGGCATATCCATTATGGTGGACGGGATAGTAAAAAAATCGAGATTTTGAAAAACAAAAATTTTTTCGTATTCTACGTGAAAACACGAATAGATACTGTTTTTGTTGTTTTTTCGACACCTCTCTTAGTTCTTGAGTAAAAAATTCATAAACTTTGAAAATAAAGCAGACCTATTTGCCGTCTATTCCGTTCATGCACATGAGTAGGAAACTGATTATGCTCTAAGGGTTCCCGAGCAGCGCAAAATCCGAATCCGAGGTCAGATTTTGAAAATTCAAGATGGCGGATCCAATATGGCGGACGGGATAGTAAAAAAATCGAGATTTTGAAAAACAAAAATATTTTGTATTCTACGTGAAAACACAAATAGATACTGTTTTTGTTGTTTATTAGATATCTCTCTTAGTTCTTGAGTAAAAAATTCATAAACTTTGAAAATAACGCAGACCTATTTGCCGTTTATTCCGTTCATGCACACAAGCGTTGCAATCACATGAGTAGGAAACTGATTATGCTCTAAGGGTTCCCGAGCCGCGCTGAATCCGATTCCGAGGTCAGATTTTGAAAATTCAAGATGGCGGATCCAACGTGGCGGACGAGATAGTAAAAAAATCGAGATTTTGAAAAACAAAAATTTTTTCGTATTCTACGTGAAAACACAAACAGATACTGTTTTTGTTGTTTTTTAGATATCTCTCTTAGTTCTTCAGTAAAAAATTCATAAACTTTGAAAATAACGCAGACCTATTTGCTGTCTATTCCGTTCATGCACATGAGTAGGAAACTGATTATGCTCTAAGGGTTCCCGAGCCGCGCTGAATCCGAATCCGAGGTCAGATTTTGAAAATTCAAGATGGCGAATCCAATATGGCGGACGGGATAGTAAAAAAATCGAGATATTGAAAAACAAAAATTTTTTCGTATTCTACGTGAAAACACGAATACATACTGTTTTTGTTGTTTTTTCGACACCTCTCTTAGTTCTTGAGTAAAAAATTCATAAACTTTGAAAATAACGCAGACCTATTTGCCGTCTATTCCGTTCATGCACATAAGCGTTGCAATCACATGAGTAGGAAACTGATTATGCTCTAAGGGTTCCCGAGCCGCGCTGAATCCGAATCCGAGGTCAGATTTTGCAATATTCAAGATGGCATATCCATTATGGTGGACGGGATAGTAAAAAAATCGAGATTTTGAAAAACAAAAATTTTTTCCTATTCTACGTGAAAACACGAATAGATACTGTTTTTGTTGTTTTTTCGACACCTCTCTTAGTTCTTGAGTAAAAAATTCATAAACTTTGAAAATAAAGCAGACCTATTTGCCGTCTATTCCGTTCATGCACATGAGTAGGAAACTGATTATGCTCTAAGGGTTCCCGAGCAGCGCAAAATCCGAATCCGAGGTCAGATTTTGAAAATTCAAGATGGCGGATCCAATATGGCGGACGGGATAGTAAAAAAATCGAGATTTTGAAAAACAAAAATTTTTTTATTCTACGTGAAAACACAAACAGATACTGTTTTTGTTGTTTTTTAGATATCTCTCTTAGTTCTTCAGTAAAAAATTCATAAACTTTGAAAATAACGCAGACCTATTTGCTGTCTATTCCGTTCATGCACATGAGTAGGAAACTGATTATGCTCTAAGGGTTCCCGAGCCGCGCTGAATCCGAATCCGAGGTCAGATTTTGAAAATTCAAGATGGCGAATCCAATATGGCGGACGGGATAGTAAAAAAATCGAGATATTGAAAAACAAAAATTTTTTCGTATTCTACGTGAAAACACGAATACATACTGTTTTTGTTGTTTTTTCGACACCTCTCTTAGTTCTTGAGTAAAAAATTCATAAACTTTGAAAATAACGCAGACCTATTTGCCGTCTATTCCGTTCATGCACATAAGCGTTGCAATCACATGAGTAGGAAACTGATTATGCTCTAAGGGTTCCCGAGCCGCGCTGAATCCGAATCCGAGGTCAGATTTTGCAATATTCAAGATGGCATATCCATTATGGTGGACGGGATAGTAAAAAAATCGAGATTTTGAAAAACAAAAATTTTTTCGTATTCTACGTGAAAACACGAATAGATACTGTTTTTGTTGTTTTTTCGACACCTCTCTTAGTTCTTGAGTAAAAAATTCATAAACTTTGAAAATAAAGCAGACCTATTTGCCGTCTATTCCGTTCATGCACATGAGTAGGAAACTGATTATGCTCTAAGGGTTCCCGAGCAGCGCAAAATCCGAATCCGAGGTCAGATTTTGAAAATTCTAGATGGCGGATCCAATATGGCGGACGGGATAGTAAAAAAATCGAGATTTTGAAAAACAAAAATTTTTTCGTATTCTACGTGAAAACACAAATAGATACTGTTTTTGTTGTTTATTAGATATCTCTCTTAGTTCTTGAGTAAAAAATTCATAAACTTTGAAAATAACGCAGGCCTATTTGCCGTCTATTCCGTTCATGCACACAAGCGTTGCAATCACATGAGTAGGAAACTGATTATGCTCTAAGGGTTCCCGAGCCGCGCTGAATCCGAATCCGAGGTCAGATTTTGAAAATTCAAGATGGCGAATCCAATATGGCGGACGGGATAGTAAAAAAATCGAGATATTGAAAAACAAAAATTTTTTCGTATTCTACGTGAAAACACGAATACATACTGTTTTTGTTGTTTTTTCGACACCTCTCTTAGTTCTTGAGTAAAAAATTCATAAACTTTGAAAATAACGCAGACCTATTTGCCGTCTATTCCGTTCATGCACATAAGCGTTGCAATCACATGAGTAGGAAACTGATTATGCTCTAAGGGTTCCCGAGCCGCGCTGAATCCGAATCCGAGGTCAGATTTTGCAATATTCAAGATGGCATATCCATTATGGTGGACGGGATAGTAAAAAAATCGAGATTTTGAAAAACAAAAATTTTTTCGTATTCTACGTGAAAACACGAATAGATACTGTTTTTGTTGTTTTTTCGACACCTCTCTTAGTTCTTGAGTAAAAAATTCATAAACTTTGAAAATAAAGCAGACCTATTTGCCGTCTATTCCGTTCATGCACATGAGTAGGAAACTGATTATGCTCTAAGGGTTCCCGAGCAGCGCAAAATCCGAATCCGAGGTCAGATTTTGAAAATTCAAGATGGCGGATCCAATATGGCGGACGGGATAGTAAAAAAATCGAGATTTTGAAAAACAAAAATATTTTGTATTCTACGTGAAAACACAAATAGATACTGTTTTTGTTGTTTATTAGATATCTCTCTTAGTTCTTGAGTAAAAAATTCATAAACTTTGAAAATAACGCAGACCTATTTGCCGTTTATTCCGTTCATGCACACAAGCGTTGCAATCACATGAGTAGGAAACTGATTATGCTCTAAGGGTTCCCGAGCCGCGCTGAATCCGATTCCGAGGTCAGATTTTGAAAATTCAAGATGGCGGATCCAACGTGGCGGACGAGATAGTAAAAAAATCGAGATTTTGAAAAACAAAAATTTTTTCGTATTCTACGTGAAAACACAAACAGATACTGTTTTTGTTGTTTTTTAGATATCTCTCTTAGTTCTTCAGTAAAAAATTCATAAACTTTGAAAATAACGCAGACCTATTTGCTGTCTATTCCGTTCATGCACATGAGTAGGAAACTGATTATGCTCTAAGGGTTCCCGAGCCGCGCTGAATCCGAATCCGAGGTCAGATTTTGAAAATTCAAGATGGCGAATCCAATATGGCGGACGGGATAGTAAAAAAATCGAGATATTGAAAAACAAAAATTTTTTCGTATTCTACGTGAAAACACGAATACATACTGTTTTTGTTGTTTTTTCGACACCTCTCTTAGTTCTTGAGTAAAAAATTCATAAACTTTGAAAATAACGCAGACCTATTTGCCGTCTATTCCGTTCATGCACATAAGCGTTGCAATCACATGAGTAGGAAACTGATTATGCTCTAAGGGTTCCCGAGCCGCGCTGAATCCGAATCCGAGGTCAGATTTTGCAATATTCAAGATGGCATATCCATTATGGTGGACGGGATAGTAAAAAAATCGAGATTTTGAAAAACAAAAATTTTTTCCTATTCTACGTGAAAACACGAATAGATACTGTTTTTGTTGTTTTTTCGACACCTCTCTTAGTTCTTGAGTAAAAAATTCATAAACTTTGAAAATAAAGCAGACCTATTTGCCGTCTATTCCGTTCATGCACATGAGTAGGAAACTGATTATGCTCTAAGGGTTCCCGAGCAGCGCAAAATCCGAATCCGAGGTCAGATTTTGAAAATTCAAGATGGCGGATCCAATATGGCGGACGGGATAGTAAAAAAATCGAGATTTTGAAAAACAAAAATTTTTTTATTCTACGTGAAAACACAAACAGATACTGTTTTTGTTGTTTTTTAGATATCTCTCTTAGTTCTTCAGTAAAAAATTCATAAACTTTGAAAATAACGCAGACCTATTTGCTGTCTATTCCGTTCATGCACATGAGTAGGAAACTGATTATGCTCTAAGGGTTCCCGAGCCGCGCTGAATCCGAATCCGAGGTCAGATTTTGAAAATTCAAGATGGCGAATCCAATATGGCGGACGGGATAGTAAAAAAATCGAGATATTGAAAAACAAAAATTTTTTCGTATTCTACGTGAAAACACGAATACATACTGTTTTTGTTGTTTTTTCGACACCTCTCTTAGTTCTTGAGTAAAAAATTCATAAACTTTGAAAATAACGCAGACCTATTTGCCGTCTATTCCGTTCATGCACATAAGCGTTGCAATCACATGAGTAGGAAACTGATTATGCTCTAAGGGTTCCCGAGCCGCGCTGAATCCGAATCCGAGGTCAGATTTTGCAATATTCAAGATGGCATATCCATTATGGTGGACGGGATAGTAAAAAAATCGAGATTTTGAAAAACAAAAATTTTTTCGTATTCTACGTGAAAACACGAATAGATACTGTTTTTGTTGTTTTTTCGACACCTCTCTTAGTTCTTGAGTAAAAAATTCATAAACTTTGAAAATAAAGCAGACCTATTTGCCGTCTATTCCGTTCATGCACATGAGTAGGAAACTGATTATGCTCTAAGGGTTCCCGAGCAGCGCAAAATCCGAATCCGAGGTCAGATTTTGAAAATTCTAGATGGCGGATCCAATATGGCGGACGGGATAGTAAAAAAATCGAGATTTTGAAAAACAAAATTTTTTTCGTATTCTACGTGAAAACACAAATAGATACTGCTTTTGTTGTTTTTTCGATATCTCTCTTAGTTCTTGAGTAAAAAATTCATAAACTTTGAAAATAAAGCAGACCTATTTGCCGTTTATTCCGTTCATGCACATAAGCGTTGCAATCACATGAGTAGGAAACTGATTATGCTCTAAGGGTTCCCGAGCCGCGCTGAATCCGAATCCGAGGTCAGATTTTGAAAATTCAAGATGGCGAATCCAATATGGCGGACGGGATAGTAAAAAAATCGAGATATTGAAAAACAAAAATTTTTTCGTATTCTACGTGAAAACACGAATACATACTGTTTTTGTTGTTTTTTCGACACCTCTCTTAGTTCTTGAGTAAAAAATTCATAAACTTTGAAAATAACGCAGACCTATTTGCCGTCTATTCCGTTCATGCACATAAGCGTTGCAATCACATGAGTAGGAAACTGATTATGCTCTAAGGGTTCCCGAGCCGCGCTGAATCCGAATCCGAGGTCAGATTTTGCAATATTCAAGATGGCATATCCATTATGGTGGACGGGATAGTAAAAAAATCGAGATTTTGAAAAACAAAAATTTTTTCGTATTCTACGTGAAAACACGAATAGATACTGTTTTTGTTGTTTTTTCGACACCTCTCTTAGTTCTTGAGTAAAAAATTCATAAACTTTGAAAATAAAGCAGACCTATTTGCCGTCTATTCCGTTCATGCACATGAGTAGGAAACTGATTATGCTCTAAGGGTTCCCGAGCAGCGCAAAATCCGAATCCGAGGTCAGATTTTGAAAATTCTAGATGGCGGATCCAATATGGCGGACGGGATAGTAAAAAAATCGAGATTTTGAAAAACAAAATTTTTTTCGTATTCTACGTGAAAACACAAATAGATACTGCTTTTGTTGTTTTTTCGATATCTCTCTTAGTTCTTGAGTAAAAAATTCATAAACTTTGAAAATAAAGCAGACCTATTTGCCGTTTATTCCGTTCATGCACATAAGCGTTGCAATCACATGAGTAGGAAACTGATTATGCTCTAAGGGTTCCCGAGCCGCGCTGAATCCGAATCCGAGGTCAGATTTTGAAAATTCAAGATGGCGAATCCAATATGGCGGACGGGATAGTAAAAAAATCGAGATATTGAAAAACAAAAATTTTTTCGTATTCTACGTGAAAACACGAATACATACTGTTTTTGTTGTTTTTTCGACACCTCTCTTAGTTCTTGAGTAAAAAATTCATAAACTTTGAAAATAACGCAGACCTATTTGCCGTCTATTCCGTTCATGCACATAAGCGTTGCAATCACATGAGTAGGAAACTGATTATGCTCTAAGGGTTCCCGAGCCGCGCTGAATCCGAATCCGAGGTCAGATTTTGCAATATTCAAGATGGCATATCCATTATGGTGGACGGGATAGTAAAAAAATCGAGATTTTGAAAAACAAAAATTTTTTCGTATTCTACGTGAAAACACGAATAGATACTGTTTTTGTTGTTTTTTCGACACCTCTCTTAGTTCTTGAGTAAAAAATTCATAAACTTTGAAAATAAAGCAGACCTATTTGCCGTCTATTCCGTTCATGCACATGAGTAGGAAACTGATTATGCTCTAAGGGTTCCCGAGCAGCGCAAAATCCGAATCCGAGGTCAGATTTAGAAAATTCAAGATGGCGGATCCAATATGGCGGACGGGATAGTAAAAAAATCGAGATTTTGAAAAACAAAATTTTTTTCGTATTCTACGTGAAAACACAAATAGATACTGCTTTTGTTGTTTTTTCGATATCTCTCTTAGTTCTTGAGTAAAAAATTCATAAACTTTGAAAATAAAGCAGACCTATTTGCCGTTTATTCCGTTCATGCACATAAGCGTTGCAATCACATGAGTAGGAAACTGATTATGCTCTAAGGGTTCCCGAGCCGCGCTGAATCCGAATCCGAGGTCAGATTTTGAAAATTCAAGATGGCGAATCCAATATGGCGGACGGGATAGTAAAAAAATCGAGATTTTGAAAAACAAAAATTTTTTTATTCTACGTGAAAACACAAATAGATACTGTTTTTGTTGTTTATTAGATATCTCTCTTAGTTCTTGAGTAAAAAATTCATAAACTTTGAAAATAACGCAGACCTATTTGCCGTCTATTCCGTTCATGCACACAAGCGTTGCAATCACATGAGTAGGAAACTGATTATGCTCTATGGATTCCCGAGCCGCGCTGAATCCGATTCCGAGGTCAGATTTTGAAAATTCAAGATGGCGGATCCAACGTGGCGGACGAGATAGTAAAAAAATCGAGATTTTGAAAAACGAAAATTTTTTCGTATTCTACGTGAAAACACAAACAGATACTGTTTTTGTTGTTTTTTAGATATCTCTCTTAGTTCTTCAGTAAAAAATTCATAAACTTTGAAAATAACGCAGACCTATTTGCTGTTTATTCCGTTCATGCACATGAGTAGGAAACTGATTATGCTCTAAGGGTTCCCGAGCAGCGCAAAATCCGAATCCGAGGTCAGATTTTGAAAATTCAAGATGGCGGATCCAACGTGGCGGACGGGATAGTAAAAAAATCGAGATTTTGAAAAACAAAAATTTTTTCGTATTCTACGTGAAAACACAAATAGATACTGTTTTTGTTGTTTTTTCGACACCTCTCTTAGTTCTTGAGTAAAAAATTCATAAACTTTGAAAATAACGCAGACCTATTTGCCGTCTATTCCGTTCATGCACATAAGCGTTGCAATCACATGAATAGGAAACTGATTATGCTCTAAGGGTTCCCGAGCCGCGCTGAATCCGAATCCGAGGTCAGATTTTGAAAATTCAAGATGGCGAATCCAATATGGCTGACGGGATAGTAAAAAAATCGAGATTTTGAAAAACAAAAATTTTTTCGTATTCTACGTGAAAACACAAATAGATACTGTTTTTGTTGTTTATTAGATATCTCTCTTAGTTCTTGAGTAAAGAATTCATAAACTTTGAAAATAACGCAGACCTATTTGCCGTCTATTCCGTTCATGCACATAAGCGTTGCAATCACATGAGTAGGAAACTGATTATGCTCTAAGGGTTCCCGAGCCGCGCTTAATCCCAATCCGAGGTCAGATTTTGAAAATTCAAGATGGCGGATCCAATATGGCGGACGGGAAAGTACAAAAACGAATTTTGAAATACAACAATTTTTTCGTATTCTACGTGAAAACACAAATAGATACTGTTTTTGTTGTTTTTTAGATATCTCTCTTAGTTCTTGAGTAAAAAATTCATAAACTTTGAAAATAAAGCAGACCTATTTGCCGTCTATTCCGTTCATGCACATAAGCGTTGCAATCACATGAGTAGAAAACTGATTATGCTCTAAGGGTTCCCGAGCCGCGCTGAATCCGAATCCGAGGTCATATTTTGAAAATTCAAGATGGCGAATCCAATATGGCGGACGGGATACTAAAAAAATCGAGATTTTGAAAAACAAAATTTTTTTCGTATTCTACGTGAAAACACCAATAGATACTGTTTTTGTTGTTTTTTCGACACCTCTCTTAGTTCTTGAGTAAAAAATTCATAAACTTTGAAAATAACGCAGACCTATTTGCCGTCTATTCCGTTCATGCACATAAGCGTTGCAATCACATGAGTAGGAAACTGATTATGCTCTAAGGGTTCCCGAGCCGCGCTGAATCCGAATCCGAGGTCATATTTTGAAACTTCAAGATGGCGAATCCAATATGGCGGACGGGATAGTAAAAAAATCGAGATTTTGAAAAACAAAAATTTTTTCGTATTCTACGTGAAAACACAAATAGATACTGTTTATGTTGTTTTTTAGATATGTCTCTTTGTTCTTGAGTAAAAAATTCATAAACTTTGAAAATAAAGCAGACCTATTTGCCGTCTATTCCGTTCATGCACATAAGCGTTGCAATCACATGAGTAGGAAACTGATTGTGCTCTAAGGGTTCCCGAGCCGCGCTGAATCCGAATCCGAAGTCAGATTTTGAAAATTCAAGATGGCGGATCCTATATGGCGGACGGGAAAGTAAAAAAATCGAATTTTGAAAAACAAAAATTTTTTCCTATTCTACGTGAAAACACAAATAGATACTGTTTTTGTTGTTTTTTCGATATCTCTCTTAGTTCTTGAGTAAAAAATTCATAAACTTTGAAAATAACGCAGACCTATTTGCCGTCTATTCCGTTCATGCACATAAGCGTTGCAATCAGATTAGTAGGAATCTGATTATGCTCTAAGGGTTCCCGAGCCGCGCTGAATCCGAATCCGAGGTAATATTTTGAAAATTCAAGATGGCGAATCCAATATGGCGGACGGGATAGTAAAAAAATCGAGATTTTGAAAAACAAAATTTTTTTCGTATTCTACGTGAAAACACAAATAGATACTGTTTTTGTTGTTTTTTCGATGTCTCTCTTACTTCTTGAGTAAAAAATTCATAAACTTTGAAAATAAAGCAGACCTATTTGCCGTCTATTCCGTTCATGCACATAAGCGTTGCAATCACATGAGTAGGAAACTGATTATGCTCTAAGGGTTCCCGAGCCGCGCTGAATCCGAATCCGAGGTCAGATTTTGAGAATTCAAGATGGCGAATCCAATATGGCGGACGGGATAGTAAAAAAATCGAGATTTTGAAAAACAAAAATTTTTTCGTATTCTACGTGAAAACACAAATAGATACTGTTTTTGTTGTTTTTTCGATGTCTCTCTTACTTCTTGAGTAAAAAATTCATAAACTTTGAAAATAACGCAGGCCTATTTGCCGTCTATTTCGTTCATGCACATAAGCGTTGCAATCACATGAGTAGGAAACTGATTGTGCTCTAAGGGTTCCCGAGTCGCGCTGAATCCGAATCCGAAGTCAGATTTTGAAAATTCAAGATGGCGGATCCAATATGGCGGACGGGATAGTAAAAAAATCGAGATTTTGAAAAACAAAAATTTTTTCGTATTCTACGTGAAAACACAAACAGATACTGTTTTTGTTGTTTTTTAGATATCTCTCTTAGTTCTTGAGTAAAAAATTCATAAACTTTGAAAATAACGCAGACCTATTTGCCGTCTATTCCGTTCATGCACATAAGCGTTGCAATCACATGAATAGGAAACTGATTATGCTCTAAGGGTTCCCGAGCCGCGCTGAATCCGAATCCGAGGTCAGATTTTGCAATATTCAAGATGGCATATCCATTATGGTGGACGGGATAGTAAAAAAATCGAGATTTTGAAAAACAAAAATTTTTTCCTATTCTACGTGAAAACACGAATAGATACTGTTTTTGTTGTTTTTTCGACACCTCTCTTAGTTCTTGAGTAAAAAATTCATAAACTTTGAAAATAAAGCAGACCTATTTGCCGTCTATTCCGTTCATGCACATGAGTAGGAAACTGATTATGCTCTAAGGGTTCCCGAGCAGCGCAAAATCCGAATCCGAGGTCAGATTTTGAAAATTCAAGATGGCGGATCCAATATGGCGGACGGGATAGTAAAAAAATCGAGATTTTGAAAAACAAAAATTTTTTTATTCTACGTGAAAACACAAACAGATACTGTTTTTGTTGTTTTTTAGATATCTCTCTTAGTTCTTCAGTAAAAAATTCATAAACTTTGAAAATAACGCAGACCTATTTGCTGTCTATTCCGTTCATGCACATGAGTAGGAAACTGATTATGCTCTAAGGGTTCCCGAGCCGCGCTGAATCCGAATCCGAGGTCAGATTTTGAAAATTCAAGATGGCGAATCCAATATGGCGGACGGGATAGTAAAAAAATCGAGATATTGAAAAACAAAAATTTTTTCGTATTCTACGTGAAAACACGAATACATACTGTTTTTGTTGTTTTTTCGACACCTCTCTTAGTTCTTGAGTAAAAAATTCATAAACTTTGAAAATAACGCAGACCTATTTGCCGTCTATTCCGTTCATGCACATAAGCGTTGCAATCACATGAGTAGGAAACTGATTATGCTCTAAGGGTTCCCGAGCCGCGCTGAATCCGAATCCGAGGTCAGATTTTGCAATATTCAAGATGGCATATCCATTATGGTGGACGGGATAGTAAAAAAATCGAGATTTTGAAAAACAAAAATTTTTTCGTATTCTACGTGAAAACACGAATAGATACTGTTTTTGTTGTTTTTTCGACACCTCTCTTAGTTCTTGAGTAAAAAATTCATAAACTTTGAAAATAAAGCAGACCTATTTGCCGTCTATTCCGTTCATGCACATGAGTAGGAAACTGATTATGCTCTAAGGGTTCCCGAGCAGCGCAAAATCCGAATCCGAGGTCAGATTTTGAAAATTCTAGATGGCGGATCCAATATGGCGGACGGGATAGTAAAAAAATCGAGATTTTGAAAAACAAAAATTTTTTCGTATTCTACGTGAAAACACAAATAGATACTGTTTTTGTTGTTTATTAGATATCTCTCTTAGTTCTTGAGTAAAAAATTCATAAACTTTGAAAATAACGCAGGCCTATTTGCCGTCTATTCCGTTCATGCACACAAGCGTTGCAATCACATGAGTAGGAAACTGATTATGCTCTAAGGGTTCCCGAGCCGCGCTGAATCCGAATCCGAGGTCAGATTTTGAAAATTCAAGATGGCGAATCCAATATGGCGGACGGGATAGTAAAAAAATCGAGATATTGAAAAACAAAAATTTTTTCGTATTCTACGTGAAAACACGAATACATACTGTTTTTGTTGTTTTTTCGACACCTCTCTTAGTTCTTGAGTAAAAAATTCATAAACTTTGAAAATAACGCAGACCTATTTGCCGTCTATTCCGTTCATGCACATAAGCGTTGCAATCACATGAGTAGGAAACTGATTATGCTCTAAGGGTTCCCGAGCCGCGCTGAATCCGAATCCGAGGTCAGATTTTGCAATATTCAAGATGGCATATCCATTATGGTGGACGGGATAGTAAAAAAATCGAGATTTTGAAAAACAAAAATTTTTTCGTATTCTACGTGAAAACACGAATAGATACTGTTTTTGTTGTTTTTTCGACACCTCTCTTAGTTCTTGAGTAAAAAATTCATAAACTTTGAAAATAAAGCAGACCTATTTGCCGTCTATTCCGTTCATGCACATGAGTAGGAAACTGATTATGCTCTAAGGGTTCCCGAGCAGCGCAAAATCCGAATCCGAGGTCAGATTTTGAAAATTCAAGATGGCGGATCCAATATGGCGGACGGGATAGTAAAAAAATCGAGATTTTGAAAAACAAAAATATTTTGTATTCTACGTGAAAACACAAATAGATACTGTTTTTGTTGTTTATTAGATATCTCTCTTAGTTCTTGAGTAAAAAATTCATAAACTTTGAAAATAACGCAGACCTATTTGCCGTTTATTCCGTTCATGCACACAAGCGTTGCAATCACATGAGTAGGAAACTGATTATGCTCTAAGGGTTCCCGAGCCGCGCTGAATCCGATTCCGAGGTCAGATTTTGAAAATTCAAGATGGCGGATCCAACGTGGCGGACGAGATAGTAAAAAAATCGAGATTTTGAAAAACAAAAATTTTTTCGTATTCTACGTGAAAACACAAACAGATACTGTTTTTGTTGTTTTTTAGATATCTCTCTTAGTTCTTCAGTAAAAAATTCATAAACTTTGAAAATAACGCAGACCTATTTGCTGTCTATTCCGTTCATGCACATGAGTAGGAAACTGATTATGCTCTAAGGGTTCCCGAGCCGCGCTGAATCCGAATCCGAGGTCAGATTTTGAAAATTCAAGATGGCGAATCCAATATGGCGGACGGGATAGTAAAAAAATCGAGATATTGAAAAACAAAAATTTTTTCGTATTCTACGTGAAAACACGAATACATACTGTTTTTGTTGTTTTTTCGACACCTCTCTTAGTTCTTGAGTAAAAAATTCATAAACTTTGAAAATAACGCAGACCTATTTGCCGTCTATTCCGTTCATGCACATAAGCGTTGCAATCACATGAGTAGGAAACTGATTATGCTCTAAGGGTTCCCGAGCCGCGCTGAATCCGAATCCGAGGTCAGATTTTGCAATATTCAAGATGGCATATCCATTATGGTGGACGGGATAGTAAAAAAATCGAGATTTTGAAAAACAAAAATTTTTTCCTATTCTACGTGAAAACACGAATAGATACTGTTTTTGTTGTTTTTTCGACACCTCTCTTAGTTCTTGAGTAAAAAATTCATAAACTTTGAAAATAAAGCAGACCTATTTGCCGTCTATTCCGTTCATGCACATGAGTAGGAAACTGATTATGCTCTAAGGGTTCCCGAGCAGCGCAAAATCCGAATCCGAGGTCAGATTTTGAAAATTCAAGATGGCGGATCCAATATGGCGGACGGGATAGTAAAAAAATCGAGATTTTGAAAAACAAAAATTTTTTTATTCTACGTGAAAACACAAACAGATACTGTTTTTGTTGTTTTTTAGATATCTCTCTTAGTTCTTCAGTAAAAAATTCATAAACTTTGAAAATAACGCAGACCTATTTGCTGTCTATTCCGTTCATGCACATGAGTAGGAAACTGATTATGCTCTAAGGGTTCCCGAGCCGCGCTGAATCCGAATCCGAGGTCAGATTTTGAAAATTCAAGATGGCGAATCCAATATGGCGGACGGGATAGTAAAAAAATCGAGATATTGAAAAACAAAAATTTTTTCGTATTCTACGTGAAAACACGAATACATACTGTTTTTGTTGTTTTTTCGACACCTCTCTTAGTTCTTGAGTAAAAAATTCATAAACTTTGAAAATAACGCAGACCTATTTGCCGTCTATTCCGTTCATGCACATAAGCGTTGCAATCACATGAGTAGGAAACTGATTATGCTCTAAGGGTTCCCGAGCCGCGCTGAATCCGAATCCGAGGTCAGATTTTGCAATATTCAAGATGGCATATCCATTATGGTGGACGGGATAGTAAAAAAATCGAGATTTTGAAAAACAAAAATTTTTTCGTATTCTACGTGAAAACACGAATAGATACTGTTTTTGTTGTTTTTTCGACACCTCTCTTAGTTCTTGAGTAAAAAATTCATAAACTTTGAAAATAAAGCAGACCTATTTGCCGTCTATTCCGTTCATGCACATGAGTAGGAAACTGATTATGCTCTAAGGGTTCCCGAGCAGCGCAAAATCCGAATCCGAGGTCAGATTTTGAAAATTCTAGATGGCGGATCCAATATGGCGGACGGGATAGTAAAAAAATCGAGATTTTGAAAAACAAAATTTTTTTCGTATTCTACGTGAAAACACAAATAGATACTGCTTTTGTTGTTTTTTCGATATCTCTCTTAGTTCTTGAGTAAAAAATTCATAAACTTTGAAAATAAAGCAGACCTATTTGCCGTTTATTCCGTTCATGCACATAAGCGTTGCAATCACATGAGTAGGAAACTGATTATGCTCTAAGGGTTCCCGAGCCGCGCTGAATCCGAATCCGAGGTCAGATTTTGAAAATTC
The DNA here is from genome assembly GCA_949152435.1 of Gastracanthus pulcherrimus. Lineage (NCBI taxonomy): Eukaryota > Metazoa > Arthropoda > Insecta > Hymenoptera > Pteromalidae > Gastracanthus > Gastracanthus pulcherrimus. The sequence continues at coordinate 123,161,791 of OX424576.1, read as the reverse complement.
AAGATGGCGAATCCAATATGGCGGACGGGATAGTAAAAAAATCGAGATATTGAAAAACAAAAATTTTTTCGTATTCTACGTGAAAACACGAATACATACTGTTTTTGTTGTTTTTTCGACACCTCTCTTAGTTCTTGAGTAAAAAATTCATAAACTTTGAAAATAACGCAGACCTATTTGCCGTCTATTCCGTTCATGCACATAAGCGTTGCAATCACATGAGTAGGAAACTGATTATGCTCTAAGGGTTCCCGAGCCGCGCTGAATCCGAATCCGAGGTCAGATTTTGCAATATTCAAGATGGCATATCCATTATGGTGGACGGGATAGTAAAAAAATCGAGATTTTGAAAAACAAAAATTTTTTCGTATTCTACGTGAAAACACGAATAGATACTGTTTTTGTTGTTTTTTCGACACCTCTCTTAGTTCTTGAGTAAAAAATTCATAAACTTTGAAAATAAAGCAGACCTATTTGCCGTCTATTCCGTTCATGCACATGAGTAGGAAACTGATTATGCTCTAAGGGTTCCCGAGCAGCGCAAAATCCGAATCCGAGGTCAGATTTTGAAAATTCTAGATGGCGGATCCAATATGGCGGACGGGATAGTAAAAAAATCGAGATTTTGAAAAACAAAATTTTTTTCGTATTCTACGTGAAAACACAAATAGATACTGCTTTTGTTGTTTTTTCGATATCTCTCTTAGTTCTTGAGTAAAAAATTCATAAACTTTGAAAATAAAGCAGACCTATTTGCCGTTTATTCCGTTCATGCACATAAGCGTTGCAATCACATGAGTAGGAAACTGATTATGCTCTAAGGGTTCCCGAGCCGCGCTGAATCCGAATCCGAGGTCAGATTTTGAAAATTCAAGATGGCGAATCCAATATGGCGGACGGGATAGTAAAAAAATCGAGATATTGAAAAACAAAAATTTTTTCGTATTCTACGTGAAAACACGAATACATACTGTTTTTGTTGTTTTTTCGACACCTCTCTTAGTTCTTGAGTAAAAAATTCATAAACTTTGAAAATAACGCAGACCTATTTGCCGTCTATTCCGTTCATGCACATAAGCGTTGCAATCACATGAGTAGGAAACTGATTATGCTCTAAGGGTTCCCGAGCCGCGCTGAATCCGAATCCGAGGTCAGATTTTGCAATATTCAAGATGGCATATCCATTATGGTGGACGGGATAGTAAAAAAATCGAGATTTTGAAAAACAAAAATTTTTTCGTATTCTACGTGAAAACACGAATAGATACTGTTTTTGTTGTTTTTTCGACACCTCTCTTAGTTCTTGAGTAAAAAATTCATAAACTTTGAAAATAAAGCAGACCTATTTGCCGTCTATTCCGTTCATGCACATGAGTAGGAAACTGATTATGCTCTAAGGGTTCCCGAGCAGCGCAAAATCCGAATCCGAGGTCAGATTTAGAAAATTCAAGATGGCGGATCCAATATGGCGGACGGGATAGTAAAAAAATCGAGATTTTGAAAAACAAAATTTTTTTCGTATTCTACGTGAAAACACAAATAGATACTGCTTTTGTTGTTTTTTCGATATCTCTCTTAGTTCTTGAGTAAAAAATTCATAAACTTTGAAAATAAAGCAGACCTATTTGCCGTTTATTCCGTTCATGCACATAAGCGTTGCAATCACATGAGTAGGAAACTGATTATGCTCTAAGGGTTCCCGAGCCGCGCTGAATCCGAATCCGAGGTCAGATTTTGAAAATTCAAGATGGCGAATCCAATATGGCGGACGGGATAGTAAAAAAATCGAGATTTTGAAAAACAAAAATTTTTTTATTCTACGTGAAAACACAAATAGATACTGTTTTTGTTGTTTATTAGATATCTCTCTTAGTTCTTGAGTAAAAAATTCATAAACTTTGAAAATAACGCAGACCTATTTGCCGTCTATTCCGTTCATGCACACAAGCGTTGCAATCACATGAGTAGGAAACTGATTATGCTCTATGGATTCCCGAGCCGCGCTGAATCCGATTCCGAGGTCAGATTTTGAAAATTCAAGATGGCGGATCCAACGTGGCGGACGAGATAGTAAAAAAATCGAGATTTTGAAAAACGAAAATTTTTTCGTATTCTACGTGAAAACACAAACAGATACTGTTTTTGTTGTTTTTTAGATATCTCTCTTAGTTCTTCAGTAAAAAATTCATAAACTTTGAAAATAACGCAGACCTATTTGCTGTTTATTCCGTTCATGCACATGAGTAGGAAACTGATTATGCTCTAAGGGTTCCCGAGCAGCGCAAAATCCGAATCCGAGGTCAGATTTTGAAAATTCAAGATGGCGGATCCAACGTGGCGGACGGGATAGTAAAAAAATCGAGATTTTGAAAAACAAAAATTTTTTCGTATTCTACGTGAAAACACAAATAGATACTGTTTTTGTTGTTTTTTCGACACCTCTCTTAGTTCTTGAGTAAAAAATTCATAAACTTTGAAAATAACGCAGACCTATTTGCCGTCTATTCCGTTCATGCACATAAGCGTTGCAATCACATGAATAGGAAACTGATTATGCTCTAAGGGTTCCCGAGCCGCGCTGAATCCGAATCCGAGGTCAGATTTTGAAAATTCAAGATGGCGAATCCAATATGGCTGACGGGATAGTAAAAAAATCGAGATTTTGAAAAACAAAAATTTTTTCGTATTCTACGTGAAAACACAAATAGATACTGTTTTTGTTGTTTATTAGATATCTCTCTTAGTTCTTGAGTAAAGAATTCATAAACTTTGAAAATAACGCAGACCTATTTGCCGTCTATTCCGTTCATGCACATAAGCGTTGCAATCACATGAGTAGGAAACTGATTATGCTCTAAGGGTTCCCGAGCCGCGCTTAATCCCAATCCGAGGTCAGATTTTGAAAATTCAAGATGGCGGATCCAATATGGCGGACGGGAAAGTACAAAAACGAATTTTGAAATACAACAATTTTTTCGTATTCTACGTGAAAACACAAATAGATACTGTTTTTGTTGTTTTTTAGATATCTCTCTTAGTTCTTGAGTAAAAAATTCATAAACTTTGAAAATAAAGCAGACCTATTTGCCGTCTATTCCGTTCATGCACATAAGCGTTGCAATCACATGAGTAGAAAACTGATTATGCTCTAAGGGTTCCCGAGCCGCGCTGAATCCGAATCCGAGGTCATATTTTGAAAATTCAAGATGGCGAATCCAATATGGCGGACGGGATACTAAAAAAATCGAGATTTTGAAAAACAAAATTTTTTTCGTATTCTACGTGAAAACACCAATAGATACTGTTTTTGTTGTTTTTTCGACACCTCTCTTAGTTCTTGAGTAAAAAATTCATAAACTTTGAAAATAACGCAGACCTATTTGCCGTCTATTCCGTTCATGCACATAAGCGTTGCAATCACATGAGTAGGAAACTGATTATGCTCTAAGGGTTCCCGAGCCGCGCTGAATCCGAATCCGAGGTCATATTTTGAAACTTCAAGATGGCGAATCCAATATGGCGGACGGGATAGTAAAAAAATCGAGATTTTGAAAAACAAAAATTTTTTCGTATTCTACGTGAAAACACAAATAGATACTGTTTATGTTGTTTTTTAGATATGTCTCTTTGTTCTTGAGTAAAAAATTCATAAACTTTGAAAATAAAGCAGACCTATTTGCCGTCTATTCCGTTCATGCACATAAGCGTTGCAATCACATGAGTAGGAAACTGATTGTGCTCTAAGGGTTCCCGAGCCGCGCTGAATCCGAATCCGAAGTCAGATTTTGAAAATTCAAGATGGCGGATCCTATATGGCGGACGGGAAAGTAAAAAAATCGAATTTTGAAAAACAAAAATTTTTTCCTATTCTACGTGAAAACACAAATAGATACTGTTTTTGTTGTTTTTTCGATATCTCTCTTAGTTCTTGAGTAAAAAATTCATAAACTTTGAAAATAACGCAGACCTATTTGCCGTCTATTCCGTTCATGCACATAAGCGTTGCAATCAGATTAGTAGGAATCTGATTATGCTCTAAGGGTTCCCGAGCCGCGCTGAATCCGAATCCGAGGTAATATTTTGAAAATTCAAGATGGCGAATCCAATATGGCGGACGGGATAGTAAAAAAATCGAGATTTTGAAAAACAAAATTTTTTTCGTATTCTACGTGAAAACACAAATAGATACTGTTTTTGTTGTTTTTTCGATGTCTCTCTTACTTCTTGAGTAAAAAATTCATAAACTTTGAAAATAAAGCAGACCTATTTGCCGTCTATTCCGTTCATGCACATAAGCGTTGCAATCACATGAGTAGGAAACTGATTATGCTCTAAGGGTTCCCGAGCCGCGCTGAATCCGAATCCGAGGTCAGATTTTGAGAATTCAAGATGGCGAATCCAATATGGCGGACGGGATAGTAAAAAAATCGAGATTTTGAAAAACAAAAATTTTTTCGTATTCTACGTGAAAACACAAATAGATACTGTTTTTGTTGTTTTTTCGATGTCTCTCTTACTTCTTGAGTAAAAAATTCATAAACTTTGAAAATAACGCAGGCCTATTTGCCGTCTATTTCGTTCATGCACATAAGCGTTGCAATCACATGAGTAGGAAACTGATTGTGCTCTAAGGGTTCCCGAGTCGCGCTGAATCCGAATCCGAAGTCAGATTTTGAAAATTCAAGATGGCGGATCCAATATGGCGGACGGGATAGTAAAAAAATCGAGATTTTGAAAAACAAAAATTTTTTCGTATTCTACGTGAAAACACAAACAGATACTGTTTTTGTTGTTTTTTAGATATCTCTCTTAGTTCTTGAGTAAAAAATTCATAAACTTTGAAAATAACGCAGACCTATTTGCCGTCTATTCCGTTCATGCACACAAGCGTTGCAATCACATGAGTAGGAAACTGATTACGCTCTAAGGATTCCCGAGCCGCGCTGAATCCGATTCCGAGGTCAGATTATGAAAATTCAAGATGGCGGATCCAATGTGGCGGACGGGATAGTAAAAAAATCGAGATTTTGAAAAACAAAAATTTTTTCGTATTCTACGTGAAAACACGAATAGATACTGTTTTTGTTTTTTTTTCGACACCTCTCTTAGTTTTTGAGTAAAAAATTCATAAACTTTGAAAATAACGCAGACCTATTTGCCGTCTATTCCGTTCATGCACACAAGCGTTGCAATCACATGAGTAGGAAACTGATTATGCTCTAAGGGTTCCCGAGCCGCGCTGAATCCGAATCCGAGGTCAGATTTTGAAAATTCAAGATGGCGAATCCAATATGGCGGACGGGATAGTAAAAAAATCGAGATTTTGAAAAACAAAAATTTTTTCGTATTCTACGTGAAAACACAAATAGATAATGTTTTTGTTGTTTTTTAGATATCTCTCTTAGTTCTTGAGTAAAAACTTCATAAACTTTGAAAATAAAGCAGACCTATTTGCCGTCTATTCCGTTCATGCACATAAGCGTTGCAATCACATGAGTAGGAAACTGATTATGCTCTAAGGGTTCCCGAGCCGCGCTGAATCCGAATCCGAGGTCAGATTTTGAAAATTCCAGATGGCGGATCCAATATGGCGGACGGGAAAGTATAAAAACGAATTTTGAAATACAACAATCTTTTCGTATTCTACGTGGAAACACAAATAGATACTGCTTTTGTTGTTTTTTCGATATCTCTCTTAGTTCTTGAGTAAAAAATTTATAAACTTTGAAAATAAAGCAGACCTATTTGCCGTCTATTCCGTTCATGCACATAAGCGTTGCAATCACATGAGTAGGAAACTGATTATGCTCTAAGGGTTCCCGAGCCGCGCTGAATCCGAATCCGAGGTCAGATTTTGAGAATTCAAGATGGCGAATCCAATGTGGCGGACGGGATAGTAAAAAAATCGAGATTTTGAAAAACAAATTTTTTTTCGTATTCTACGTGAAAACACAAATAGATACTGTTTTTGTTGTTTTTTCGATGTCTCTCTTACTTCTTGAGTAAAAAATTCATAAACTTTGAAAATAACGCAGGCCTATTTGCCGTCTATTCCGTTCATGCACATAAGCGTTGCAATCACATGAGTAGGAAACTGATTGTGCTCTAAGGGTTCCCGAGTCGCGCTGAATCCGAATCCGAAGTCAGATTTTGAAAATTCAAGATGGCGGATCCAATATGGCGGACGGGATAGTAAAAAAATCGAGATTTTGAAAAACAAAAATTTTTTCGTATTCTACGTGAAAACACAAATAGATACTGTTTTTGTTGTTTTTTCGATATCTCTCTTAGTTCTTGAGTAAAAAATTCATAAACTTTGAAAATAAAGCAGACCTATTTGCCGTCTATTCCGTTCATGCACATGAGTAGGAAACTGATTATGCTCTAAGGGTTCCCGAGCAGCGCAAAATCCGAATCCGAAGTCGCGCTGAATCCGAATCCGAGGTCATATTTTGAATATTCAAGATGGCGAATCCAATATGGCGGACGGGATAGTAAAAAAATCGAGATTTTGAAAAACTAAAATTTTTTCGTATTCTACGTGAAAACATAAATAGATACTGTTTTTGTTGTTTTTTCGATATCTCTCTTAGTTCTTGAGTAAAAAATTCATAAACTTTGAAAATAAAGCAGACCTATTTGCCGTCTATTCCGTTCATGCACATAAGCGTTGCAATCACATGAGTAGGAAACTGATTATGCTCTAAGGGTTCCCGAGCCGCGCTGAATCCGAATCCGAGGTCAGATTTTGAAAATTCCAGATGGCGGATCCAATATGGCGGACGGGAAAGTATAAAAACGAATTTTGAAATACAACAATCTTTTCGTATTCTACGTGGAAACACAAATAGATACTGCTTTTGTTGTTTTTTCGATATCTCTCTTAGTTCTTGAGTAAAAAATTTATAAACTTTGAAAATAAAGCAGACCTATTTGCCGTCTATTCCGTTCATGCACATAAGCGTTGCAATCACATGAGTAGGAAACTGATTATGCTCTAAGGGTTCCCGAGCCGCGCTGAATCCGAATCCGAGGTCAGATTTTGAGAATTCAAGATGTGCGAATCCAATATGGCGGACGGGATAGTAAAAAAATCGAGATTTTGAAAAACAAAAATTTTTTCGTATTCTAAATGAAAACACAAATAGATACTGTTTTTGTTGTTTTTTCGATGTCTCTCTTACTTCTGGAGTAAAAAATTCATAAACTTTGAAAATAACGCAGGCCTATTTGCCGTCTATTCCGTTCATGCACATAAGCGTTGCAATCACATGAGTAGGAAACTGATTATGCTCTAAGGGTTCCCGAGCCGCGCTGAATCCGAATCAGAGGTCATATTTTGAAAATTCAAGATGGCGAATCCAATATGGCGGACGGGATAGTAAAAAAATCGAGATTTTGAAAAACAAAAATTTTTTCGTATTCTACGTGAAAACACAAATAGATACTGTTTTTGTGGTTTTTTAGATATCTCTCTTAGTTCTTGAGTAAAAAATTCATAAACTTTGAAAATAAAGCAGACCTATTTGCCGTCTATTCCGTTCATGCACATAAGCGTTGCAATCACATGAGTAGGAAACTGATTATGCTCTAAGGGTTCCCGAGCCGCGCTGAATCCGAATCCGAGGTCAGATTTTGAAAATTCAAGATGGCGAATCCAATATGGCGGACGGGATAGTAAAAAAATCGAGATTTTGAAAAACAAAAATTTTTTCGTATTCTACGTGAAAACACAAATAGATACTGTTTCTGTTGTTTTTTAGATATCTCTCTTAGTTCTTGAGTAAAAACTTCATAAACTTTGAAAATAAAGCAGACCTATTTGCCGTCTATTCCGTTCATGCACATAAGCGTTGCAATCACATGAGTAGGAAACTGATTATGCTCTAAGGGTTCCCGAGCCGCGCTGAATCCGAATCCGAGGTCAGATTTTGAGAATTCTAGATGGCGAATCCAATATGGCGGACGGGATAGTAAAAAAATCGAGATTTTGAAAAACAAAAATTTTTTCGTATTCTACGTGAAAACACAAATAGATACTGTTTTTGTTGTTTTTTCGATGTCTCTCTTACTTCTTGAGTAAAAAATTCATAAACTTTGAAAATAACGCAGGCCTATTTGCCGTCTATTTCGTTCATGCACATAAGCGTTGCAATCACATGAGTAGGAAACTGATTGTGCTCTAAGGGTTCCCGAGTCGCGCTGAATCCGAATCCGAAGTCAGATTTTGAAAATTCAAGATGGCGGATCCAATATGGCGGACGGGATAGTAAAAAAATCGAGATTTTGAAAAACAAAAATTTTTTCGTATTCTACGTGAAAACACAAACAGATACTGTTTTTGTTGTTTTTTAGATATCTCTCTTAGTTCTTGAGTAAAAAATTCATAAACTTTGAAAATAACGCAGACCTATTTGCCGTCTATTCCGTTCATGCACACAAGCGTTGCAATCACATGAGTAGGAAACTGATTACGCTCTAAGGATTCCCGAGCCGCGCTGAATCCGATTCCGAGGTCAGATTATGAAAATTCAAGATGGCGGATCCAATGTGGCGGACGGGATAGTAAAAAAATCGAGATTTTGAAAAACAAAAATTTTTTCGTATTCTACGTGAAAACACGAATAGATACTGTTTTTGTTTTTTTTTCGACACCTCTCTTAGTTTTTGAGTAAAAAATTCATAAACTTTGAAAATAACGCAGACCTATTTGCCGTCTATTCCGTTCATGCACACAAGCGTTGCAATCACATGAGTAGGAAACTGATTATGCTCTAAGGGTTCCCGAGCCGCGCTGAATCCGAATCCGAGGTCAGATTGTGAAAATTCAAGATGGCGAATCCAATATGTCGGACGGGATAGTAAAAAAATCGAGATTTTGAAAAACAAAAATTTTTTCGTATTCTACGTGAAAACACAAATAGATAATGTTTTTGTTGTTTTTTAGATATCTCTCTTAGTTCTTGAGTAAAAACTTCATAAACTTTGAAAATAAAGCAGACCTATTTGCCGTCTATTCCGTTCATGCACATAAGCGTTGCAATCACATGAGTAGGAAACTGATTATGCTCTAAGGGTTCCCGAGCCGCGCTGAATCCGAATCCGAGGTCAGATTTTGAAAATTCCAGATGGCGGATCCAATATGGCGGACGGGAAAGTATAAAAACGAATTTTGAAATACAACAATCTTTTCGTATTCTACGTGGAAACACAAATAGATACTGCTTTTGTTGTTTTTTCGATATCTCTCTTAGTTCTTGAGTAAAAAATTCATAAACTTTGAAAATAACGCAGGCCTATTTGCCGTCTATTCCGTTCATGCACATAAGCGTTGCAATCACATGAGTAGGAAACTGATTGTGCTCTAAGGGTTCCCGAGTCGCGCTGAATCCGAATCCGAAGTCAGATTTTGAAAATTCAAGATGGCGGATCCAATATGGCGGACGGGATAGTAAAAAAATCGAGATTTTGAAAAACAAAAATTTTTTCGTATTCTACGTGAAAACACAAATAGATACTGTTTTTGTTGTTTTTTCGATATCTCTCTTAGTTCTTGAGTAAAAAATTCATAAACTTTGAAAATAAAGCAGACCTATTTGCCGTCTATTCCGTTCATGCACATGAGTAGGAAACAGATTATGCTCTAAGGGTTCCCGAGCAGCGCAAAATCCGAATCCGAAGTCGCGCTGAATCCGAATCCGAGGTCATATTTTGAAAATTCAAGATGGCGAATCCAATATGGCGGACGGGATAGTAAAAAAATCGAGATTTTGAAAAACTAAAATTTTTCGTATTCTACGTGAAAACATAAATAGATACTGTTTTTGTTGTTTTTTCGATATCTCTCTTAGTTCTTGAGTAAAAAATTCATAAACTTTGAAAATAAAGCAGACCTATTTGCCGTCTATTCCGTTCATGCACATGAGTAGGAAACTGATTATGCTCTAAGGGTTCCCGAGCAGCGCAAAATCCGAATCCGAAGTCGCGCTGAATCCGAATCCGAGGTCATATTTTGAATATTCAAGATGGCGAATCCAATATGGCGGACGGGATAGTAAAAAAATCGAGATTTTGAAAAACTAAAATTTTTTCGTATTCTACGTGAAAACATAAATAGATACTGTTTTTGTTGTTTATTCGATATCTCTCTTAGTTCTTGAGTAAAAAATTCATAAACTTTGAAAATAAAGAAGACCTATTTGCCGTCTATTCCGTTCATGCACATGAGTAGGAAACTGATTATGCTCTAAGGGTTCCCGAGCAGCGCAAAATCCGAATCCGAAGTCGCGCTGAATCCGAATCCGAGGTCATATTTTGAAAATTCAAGATGGCGAATCCAATATGGCGGACGGGATAGTAAAAAAATCGAGATTTTGAAAAACTAAAATTTTTTCGTATTCTACGTGAAAACATAAATAGATACTGTTTTTGTTGTTTTTTTAGATATCTCTCTTAGTTCTTGAGTAAAAAATTCATGAACTTTGAAAATAAAGCAGACCTATTTGCCGTCTATTCCGTTCATGCACATAAGCGTTGCAATCACATGAGTAGGAAACTGATTACGCTCTAAGGATTCCCGAGCCGCGCTGAATCCGATTCCGAGGTCAGATTATGAAAATTCAAGATGGCGGATCCAATGTGGCGGACGGGATAGTAAAAAAATCGAGATTTTGAAAAACAAAAATTTTTTCGTATTCTACGTGAAAACACGAATAGATACTGTTTTTGTTTTTTTTTCGACACCTCTCTTAGTTTTTGAGTAAAAAATTCATAAACTTTGAAAATAACGCAGACCTATTTGCCGTCTATTCTGTTCATGCACACAAGCGTTGCAATCACATGAGTAGGAAACTGATTATGCTCTAAGGGTTCCCGAGCCGCGCTGAATCCGAATCCGAGGTCAGATTTTGAAAATTCAAGATGGCGAATCCAATATGGCGGACGGGATAGTAAAAAAATCGAGATTTTGAAAAACAAAAATTTTTTCGTATTCTACGTGAAAACACAAATAGATAATGTTTTTGTTGTTTTTTAGATATCTCTCTTAGTTCTTGAGTAAAAACTTCATAAACTTTGAAAATAAAGCAGACCTATTTGCCGTCTATTCCGTTCATGCACATAAGCGTTGCAATCACATGAGTAGGAAACTGATTATGCTCTAAGGGTTCCCGAGCCGCGCTGAATCCGAATCCGAGGTCAGATTTTGAAAATTCCAGATGGCGGATCCAATATGGCGGACGGGAAAGTATAAAAACGAATTTTGAAATACAACAATCTTTTCGTATTCTACGTGGAAACACAAATAGATACTGCTTTTGTTGTTTTTTCGATATCTCTCTTAGTTCTTGAGTAAAAAATTCATAAACTTTGAAAATAAAGCAGACCTATTTGCCGTCTATTCCGTTCATGCACATAAGCGTTGCAATCACATGAGTAGGAAACTGATTATGCTCTAAGGGTTCCCGAGGCGCGCTGAATCCGAATCCGAGGTCAGATTTTGAAAATTCAAGATGGCGGATCCAATGTGGCGGACGGGATAGTAAAAAAAATCGAGATTTTGAAAAACAAAATTTTTTTCGTATTCTACGTGAAAACACAAATAGATACTGTTTTTGTTGTTTTTTAGATGTCTCTCTTACTTCTTGAGTAAAAAATTCATAAACTTTGAAAATAACGCAGGCCTATTTGCCGTCTATTCCGTTGATGCACATAAGCGTTGCAATCACATGAGTAGGAAACTGATTGTGCTCTAAGGGTTCCCGAGTCGCGCTGAATCCGAATCCGAAGTCAGATTTTGAAAATTCAAGATGGCGGATCCAATATGGCGGACAGGATAGTAAAAAAATCGAGATTTTGAAAAACAAAAATTTTTTCGTATTCTACGTGAAAACACAAACAGATACTGTTTTTGTTGTTTTTTCGATGTCTCTCTTACTTCTTGAGTAAAAAATTCATAAACTTTGAAAATAACGCAGGCCTATTTGCCGTCTATTCCGTTCATGCACATAAGCGTTGCAATCACATGAGTAGGAAACTGATTGTGCTCTAAGGGTTCCCGAGTCGCGCTGAATCCGAATCCGAAGTCAGATTTTGAAAATTCAAGATGGCGGATCCAATATGGCGGACGGGATAGTAAAAAAATCGAGATTTTGAAAAACAAAAATTTTTTCGTATTCTACGTGAAAACACAAATAGATACTGTTTTTGTTGTTTTTTCGATATCTCTCTTAGTTCTTGAGTAAAAAATTCATAAACTTTGAAAATAAAGCAGACCTATTTGCCGTCTATTCCGTTCATGCACATGAGTAGGAAACTGATTATGCTCTAAGGGTTCCCGAGCAGCGCAAAATCCGAATCCAAAGTCGCGCTGAATCCGAATCCGAGGTCATATTTTGAATATTCAAGATGGCGAATCCAATATGGCGGACGGGATAGTAAAAAAATCGAGATTTTGAAAAACTAAAATTTTTTCGTATTCTACGTGAAAACATAAATAGATACTGTTTTTGTTGTTTTTTCGATATCTCTCTTAGTTCTTGAGTAAAAAATTCATAAACTTTGAAAATAAAGCAGACCTATTTGCCGTCTATTCCGTTCATGCACATGAGTAGGAAACTGATTATGCTCTAAGGGTTCCCGAGCAGCGCAAAATCCGAATCCGAAGTCGCGCTGAATCCGAATCCGAGGTCATATTTTGAAAATTCAAGATGGCGAATCCAATATGGCGGACGGGATAGTAAAAAAATCGAGATTTTGAAAAACTAAAATTTTTTCGTATTCTACGTGAAAACATAAATAGATACTGTTTTTGTTGTTTTTTAGATATCTCTCTTAGTTCTTGAGTAAAAAATTCATAAACTTTGAAAATAAAGCAGACCTATTTGCCGTCTATTCCGTTCATGCACACAAGCGTTGCAATCACATGAGTAGGGAACTGATTACGCTCTAAGGATTCCCGAGCCGCGCTGAATCCGATTCCGAGGTCAGATTATGAAAATTCAAGATGGCGGATCCAATGTGGCGGACGGGATAGTAAAAAAATCGAGATTTTGAAAAACAAAAATTTTTTCGTATTCTACGTGAAAACACGAATAGATACTGTTTTTGTTGTTTTTTCGACACCTCTCTTAGTTTTTGAGTAAAAAATTCATAAACTTTGAAAATAACGCAGACCTATTTGCCGTCTATTCCGTTCATGCACACAAGCGTTGCAATCACATGAGTAGGAAACTGATTATGCTCTAAGGGTTCCCGAGCCGCGCTGAATCCGAATCCGAGGTCATATTTTGAAAATTCAAGATGGCGAATCCAATATGGCGGACGGGATAGTAAAAAAATCGAGATTTTGAAAAACAAAAATTTTTTCGTATTCTACGTGAAAACACAAATAGATACTGTTTTTGTTGTTTTTTCGATGTCTCTCTTACTTCTTGAGTAAAAAATTCATAAACTTTGAAAATAACGCAGGCCTATTTGCCGTCTATTCCGTTCATGCACATAAGCGTTGCAATCACATGAGTAGGAAACTGATTGTGCTCTAAGGGTTCCCGAGTCGCGCTGAATCCGAATCCGAAGTCAGATTTTGAAAATTCAAGATGGCGGATCCAATATGGCGGACGGGATAGTAAAAAAATCGAGATTTTGAAAAACAAAAATTTTTTCGTATTCTACGTGAAAACACAAATAGATACTGTTTTTGTTGTTTTTTCGATATCTCTCTTAGTTCTTGAGTAAAAAATTCATAAACTTTGAAAATAAAGCAGACCTATTTGCCGTCTATTCCGTTCATGCACATGAGTAGGAAACTGATTATGCTCTAAGGGTTCCCGAGCAGCGCAAAATCCGAATCCGAAGTCGCGCTGAATCCGAATCCGAGGTCATATTTTGAATATTCAAGATGGCGAATCCAATATGGCGGACGGGATAGTAAAAAAATCGAGATTTTGAAAAACTAAAATTTTTTCGTATTCTACGTGAAAACATAAATAGATACTGTTTTTGTTGTTTTTTCGATATCTCTCTTAGTTCTTGAGTAAAAAATTCATAAACTTTGAAAATAAAGCAGACCTATTTGCCGTCTATTCCGTTCATGCACATGAGTAGGAAACTGATTATGCTCTAAGGGTTCCCGAGCAGCGCAAAATCCGAATCCGAAGTCGCGCTGAATCCGAATCCGAGGTCATATTTTGAAAATTCAAGATGGCGAATCCAATATGGCGGACGGGATAGTAAAAAAATCGAGATTTTGAAAAACAAAAATTTTTTCGTATTCTACGTGAAAACACAAATAGATACTGTTTTTGTTGTTTTTTCGATGTCTCTCTTACTTCTTGAGTAAAAAATTCATAAACTTTGAAAATAACGCAGGCCTATTTGCCGTCTATTCCGTTCATGCACATAAGCGTTGCAATCACATGAGTAGGGAACTGATTACGCTCTAAGGATTCCCGAGCCGCGCTGAATCCGATTCCGAGGTCAGATTATGAAAATTCAAGATGGCGGATCCAATGTGGCGGACGGGATAGTAAAAAAATCGAGATTTTGAAAAACAAAAATTTTTTCGTATTCTACGTGAAAACACGAATAGATACTGTTTTTGTTGTTTTTTCGACACCTCTCTTAGTTTTTGAGTAAAAAATTCATAAACTTTGAAAATAACGCAGACCTATTTGCCGTCTATTCCGTTCATGCACACAAGCGTTGCAATCACATGAGTAGGAAACTGATTATGCTCTAAGGGTTCCCGAGCCGCGCTGAATCCGAATCCGAGGTCATATTTTGAAAATTCAAGATGGCGAATCCAATATGGCGGACGGGATAGTAAAAAAATCGAGATTTTGAAAAACAAAAATTTTTTCGTATTCTACGTGAAAACACAAATAGATACTGTTTTTGTTGTTTTTTCGATGTCTCTCTTACTTCTTGAGTAAAAAATTCATAAACTTTGAAAATAACGCAGGCCTATTTGCCGTCTATTCCGTTCATGCACATAAGCGTTGCAATCACATGAGTAGGAAACTGATTGTGCTCTAAGGGTTCCCGAGTCGCGCTGAATCCGAATCCGAAGTCAGATTTTGAAAATTCAAGATGGCGGATCCAATATGGCGGACGGGATAGTAAAAAAATCGAGATTTTGAAAAACAAAAATTTTTTCGTATTCTACGTGAAAACACAAATAGATACTGTTTTTGTTGTTTTTTAGATATCTCTCTTAGTTCTTGAGTAAAAACTTCATAAACTTTGAAAATAAAGCAGACCTATTTGCCGTCTATTCCGTTCATGCACATAAGCGTTGCAATCACATGAGTAGGAAACTGATTATGCTCTAAGGGTTCCCGAGCCGCGCTGAATCCGAACCCGAGGTCAGATTTTGAAAATTCAAGATGGCGAATCCAATATGGCGGACGGGATAGTAAAAAAATCGAGATTTTGAAAAACAAAAATTTTTTCGTATTCTACGTGAAAACACAAATAGATACTGTTTTTGTTGTTTTTTAGATATCTCTCTTAGTTCTTGAGTAAAAACTTCATAAACTTTGAAAATAAAGCAGACCTATTTGCCGTCTATTCCGTTCATGCACATAAGCGTTGCAATCACATGAGTAGGAAGCGGATTATGCTCTAAGGGTTCCCGAGCCGCGCTGAATCCGAATCCGAGGTCAGATTTTGAGAATTCAAGATGGCGAATCCAATATGGCGGACGGGATAGTAAAAAAATCGAGATTTTGAAAAACAAAAATTTTTTCGTATTCTACGTGAAAACACAAATAGATACTGTTTTTGTTGTTTATTAGATGTCTCTCTTAGTTCTTGAGTAAAAAATTCATAAACTTTGAAAATAACGCAGACCTATTTGCCGTCTATTCCGTTCATGCACACAAGCGTTGCAATCACATGAGTAGGAAACTGATTATGCTCTAAGGGTTCCCGAGCCGCGCTGAATCCGAATCCGAGGTCAGATTTTGAAAATTCAAGATGGCGAATCCAATATGGCGGACGGGATAGTAAAAAAATCGAGATATTGAAAAACAAAAGTTTTTCGTATTCTACGTGAAAACACGAATAGATACTGTTTTTGTTGTTTTTTCGACACCTCTCTTAGTTCTTGAGTAAAAAATTCATAAACTTTGAAAATAACGCAGACCTATTTGCCGTCTATTCCGTTCATGCACATAAGCGTTGCAATCACATGAGTAGGAAACTGTTTATGCTCTAAGGATTCCCGAGCCGCGCTGAATCCGAATCCGAGGTCAGATTTTGAAAATTCAAGATGGCGGATCCAATGTGGCGGACGAGATAGTAAAAAAATCGAGATTTTGAAAAACAAAAATTTTTTCGTATTCTACGTGAAAACACAAATAGATACTGTTTTTGTTGTTTTTTCGATATCTCTCTTAGTTCTTGAGTAAAAAATTCATAAACTTTGAAAATAAAGCAGACCTATTTGCCGTCTATTCCGTTCATGCACATGAGTAGGAAACTGATTATGCTCTAAGGGTTCCCGAGCAGCGCAAAATCCGAATCCGAAGTCGCGATGAATCCGAATCCGAGGTCATATTTTGAAAATTCAAGATGGCGAATCCAATATGGCGGACGGGATAGTAAAAAAATCGAGATTTTGAAAAACTAAAATTTTTTCGTATTCTACGTGAAAACATAAATAGATACTGTTTTTGTTGTTTTTTAGATATCTCTCTTAGTTCTTGAGTAAAAAATTCATAAACTTTGAAAATAAAGCAGACCTATTTGCCGTCTATTCCGTTCATGCACACAAGCGTTGCAATCACATGAGTAGGGAACTGATTACGCTCTAAGGATTCCCGAGCCGCGCTGAATCCGATTCCGAGGTCAGATTATGAAAATTCAAGATGGCGGATCCAATGTGGCGGACGGGATAGTAAAAAAATCGAGATTTTGAAAAACAAATTTTTTTCGTATTCTACGTGAAAACACGAATAGATACTGTTTTTGTTGTTTTTTCGACACCTCTCTTAGTTTTTGAGTAAAAAATTCATAAACTTTGAAAATAACGCAGACCTATTTGCCGTCTATTCCGTTCATGCACACAAGCGTTGCAATCACATGAGTAGGAAACTGATTATGCTCTAAGGGTTCCCGAGCCGCGCTGAATCCGAATCCGAGGTCATATTTTGAAAATTCAAGATGGCGAATCCAATATGGCGGACGGGATAGTAAAAAAATCGAGATTTTGAAAAACAAAAATTTTTTCGTATTCTACGTGAAAACACAAATAGATACTGTTTTTGTTGTTTTTTCGATGTCTCTCTTACTTCTTGAGTAAAAAATTCATAAACTTTGAAAATAACGCAGGCCTATTTGCCGTCTATTCCGTTCATGCACATAAGCGTTGCAATCACATGAGTAGGAAACTGATTGTGCTCTAAGGGTTCCCGAGTCGCGCTGAATCCGAATCCGAAGTCAGATTTTGAAAATTCAAGATGGCGGATCCAATATGGCGGACGGGATAGTAAAAAAATCGAGATTTTGAAAAACAAAAATTTTTTCGTATTCTACGTGAAAACACAAATAGATACTGTTTTTGTTGTTTTTTAGATATCTCTCTTAGTTCTTGAGTAAAAACTTCATAAACTTTGAAAATAAAGCAGACCTATTTGCCGTCTATTCCGTTCATGCACATAAGCGTTGCAATCACATGAGTAGGAAACTGATTATGCTCTAAGGGTTCCCGAGCCGCGCTGAATCCGAACCCGAGGTCAGATTTTGAAAATTCAAGATGGCGAATCCAATATGGCGGACGGGATAGTAAAAAAATCGAGATTTTGAAAAACAAAAATTTTTTCGTATTCTACGTGAAAACACAAATAGATACTGTTTTTGTTGTTTTTTAGATATCTCTCTTAGTTCTTGAGTAAAAACTTCATAAACTTTGAAAATAAAGCAGACCTATTTGCCGTCTATTCCGTTCATGCACATAAGCGTTGCAATCACATGAGTAGGAAGCGGATTATGCTCTAAGGGTTCCCGAGCCGCGCTGAATCCGAATCCGAGGTCAGATTTTGAGAATTCAAGATGGCGAATCCAATATGGCGGACGGGATAGTAAAAAAATCGAGATTTTGAAAAACAAAAATTTTTTCGTATTCTACGTGAAAACACAAATAGATACTGTTTTTGTTGTTTATTAGATGTCTCTCTTAGTTCTTGTATAAAAATTTCATAAACTTTGAAAATAACGCAGACCTATTTGCCGTCTATTCCGTTCATGCACACAAGCGTTGCAATCACATGAGTAGGAAACTGATTATGCTCTAAGGGTTCCCGAGCCGCGCTGAATCCGAATCCGAGGTCAGATTTTGAAAATTCAAGATGGCGAATCCAATATGGCGGACGGGATAGTAAAAAAATCGAGATATTGAAAAACAAAAATTTTTTCGTATTCTACGTGAAAACACGAATAGATACTGTTTTTGTTGTTTTTTCGACACCTCTCTTAGTTCTTGAGTAAAAAATTCATAAACTTTGAAAATAACGCAGACCTATTTGCCGTCTATTCCGTTCATGCACATAAGCGTTGCAATCACATGAGTAGGAAACTGTTTATGCTCTAAGGATTCCCGAGCCGCGCTGAATCCGAATCCGAGGTCAGATTTTGAAAATTCAAGATGGCGGATCCAATGTGGCGGACGAGATAGTAAAAAAATCGAGATTTTGAAAAACAAAAATTTTTTCGTATTCTACGTGAAAACACAAATAGATACTGTTTTTGTTGTTTTTTAGATATCTCTCTTAGTTCTTGAGTAAAAACTTCATAAACTTTGAAAATAAAGCAGACCTATTTGCCGTCTATTCCGTTCATGCACATAAGCGTTGCAATCACATGAGTAGGAAACTGATTGTGCTCTAAGGGTTCCCGAGTCCCGCTGAATCCGAATCCGAAGTCAGATTTTGAAAATTCAAGATGGCGGATCCAATATGGCGGACGGGATAGTAAAAAAATCGAGATTTTGAAAAACAAAAATTTTTTCGTATTCTACGTGAAAACACAAATAGATACTGTTTTTGTTGTTTTTTCGATATCTCTCTTAGTTCTTGAGTAAAAAATTCATAAACTTTGAAAATAAAGCAGACCTATTTGCCGTCTATTCCGTTCATGCACATGAGTAGGAAACTGATTATGCTCTAAGGGTTCCCGAGCAGCGCAAAATCCGAATCCGAAGTCGCGATGAATCCGAATCCGAGGTCATATTTTGAAAATTCAAGATGGCGAATCCAATATGGCGGACGGGATAGTAAAAAAATCGAGATTTTGAAAAACTAAAATTTTTTCGTATTCTACGTGAAAACATAAATAGATACTGTTTTTGTTGTTTTTTAGATATCTCTCTTAGTTCTTGAGTAAAAAATTCATAAACTTTGAAAATAAAGCAGACCTATTTGCCGTCTATTCCGTTCATGCACACAAGCGTTGCAATCACATGAGTAGGGAACTGATTACGCTCTAAGGATTCCCGAGCCGCGCTGAATCCGATTCCGAGGTCAGATTATGAAAATTCAAGATGGCGGATCCAATGTGGCGGACGGGATAGTAAAAAAATCGAGATTTTGAAAAACAAAAATTTTTTCGTATTCTACGTGAAAACACGAATAGATACTGTTTTTGTTGTTTTTTCGACACCTCTCTTAGTTTTTGAGTAAAAAATTCATAAACTTTGAAAATAACGCAGACCTATTTGCCGTCTATTCCGTTCATGCACACAAGCGTTGCAATCACATGAGTAGGAAACTGATTATGCTCTAAGGGTTCCCGAGCCGCGCTGAATCCGAATCCGAGGTCATATTTTGAAAATTCAAGATGGCGAATCCAATATGGCGGACGGGATAGTAAAAAAATCGAGATTTTGAAAAACAAAAATTTTTTCGTATTCTACGTGAAAACACAAATAGATACTGTTTTTGTTGTTTTTTCGATGTCTCTCTTACTTCTTGAGTAAAAAATTCATAAACTTTGAAAATAACGCAGGCCTATTTGCCGTCTATTCCGTTCATGCACATAAGCGTTGCAATCACATGAGTAGGAAACTGATTGTGCTCTAAGGGTTCCCGAGTCGCGCTGAATCCGAATCCGAAGTCAGATTTTGAAAATTCAAGATGGCGGATCCAATATGGCGGACGGGATAGTAAAAAAATCGAGATTTTGAAAAACAAAAATTTTTTCGTATTCTACGTGAAAACACAAATAGATACTGTTTTTGTTGTTTTTTAGATATCTCTCTTAGTTCTTGAGTAAAAACTTCATAAACTTTGAAAATAAAGCAGACCTATTTGCCGTCTATTCCGTTCATGCACATAAGCGTTGCAATCACATGAGTAGGAAACTGATTATGCTCTAAGGGTTCCCGAGCCGCGCTGAATCCGAACCCGAGGTCAGATTTTGAAAATTCAAGATGGCGAATCCAATATGGCGGACGGGATAGTAAAAAAATCGAGATTTTGAAAAACAAAAATTTTTTCGTATTCTACGTGAAAACACAAATAGATACTGTTTTTGTTGTTTTTTAGATATCTCTCTTAGTTCTTGAGTAAAAACTTCATAAACTTTGAAAATAAAGCAGACCTATTTGCCGTCTATTCCGTTCATGCACATAAGCGTTGCAATCACATGAGTAGGAAGCGGATTATGCTCTAAGGGTTCCCGAGCCGCGCTGAATCCGAATCCGAGGTCAGATTTTGAGAATTCAAGATGGCGAATCCAATATGGCGGACGGGATAGTAAAAAAATCGAGATTTTGAAAAACAAAAATTTTTTCGTATTCTACGTGAAAACACAAATAGATACTGTTTTTGTTGTTTATTAGATGTCTCTCTTAGTTCTTGTATAAAAATTTCATAAACTTTGAAAATAACGCAGACCTATTTGCCGTCTATTCCGTTCATGCACACAAGCGTTGCAATCACATGAGTAGGAAACTGATTATGCTCTAAGGGTTCCCGAGCCGCGCTGAATCCGAATCCGAGGTCAGATTTTGAAAATTCAAGATGGCGAATCCAATATGGCGGACGGGATAGTAAAAAAATCGAGATATTGAAAAACAAAAATTTTTTCGTATTCTACGTGAAAACACGAATAGATACTGTTTTTGTTGTTTTTTCGACACCTCTCTTAGTTCTTGAGTAAAAAATTCATAAACTTTGAAAATAACGCAGACCTATTTGCCGTCTATTCCGTTCATGCACATAAGCGTTGCAATCACATGAGTAGGAAACTGTTTATGCTCTAAGGATTCCCGAGCCGCGCTGAATCCGAATCCGAGGTCAGATTTTGAAAATTCAAGATGGCGGATCCAATGTGGCGGACGAGATAGTAAAAAAATCGAGATTTTGAAAAACAAAAATTTTTTCGTATTCTACGTGAAAACACAAATAGATACTGTTTTTGTTGTTTTTTAGATATCTCTCTTAGTTCTTGAGTAAAAACTTCATAAACTTTGAAAATAAAGCAGACCTATTTGCCGTCTATTCCGTTCATGCACATAAGCGTTGCAATCACATGAGTAGGAAACTGATTGTGCTCTAAGGGTTCCCGAGTCGCGCTGAATCCGAATCCGAAGTCAGATTTTGAAAATTCAAGATGGCGGATCCAATATGGCGGACGGGATAGTAAAAAAATCGAGATTTTGAAAAACAAAAATTTTTTCGTATTCTACGTGAAAACACAAATAGATACTGTTTTTGTTGTTTTTTCGGTATCTCTCTTAGTTCTTGAGTAAAAAATTCATAAACTTTGAAAATAAAGCAGACCTATTTGCCGTCTATTCCGTTCATGCACATGAGTAGGAAACTGATTATGCTCTAAGGGTTCCCGAGCAGCGCAAAATCCGAATCCGAAGTCGCGCTGAATCCGAATCCGAGGTCATATTTTGAATATTCAAGATGGCGAATCCAATATGGCGGACGGGATAGTAAAAAAATCGAGATTTTGAAAAACAAAAATTTTTTCGTATTCTACGTGAAAACACAAATAGATACTGTTTTTGTTGTTTTTTCGATATCTCTCTTAGTTCTTGAGTAAAAAATTCATAAACTTTGAAAATAAAGCAGACCTATTTGCCGTCTATTCCGTTCATGCACATGAGTAGGAAACTGATTATGCTCTAAGGGTTCCCGAGCAGCGCAAAATCCGAATCCGAAGTCGCGCTGAATCCGAATCCGAGGTCATATTTTGAATATTCAAGATGGCGAATCCAATATGGCGGACGGGATAGTAAAAAAATCGAGATTTTGAAAAACTAAAATTTTTTCGTATTCTACGTGAAAACATAAATAGATACTGTTTTTGTTGTTTTTTCGATATCTCTCTTAGTTCTTGAGTAAAAAATTCATAAACTTTGAAAATAAAGCAGACCTATTTGCCGTCTATTCCGTTCATGCACATGAGTAGGAAACTGATTATGCTCTAAGGGTTCCCGAGCAGCGCAAAATCCGAATCCGAAGTCGCGCTGAATCCGAATCCGAGGTCATATTTTGAAAATTCAAGATGGCGAATCCAATATGGCGGACGGGATAGTAAAAAAATCGAGATTTTGAAAAACTAAAATTTTTTCGTATTCTACGTGAAAACATAAATAGATACTGTTTTTGTTGTTTTTTAGATATCTCTCTTAGTTCTTGAGTAAAAAATTCATAAACTTTGAAAATAAAGCAGACCTATTTGCCGTCTATTCCGTTCATGCACACAAGCGTTGCAATCACATGAGTAGGAAACTGATTACGCTCTAAGGATTCCCGAGCCGCGCTGAATCCGATTCCGAGGTCAGATTATGAAAATTCAAGATGGCGGATCCAATGTGGCGGACGGGATAGTAAAAAAATCGAGATTTTGAAAAACAAAAATTTTTTCGTATTCTACGTGAAAACACGAATAGATACTGTTTTTGTTGTTTTTTCGACACCTCTCTTAGTTTTTGAGTAAAAAATTCATAAACTTTGAAAATAACGCAGACCTATTTGCCGTCTATTCCGTTCATGCACACAAGCGTTGCAATCACATGAGTAGGAAACTGATTATGCTCTAAGGGTTCCCGAGCCGCGCTGAATCCGAATCCGAGGTCATATTTTGAAAATTCAAGATGGCGAATCCAATATGGCGGACGGGATAGTAAAAAAATCGAGATTTTGAAAAACTAAAATTTTTTCGTATTCTACGTGAAAACATAAATAGATACTGTTTTTGTTGTTTTTTAGATATCTCTCTTAGTTCTTGAGTAAAAAATTCATAAACTTTGAAAATAAAGCAGACCTATTTGCCGTCTATTCCGTTCATGCACACAAGCGTTGCAATCACATGAGTAGGAAACTGATTACGCTCTAAGGATTCCCGAGCCGCGCTGAATCCGATTCCGAGGTCAGATTATGAAAATTCAAGATGGCGAATCCAATATGGCGGACGGGATAGTAAAAAAATCGAGATTTTGAAAAACAAAAATTTTTTCGTATTTTACGTGAAAACACAAATAGATACTGTTTTTGTTGTTTTTTCGATGTCTCTCTTACTTCTTGAGTAAAAAATTCATAAACTTTGAAAATAACGCAGGCCTATTTGCCGTCTATTCCGTTCATGCACATAAGCGTTGCAATCACATGAGTAGGAAACTGATTGTGCTCTAAGGGTTCCCGAGTCGCGCTGAATCCGAATCCGAAGTCAGATTTTGAAAATTCAAGATGGCGGATCCAATATGGCGGACGGGATAGTAAAAAAATCGAGATTTTGAAAAACAAAATTTTTTTCGTATTCTACGTGAAAACACAAATAGATACTGTTTTTGTTGTTTTTTAGATATCTCTCTTAGTTCTTGAGTAAAAACTTCATAAACTTTGAAAATAAAGCAGACCTATTTGCCGTCTATTCCGTTCATGCACATAAGCGTTGCAATCACATGAGTAGGAAACTGATTATGCTCTAAGGGTTCCCGAGCCGCGCTGAATCCGAACCCGAGGTCAGATTTTGAAAATTCAAGATGGCTAATCCAATATGGCGGACAGGATAGTAAAAAAATCGAGATTTTGAAAAACAAAAATTTTTTCGTATTTTACGTGAAAACACAAATAGATACTGTTTTTGTTGTTTTTTCGATGTCTCTCTTACTTCTTGAGTAAAAAATTCATAAACTTTGAAAATAACGCAGGCCTATTTGCCGTCTATTCCGTTCATGCACATAAGCGTTGCAATCACATGAGTAGGAAACTGATTGTGCTCTAAGGGTTCCCGAGTCGCGCTGAATCCGAATCCGAAGTCAGATTTTGAAAATTCAAGATGGCGGATCCAATATGGCGGACGGGATAGTAAAAAAATCGAGATTTTGAAAAACAAAATTTTTTTCGTATTCTACGTGAAAACACAAATAGATACTGTTTTTGTTGTTTTTTAGATATCTCTCTTAGTTCTTGAGTAAAAACTTCATAAACTTTGAAAATAAAGCAGACCTATTTGCCGTCTATTCCGTTCATGCACATAAGCGTTGCAATCACATGAGTAGGAAACTGATTATGCTCTAAGGGTTCCCGAGCCGCGCTGAATCCGAACCCGAGGTCAGATTTTGAAAATTCAAGATGGCGAATCCAATATGGCGGACAGGATAGTAAAAAAATCGAGATTTTGAAAAACAAAAATTTTTTCGTATTCTACGTGAAAACACAAATAGATACTGTTTTTGTTGTTTTTTCGATATCTCTCTTAGTTCTTGAGTAAAAAATTCATAAACTTTGAAAATAAAGCAGACCTATTTGCCGTCTATTCCGTTCATGCACATGAGTAGGAAACTGATTATGCTCTAAGGGTTCCCGAGCAGCGCAAAATCCGAATCCGAAGTCGCGCTGAATCCGAATCCGAGGTCATATTTTGAAAATTCAAGATGGCGAATCCAATATGGCGGACGGGATAGTAAAAAAATCGAGATTTTGAAAAACTAAAATTTTTTCGTATTCTACGTGAAAACATAAATAGATACTGTTTTTGTTGTTTTTTAGATATCTCTCTTAGTTCTTGAGTAAAAAATTCATAAACTTTGAAAATAAAGCAGACCTATTTGCCGTCTATTCCGTTCATGCACACAAGCGTTGCAATCACATGAGTAGGAAACTGATTACGCTCTAAGGATTCCCGAGCCGCGCTGAATCCGATTCCGAGGTCAGATTATGAAAATTCAAGATGGCGAATCCAATATGGCGGACGGGATAGTAAAAAAATCGAGATTTTGAAAAACAAAAATTTTTTCGTATTTTACGTGAAAACACAAATAGATACTGTTTTTGTTGTTTTTTCGATGTCTCTCTTACTTCTTGAGTAAAAAATTCATAAACTTTGAAAATAACGCAGGCCTATTTGCCGTCTATTCCGTTCATGCACATAAGCGTTGCAATCACATGAGTAGGAAACTGATTGTGCTCTAAGGGTTCCCGAGTCGCGCTGAATCCGAATCCGAAGTCAGATTTTGAAAATTCAAGATGGCGGATCCAATGTGGCGGACGGGATAGTAAAAAAATCGAGATTTTGAAAAACAAAATTTTTTTCGTATTCTACGTGAAAACACAAATAGATACTGTTTTTGTTGTTTTTTAGATATCTCTCTTAGTTCTTGAGTAAAAACTTCATAAACTTTGAAAATAAAGCAGACCTATTTGCCGTCTATTCCGTTCATGCACATAAGCGTTGCAATCACATGAGTAGGAAACTGATTATGCTCTAAGGGTTCCCGAGCCGCGCTGAATCCGAACCCGAGGTCAGATTTTGAAAATTCAAGATGGCGAATCCAATATGGCGGACAGGATAGTAAAAAAATCGAGATTTTGAAAAACAAAAATTTTTTCGTATTCTACGTGAAAACACAAATAGATACTGTTTTTGTTGTTTTTTAGATATCTCTCTTAGTTCTTGAGTAAAAACTTCATAAACTTTGAAAATAAAGCAGACCTATTTGCCGTCTATTCCGTTCATGCACATAAGCGTTGCAATCACATGAGTAGGAAACGGATTATGCTCTAAGGGTTCCCGAGCCGCGCTGAATCCGAATCCGAGGTCAGATTTTGAGAATTCAAGATGGCGAATCCAATATGGCGGACGGGATAGTAAAAAAATCGAGATTTTGAAAAACAAAAATTTTTTCGTATTCTACGTGAAAACACAAATAGATACTGTTTTTGTTGTTTATTAGATGTCTCTCTTAGTTCTTGAGTAAAAAATTCATAAACTTTGAAAATAACGCAGACCTATTTGCCGTCTATTCCGTTCATGCACACAAGCGTTGCAACCACATGAGTAGGAAACTGATTATGCTCTAAGGGTTCCCGAGCCGCGCTGAATCCGAATCCGAGGTCAGATTTTGAAAATTCAAGATGGCGAATCCAATATGGCGGACGGGATAGTAAAAAAATCGAGATATTGAAAAACAAAAATTTTTTCGTATTCTACGTGAAAACACGAATAGATACTGTTTTTGTTGTTTTTTCGACACCTCTCTTAGTTCTTGAGTAAAAAATTCATAAACTTTGAAAATAACGCAGACCTATTTGCCGTCTATTCCGTTCATGCACATAAGCGTTGCAATCACATGAGTAGGAAACTGTTTATGCTCTAAGGATTCCCGAGCCGCGCTGAATCCGAATCCGAGGTCAGATTTTGAAAATTCAAGATGGCGGGTCCAATGTGGCGGACGAGATAGTAAAAAAATCGAGATTTTGAAAAACAAAAATTTTTTCGTATTCTACGTGAAAACACAAATAGATACTGTTTTTGTTGTTTTTTAGATATCTCTCTTAGTTCTTGAGTAAAAACTTCATAAACTTTGAAAATAAAGCAGACCTATTTGCCGTCTATTCCGTTCATGCACATAAGCGTTGCAATCACATGAGTAGGAAACTGATTATACTCTAAGGGTTCCCGAGCCGCGCTGAATCCGAATCCGAGGTCAGATTTTGAGAATTCAAGATGGCGAATCCAATATGGCGGACGGGATAGTAAAAAAATCGAGATTTTGAAAAACAAAAATTTTTTCGTATTCTACGTGAAAACACAAATAGATACTGTTTTTGTTGTTTTTTCGATGTCTCTCTTAGTTCTTGAGTAAAAAATTCATAAACTTTGAAAATAACGCAGAACTATTTGCCGTCTATTCCGTTCATGCACACAAGCGTTGCAATCACATGAGTAGGAAACTGATTATGATCTAAGGGTTCCCGAGCCGCGCTGAATCCGAATCCGAGGTCAGATTTTGAAAATTCAAGATGGCGAATCCAATATGGCGGACGGGATAGTAAAAAAATCGAGATTTTGAAAAACAAAAATTTTTTCGTATTCTACGTGAAAACACGAATAGATACTGTTTTTGTTGTTTTTTAGACACCTCTCTTAGTTTTTGAGTAAAAAATTCATAAACTTTGAAAATAACGCAGACCTATTTGCCGTCTATTCCGTTCATGCACATAAGCGTTGCAATCACATGAGTAGGAAACTGATTATGCTCTAAGGGTTCCCGAGCCGCGCTGAATCCGAATCCGAGGTCAGATTTTGAAAATTCAAGATGGCGAATCCAATATGGCGGACGGGATAGTAAAAAAATCGAGATTTTGAAAAACAAAAATTTTTTCGTATTCTACGTGAAAACACAAATAGATACTCTTTTTGTTGTTTATTAGATATCTCTCTTAGTTCTTGAGTAAAAAATTCTTAAACTTTGAAAATAACGTAGACCTATTTGCCGTCTATTCCGTTCATGCACATAAGCGTTGCAATCACATGAGTAGGAAACTGATTATGCTCTAAGGGTTCCCGAGGCGCGCTGAATCCGAATCCGAGGTCAGATTTTGAAAATTCAAGATGGCGGATCCAATGTGGCGGACGGGATAGTAAAAAAATCGAGATTTTGAAAAACAAAAATTTTTTCGTATTCTACGTGAAAACACAAATAGATACTGTTTTTGTTGTTTATTAGATGTCTCTCTTAGTTCTTGAGTAAAAAATTCATAAACTTTGAAAATAACGCAGACCTATTTGCCGTCTATTCCGTTCATGCACACAAGCGTTGCAATCACATGAGTAGGAAACTGATTATGCTCTAAGGGTTCCCGAGCCGCGCTGAATCCGAATCCGAGGTCAGATTTTGAAAATTCAAGATGGCGAATCCAATATGGCGGACGGGATAGTAAAAAAATCGAGATATTGAAAAACAAAAATTTTTTCGTATTCTACGTGAAAACACGAATAGATACTGTTTTTGTTGTTTTTTCGACACCTCTCTTAGTTCTTGAGTAAAAAATTCATAAACTTTGAAAATAACGCAGACCTATTTGCCGTCTATTCCGTTCATGCACATAAGCGTTGCAATCACATGAGTAGGAAACTGTTTATGCTCTAAGGATTCCCGAGCCGCGCTGAATCCGAATCCGAGGTCAGATTTTGAAAATTCAAGATGGCGGATCCAATGTGGCGGACGAGATAGTAAAAAAATCGAGATTTTGAAAAACAAAAATTTTTTCGTATTCTACGTGAAAACACAAATAGATACTGTTTTTGTTGTTTTTTAGATATCTCTCTTAGTTCTTGAGTAAAAACTTCATAAACTTTGAAAATAAAGCAGACCTATTTGCCGTCTATTCCGTTCATGCACATGAGTAGGAAACTGATTATGCTCTAAGGGTTCCCGAGCAGCGCAAAATCCGAATCCGAAGTCGCGCTGAATCCGAATCCGAGGTCATATTTTGAATATTCAAGATGGCGAATCCAATATGGCGGACGGGATAGTAAAAAAATCGAGATTTTGAAAAACAAAAATTTTTTCGTATTCTACGTGAAAACACAAATAGATACTGTTTTTGTTGTTTTTTCGGTATCTCTCTTAGTTCTTGAGTAAAAAATTCATAAACTTTGAAAATAAAGCAGACCTATTTGCCGTCTATTCCGTTCATGCACATGAGTAGGAAACTGATTATGCTCTAAGGGTTCCCGAGCAGCGCAAAATCCGAATCCGAAGTCGCGCTGAATCCGAATCCGAGGTCATATTTTGAATATTCAAGATGGCGAATCCAATATGGCGGACGGGATAGTAAAAAAATCGAGATTTTGAAAAACAAAAATTTTTTCGTATTCTACGTGAAAACACAAATAGATACTGTTTTTGTTGTTTTTTCGATATCTCTCTTAGTTCTTGAGTAAAAAATTCATAAACTTTGAAAATAAAGCAGACCTATTTGCCGTCTATTCCGTTCATGCACATGAGTAGGAAACTGATTATGCTCTAAGGGTTCCCGAGCAGCGCAAAATCCGAATCCGAAGTCGCGCTGAATCCGAATCCGAGGTCATATTTTGAATATTCAAGATGGCGAATCCAATATGGCGGACGGGATAGTAAAAAAATCGAGATTTTGAAAAACTAAAATTTTTTCGTATTCTACGTGAAAACATAAATAGATACTGTTTTTGTTGTTTTTTAGATATCTCTCTTAGTTCTTGAGTAAAAAATTCATAAACTTTGAAAATAAAGCAGACCTATTTGCCGTCTATTCCGTTCATGCACACAAGCGTTGCAATCACATGAGTAGGAAACTGATTACGCTCTAAGGATTCCCGAGCCGCGCTGAATCCGATTCCGAGGTCAGATTATGAAAATTCAAGATGGCGGATCCAATGTGGCGGACGGGATAGTAAAAAAATCGAGATTTTGAAAAACAAAAATTTTTTCGTATTCTACGTGAAAACACGAATAGATACTGTTTTTGTTGTTTTTTCGACACCTCTCTTAGTTTTTGAGTAAAAAATTCATAAACTTTGAAAATAACGCAGACCTATTTGCCGTCTATTCCGTTCATGCACACAAGCGTTGCAATCACATGAGTAGGAAACTGATTATGCTCTAAGGGTTCCCGAGCCGCGCTGAATCCGAATCCGAGGTCATATTTTGAAAATTCAAGATGGCGAATCCAATATGGCGGACGGGATAGTAAAAAAATCGAGATTTTGAAAAACTAAAATTTTTTCGTATTCTACGTGAAAACATAAATAGATACTGTTTTTGTTGTTTTTTAGATATCTCTCTTAGTTCTTGAGTAAAAAATTCATAAACTTTGAAAATAAAGCAGACCTATTTGCCGTCTATTCCGTTCATGCACACAAGCGTTGCAATCACATGAGTAGGAAACTGATTACGCTCTAAGGATTCCCGAGCCGCGCTGAATCCGATTCCGAGGTCAGATTATGAAAATTCAAGATGGCGAATCCAATATGGCGGACGGGATAGTAAAAAAATCGAGATTTTGAAAAACAAAAATTTTTTCGTATTCTACGTGAAAACACAAATAGATACTGTTTTTGTTGTTTTTTCGATGTCTCTCTTACTTCTTGAGTAAAAAATTCATAAACTTTGAAAATAACGCAGGCCTATTTGCCGTCTATTCCGTTCATGCACATAAGCGTTGCAATCACATGAGTAGGAAACTGATTGTGCTCTAAGGGTTCCCGAGTCGCGCTGAATCCGAATCCGAAGTCAGATTTTGAAAATTCAAGATGGCGGATCCAATATGGCGGACGGGATAGTAAAAAAATCGAGATTTTGAAAAACAAAAATTTTTTCGTATTCTACGTGAAAACACAAATAGATACTCTTTTTGTTGTTTATTAGATATCTCTCTTAGTTCTTGAGTAAAAAATTCTTAAACTTTGAAAATAACGTAGACCTATTTGCCGTCTATTCCGTTCATGCACATAAGCGTTGCAATCACATGAGTAGGAAACTGATTATGCTCTAAGGGTTCCCGAGGCGCGCTGAATCCGAATCCGAGGTCAGATTTTGAAAATTCAAGATGGCGGATCCAATGTGGCGGACGGGATAGTAAAAAAATCGAGATTTTGAAAAACAAAATTTTTTTCGTATTCTACGCGAAAACACAAATAGATACTGTTTTTGTTGTTTTTTCGATATCTCTCTTAGTTCTTGAGTAAAAAATTTATAAACTTTGAAAATAAAGCAGACCTATTTGCCGTCTATTCCGTTCATGCACATAAGCGTTGCAATCACATGAGTAGGAAACTGATTATGCTCTAAGGGTTCCCGAGCCGCGCTGAATCCGAATCCGAGGTCAGATTTTGAGAATTCAAGATGGCGAATCCAATATGGCGGACGGGATAGTAAAAAAATCGAGATTTTGAAAAACAAAATTTTTTTCGTATTCTACGTGAAAACACAAATAGATACTGTTTTTGTTGTTTTTTCGATGTCTCTCTTACTTCTTGAGTAAAAAATTCATAAACTTTGAAAATAACGCAGGCCTATTTGCCGTCTATTCCGTTCATGCACATAAGCGTTGCAATCACATGAGTAGGAAACTGATTATGCTCTAAGGGTTCCCGAGCCGCGCTGAATCCGAATCCGAGGTCAGATTTTGAGAATTCAAGATGGCGAATCCAATATGGCGGACGGGATAGTAAAAAAATCGAGATTTTGAAAAACAAAAATTTTTTCGTATTCTACGTGAAAACACAAATAGATACTGTTTTTGTTGTTTTTTCGATGTCTCTCTTACTTCTTGAGTAAAAACTTCATAAACTTTGAAAATAAAGCAGACCTATTTGCCGTCTATTCCGTTCATGCACATAAACGTTGCAATCACATGAGTAGGAATCTGATTATGCTCTAAGGGTTCCCGAGCCGCGCTGAATCCGAATCCGAGGTCAGATTTTGAAAATTCCAGATGGCGGATCCAATATGGCGGACGGGATAGAAAAAAAATCGAGATTTTGAAAAACAAAAATTTTTTCGTATTCTACGTGAAAACACAAATAGATACTGTTTTTGTTGTTTTTTCGATGTCTCTCTTACTTCTTGAGTAAAAAATTCATAAACTTTGAAAATAACGCAGGCCTATTTGCCGTCTATTCCGTTCATGCACATAAGCGTTGCAATCACATGAGTAGGAAACTGATTGTGCTCTAAGGGTTCCCGAGTCGCGCTGAATCCGAATCCGAAGTCAGATTTTGAAAATTCAAGATGGCGGATCCAATATGGCGGACGGGATAGTAAAAAAATCGAGATTTTGAAAAACAAAAATTATTCGTATTCTACGTGAAAACACAAATAGATACTGTTTTTGTTGTTTTTTCGATGTCTCTCTTACTTCTTGAGTAAAAAATTCATAAACTTTGAAAATAACGCAGGCCTATTTGCCGTCTATTCCGTTCATGCACATAAGCGTTGCAATCACATGAGTAGGAAACTGATTGTGCTCTAAGGGTTCCCGAGTCGCGCTGAATCCGAATCCGAAGTCAGATTTTGAAAATTCAAGATGGCGGATCCAATATGGCGGACGGGATAGTAAAAAAATCGAGATTTTGAAAAACAAAAATTTTTTCGTATTCTACGTGAAAACACGAATAGATACTGTTTTTGTTGTTTTTTCGACACCTCTCTTAGTTTTTGAGTAAAAAATTCATAAACTTTGAAAATAACGCAGACCTATTTGCCGTCTATTCCGTTCATGCACATAAGCGTTGCAATCACATGAGTAGGAAACTGATTATGCTCTAAGGGTTCCCGAGCCGCGCTGAATCCGAATCCGAGGTCATATTTTGAAAATTCAAGATGGCGAATCCAATATGGCGGACGGGATAGTAAAAAAATCGAGATTTTGAAAAACAAAAATTTTTTCGTATTCTACGTGAAAACACAAATAGATACTGTTTTTGTTGTTTTTTAGATATCTCTCTTAGTTCTTGAGTAAAAAATTCATAAACTTTGAAAATAACGCAGACCTATTTGCCGTCTATTCCGTTCATGCACACAAGCGTTGCAATCACATGAGTAGGAAACTGATTATGCTCTAAGGGTTCCCGAGCAGCGCAAAATCCGAATCCGAAGTCAGATTTTGAAAATTCAAGATGGCGGATCCAATATGGCGGACGGGATAGTAAAAAAATCGAGATTTTGAAAAACAAAAATTTTTTCGTATTCTACGTGAAAACACAAATAGATACTGTTTTTGTTGTTTTTTCGATGTCTCTCTTACTTCTTGAGTAAAAACTTCATAAACTTTGAAAATAAAGCAGACCTATTTGCCGTCTATTCCGTTCATGCACATAAACGTTGCAATCACATGAGTAGGAATCTGATTATGCTCTAAGGGTTCCCGAGCCGCGCTGAATCCGAATCCGAGGTCAGATTTTGAAAATTCCAGATGGCGGATCCAATATGGCGGACGGGATAGAAAAAAAATCGAGATTTTGAAAAACAAAAATTTTTTCGTATTCTACGTGAAAACACAAATAGATACTGTTTTTGTTGTTTTTTCGATGTCTCTCTTACTTCTTGAGTAAAAAATTCATAAACTTTGAAAATAACGCAGGCCTATTTGCCGTCTATTCCGTTCATGCACATAAGCGTTGCAATCACATGAGTAGGAAACTGATTGTGCTCTAAGGGTTCCCGAGTCGCGCTGAATCCGAATCCGAAGTCAGATTTTGAAAATTCAAGATGGCGGATCCAATATGGCGGACGGGATAGTAAAAAAATCGAGATTTTGAAAAACAAAAATTATTCGTATTCTACGTGAAAACACAAATAGATACTGTTTTTGTTGTTTTTTCGATGTCTCTCTTACTTCTTGAGTAAAAAATTCATAAACTTTGAAAATAACGCAGGCCTATTTGCCGTCTATTCCGTTCATGCACATAAGCGTTGCAATCACATGAGTAGGAAACTGATTGTGCTCTAAGGGTTCCCGAGTCGCGCTGAATCCGAATCCGAAGTCAGATTTTGAAAATTCAAGATGGCGGATCCAATATGGCGGACGGGATAGTAAAAAAATCGAGATTTTGAAAAACAAAAATTTTTTCGTATTCTACGTGAAAACACGAATAGATACTGTTTTTGTTGTTTTTTCGACACCTCTCTTAGTTTTTGAGTAAAAAATTCATAAACTTTGAAAATAACGCAGACCTATTTGCCGTCTATTCCGTTCATGCACATAAGCGTTGCAATCACATGAGTAGGAAACTGATTATGCTCTAAGGGTTCCCGAGCCGCGCTGAATCCGAATCCGAGGTCATATTTTGAAAATTCAAGATGGCGAATCCAATATGGCGGACGGGATAGTAAAAAAATCGAGATTTTGAAAAACAAAAATTTTTTCGTATTCTACGTGAAAACACAAATAGATACTGTTTTTGTTGTTTTTTAGATATCTCTCTTAGTTCTTGAGTAAAAAATTCATAAACTTTGAAAATAACGCAGACCTATTTGCCGTCTATTCCGTTCATGCACACAAGCGTTGCAATCACATGAGTAGGAAACTGATTATGCTCTAAGGGTTCCCGAGCAGCGCAAAATCCGAATCCGAGGTCAGATTTTGAAAATTCAAGATGGCGGATCCAATATGGCGGACGGGATAGTAAAAAAATCGAGATTTTGAAAAACAAAATTTTTTTCGTATTCTACGTGAAAACACAAAAAGATACTGCTTTTGTAGTTTTTTAGATATCTCTCTTAGTTCTTGAGTAAAAACTTCATAAACTTTGAAAATAAAGCAGACCTATTTGCCGTCTATTCCGTTCATGCACATAAGCGTTGCAATCACATGAGTAGGAAACTGATTATGCTCTAAGGGTTCCCGAGCCGCGCTGAATCCGAATCCGAGGTCAGATTTTGAAAATTCCAGATGGCGGATCCAATATGGCGGACGGGAAAGTATAAAAACGAATTTTGAAATACAACAATTTTTTCGTATTCTACGTGAAAACACAAATAGATACTGCTTTTGTTGTTTTTTCGATATCTCTCTTAGTTCTTGAGTAAAAAATTCATAAACTTTGAAAATAAAGCAGACCTATTTGCCGTCTATTCCGTTCATGCACATAAGCGTTGCAATCACATGAGTAGGAAACTGATTATGCTCTAAGGGTTCCCGAGGCGCGCTGAATCCGAATCCGAGGTCAGATTTTGAAAATTCAAGATGGCGGATCCAATGTGGCGGACGGGATAGTAAAAAAATCGAGATTTTGAAAAACAAAATTTTTTTCGTATTCTACGCGAAAACACAAATAGATACTGTTTTTGTTGTTTTTTCGATATCTCTCTTAGTTCTTGAGTAAAAAATTTATAAACTTTGAAAATAAAGCAGACCTATTTGCCGTCTATTCCGTTCATGCACATAAGCGTTGCAATCACATGAGTAGGAAACTGATTATGCTCTAAGGGTTCCCGAGCCGCGCTGAATCCGAATCCGAGGTCAGATTTTGAGAATTCAAGATGGCGAATCCAATATGGCGGACGGGATAGTAAAAAAATCGAGATTTTGAAAAACAAAAATTTTTTCGTATTCTACATGAAAACACAAACAGATACTGTTTTTGTTGTTTTTTAGATATCTCTCTTAGTTCTTGAGTAAAAAATTCATAAACTTTGAAAATAACGCAGACCTATTTGCCGTCTATTCCGTTCATGCACATAAGCGTTGCAATCACATGAGTAGGAAACTGATTGTGCTCTAAGGGTTCCCGAGTCGCGCTGAATCCGAATCCGAAGTCAGATTTTGAAAATTCAAGATGGCGGATCCAATATGGCGGACGGGATAGTAAAAAAATCGAGATTTTGAAAAACAAAAATTTTTTCGTATTCTACGTGAAAACACGAATAGATACTGTTTTTGTTGTTTTTTCGACACCTCTCTTAGTTTTTGAGTAAAAAATTCATAAACTTTGAAAATAACGCAGACCTATTTGCCGTCTATTCCGTTCATGCACATAAGCGTTGCAATCACATGAGTAGGAAACTGATTATGCTCTAAGGGTTCCCGAGCCGCGCTGAATCCGAATCCGAGGTCATATTTTGAAAATTCAAGATGGCGAATCCAATATGGCGGACGGGATAGTAAAAAAATCGAGATTTTGAAAAACAAAAATTTTTTCGTATTCTACGTGAAAACACAAATAGATACTGTTTTTGTTGTTTTTTAGATATCTCTCTTAGTTCTTGAGTAAAAAATTCATAAACTTTGAAAATAACGCAGACCTATTTGCCGTCTATTCCGTTCATGCACACAAGCGTTGCAATCACATGAGTAGGAAACTGATTATGCTCTAAGGGTTCCCGAGCAGCGCAAAATCCGAATCCGAGGTCAGATTTTGAAAATTCAAGATGGCGGATCCAATATGGCGGACGGGATAGTAAAAAAATCGAGATTTTGAAAAACAAAATTTTTTTCGTATTCTACGTGAAAACACAAAAAGATACTGCTTTTGTAGTTTTTTAGATATCTCTCTTAGTTCTTGAGTAAAAACTTCATAAACTTTGAAAATAAAGCAGACCTATTTGCCGTCTATTCCGTTCATGCACATAAGCGTTGCAATCACATGAGTAGGAAACTGATTATGCTCTAAGGGTTCCCGAGCCGCGCTGAATCCGAATCCGAGGTCAGATTTTGAAAATTCCAGATGGCGGATCCAATATGGCGGACGGGAAAGTATAAAAACGAATTTTGAAATACAACAATTTTTTCGTATTCTACGTGAAAACACAAATAGATACTGCTTTTGTTGTTTTTTCGATATCTCTCTTAGTTCTTGAGTAAAAAATTCATAAACTTTGAAAATAAAGCAGACCTATTTGCCGTCTATTCCGTTCATGCACATAAGCGTTGCAATCACATGAGTAGGAAACTGATTATGCTCTAAGGGTTCCCGAGGCGCGCTGAATCCGAATCCGAGGTCAGATTTTGAAAATTCAAGATGGCGGATCCAATGTGGCGGACGGGATAGTAAAAAAATCGAGATTTTGAAAAACAAAATTTTTTTCGTATTCTACGCGAAAACACAAATAGATACTGTTTTTGTTGTTTTTTCGATATCTCTCTTAGTTCTTGAGTAAAAAATTTATAAACTTTGAAAATAAAGCAGACCTATTTGCCGTCTATTCCGTTCATGCACATAAGCGTTGCAATCACATGAGTAGGAAACTGATTATGCTCTAAGGGTTCCCGAGCCGCGCTGAATCCGAATCCGAGGTCAGATTTTGAGAATTCAAGATGGCGAATCCAATATGGCGGACGGGATAGTAAAAAAATCGAGATTTTGAAAAACAAAAATTTTTTCGTATTCTACATGAAAACACAAACAGATACTGTTTTTGTTGTTTTTTAGATATCTCTCTTAGTTCTTGAGTAAAAAATTCATAAACTTTGAAAATAACGCAGACCTATTTGCCGTCTATTCCGTTCATGCACATAAGCGTTGCAATCACATGAGTAGGAAACTGATTGTGCTCTAAGGGTTCCCGAGTCGCGCTGAATCCGAATCCGAAGTCAGATTTTGAAAATTCAAGATGGCGGATCCAATATGGCGGACGGGATAGTAAAAAAATCGAGATTTTGAAAAACAAAAATTTTTTCGTATTCTACGTGAAAACACAAATAGATACTGTTTTTGTTGTTTTTTCGATATCTCTCTTAGTTCTTGAGTAAAAAATTCATAAACTTTGAAAATAAAGCAGACCTATTTGCCGTCTATTCCGTTCATGCACATGAGTAGGAAACTGATTATGCTCTAAGGGTTCCCGAGCAGCGCAAAATCCGAATCCGAAGTCGCGCTGAATCCGAATCCGAAGTCGCGCTGAATCCGAATCCGAGGTCATATTTTGAAAATTCAAGATGGCGAATCCAATATGGCCGACGGGATAGTAAAAAAATCGAGATTTTGAAAAACAAATTTTTTTTCGTATTCTACGTGAAAACACAAACAGATACTGTTTTTGTTGTTTTTTAGATATCTCTCTTAGTTCTTGAGTAAAAAATTCATAAACTTTGAAAATAACGGAGACCTATTTGCCGTCTATTCCGTTCATGCACACAAGCGTTGCAATCACATGAGTAGGAAACTGATTATGCTCTAAGGATTCCCGAGCCGCGCTGAATCCGATTCCGAGGTCAGATTATGAAAATTCAAGATGGCGGATCCAATGTGGCGGACGGGATAGTAAAAAAATCGAGATTTTGAAAAACAAAAATTTTTTCGTATTCTACGTGAAAACACAAATAGATACTGTTTTTGTTGTTTTTTTAGATATCTCTCTTAGTTCTTGAGTAAAAAATTCATAAACTTTGAAAATAACGCAGACCTATTTGCCGTCTATTCCGTTCATGCACACAAGCGTTGCAATCACATGAGTAGGAAACTGATTATGCTCTAAGGGTTCCCGAGCAGCGCAAAATCCGAATCCGAGGTCAGATTTTGAAAATTCAAGATGGCGGATCCAATATGGCGGACGGGATAGTAAAAAAATCGAGATTTTGAAAAACAAAATTTTTTTCGTATTCTACGTGAAAACACAAAAAGATACTGCTTTTGTAGTTTTTTTAGATATCTCTCTTAGTTCTTGAGTAAAAACTTCATAAACTTTGAAAATAACGCAGACCTATTTGCCGTCTATTCCGTTCATGCACATAAGCGTTGCAATCACATGAGTAGGAAACTGATTATGCTCTAAGGGTTCCCGAGCCGCGCTGAATCCGAATCCGAGGTCAGATTTTGAAAATTCCAGATGGCGGATCCAATATGGCGGACGGGAAAGTATAAAAACGAATTTTGAAATACAACAATTTTTTCGTATTCTACGTGAAAACACAAATAGATACTGCTTTTGTTGTTTTTTCGATATCTCTCTTAGTTCTTGAGTAAAAAATTCATAAACTTTGAAAATAACGCAGACCTATTTGCCGTCTATTCCGTTCATGCACACAAGCGTTGCAATCACATGAGTAGGAAACTGATTATGCTCTAAGGGTTCCCGAGCCGCGCTGAATCCGAATCCGAGGTCAGATTTTGAGAATTCAAGATGACGAATCCAATATGGCGGACGGGATAGTAAAAAAATCGAGATTTTGAAAAACAAAAATTTTTTCGTATTCTACGTGAAAACACAAATAGATACTGTTTTTGTTGTTTTTTCGATGTCTCTCTTACTTCTTGAGTAAAAAATTCATAAACTTTGAAAATAACGCAGGCCTATTTGCCGTCTATTCCGTTCATGCACATAAGCGTTGCAATCACATGAGTAGGAAACTGATTATGCTCTAAGGGTTCCCGAGCCGCGCTGAATCCGAATCCGAGGTCAGATTTTGATAATTCAAGATGGCGAATCCAATATGGCGGACGGGATACTAAAAAAATCGAGATTTTGAAAAACAAAAATTTTTTCGTATTCTACGTGAAAACACAAATAGATACTGTTTTTGTTGTTTTTTCGATGTCTCTCTTACTTCTTGAGTAAAAACTTCATAAACTTTGAAAATAAAGCAGACCTATTTGCCGTCTATTCCGTTCATGTACATAAGCGTTGCAATCACATGAGTAGGAATCTGATTATGCTCTAAGGGTTCCCGAGCCGCGCTGAATCCGAATCCGAGGTCAGATTTTGAAAATTCCAGATGGCGGATCCAATATGGCGGACGGGATAGTAAAAAAATCGAGATTTTGAAAAACAAAAATTTTTTCGTATTCTACGTGAAAACACAAATAGATACTGTTTTTGTTGTTTTTTCGATGTCTCTCTTACTTCTTGAGTAAAAAATTCATAAACTTTGAAAATAACGCAGGCCTATTTGCCGTCTATTCCGTTTATGCACATAAGCGTTGCAATCACATGAGTAGGAAACTGATTATGCTCTAAGGGTTCCCGAGGCGCGCTGAATCCGAATCCGAGGTCAGATTTTGAAAATTCAAGATGGCGGATCCAATGTGGCGGACGGGATAGTAAAAAAATCGAGATTTTGAAAAACAAAATTTTTTTCGTATTCTACGTGAAAACACAAATAGATACTGTTTTTGTTGTTTTTTCGATGTCTCTCTTACTTCTTGAGTAAAAAATTCATAAACTTTGAAAATAACGCAGGCCTATTTGCCGTCTATTCCGTTCATGCACATAAGCGTTGCAATCACATGAGTAGGAAACTGATTGTGCTCTAAGGGTTCCCGAGTCGCGCTGAATCCGAATCCGAAGTCAGATTTTGAAAATTCAAGATGGCGGATCCAATATGGCGGACGGGATAGTAAAAAAATCGAGATTTTGAAAAACAAAATTTTTTTCGTATTCTACGTGAAAACACAAATAGATACTGTTTTTGTTGTTTTTTAGATATCTCTCTTAGTTCTTGAGTAAAAACTTCATAAACTTTGAAAATAAAGCAGACCTATTTGCCGTCTATTCCGTTCATGCACATGAGTAGGAAACTGATTATGCTCTAAGGGTTCCCGAGCAGCGCAAAATCCGAATCCGAAGTCGCGCTGAATCCGAATCCGAGGTCATATTTTGAAAATTCAAGATGGCGAATCCAATATGGCGGACGGGATAGTAAAAAAATCGAGATTTTGAAAAACTAAAATTTTTTCGTATTCTACGTGAAAACATAAATAGATACTGTTTTTGTTGTTTTTTCGATATCTCTCTTAGTTCTTGAGTAAAAAATTCATAAACTTTGAAAATAAAGCAGACCTATTTGCCGTCTATTCCGTTCATGCACATGAGTAGGAAACTGATTATGCTCTAAGGGTTCCCGAGCAGCGCAAAATCCGAATCCGAAGTCGCGCTGAATCCGAATCCGAGGTCATATTTTGAAAATTCAAGATGGCGAATCCAATATGGCGGACGGGATAGTAAAAAAATCGAGATTTTGAAAAACTAAAATTTTTTCGTATTCTACGTGAAAACATAAATAGATACTGTTTTTGTTGTTTTTTAGATATCTCTCTTAGTTCTTGAGTAAAAAATTCATAAACTTTGAAAATAAAGCAGACCTATTTGCCGTCTATTCCGTTCATGCACATAAGCGTTGCAATCACATGAGTAGGAAACTGATTACGCTCTAAGGATTCCCGAGCCGCGCTGAATCCGATTCCGAGGTCAGATTATGAAAATTCAAGATGGCGGATCCAATGTGGCGGACGGGATAGTAAAAAAATCGAGATTTTGAAAAACAAAAATTTTTTCGTATTCTACGTGAAAACACGAATAGATACTGTTTTTGTTTTTTTTTCGACACCTCTCTTAGTTTTTGAGTAAAAAATTCATAAACTTTGAAAATAACGCAGACCTATTTGCCGTCTATTCCGTTCATGCACACAAGCGTTGCAATCACATGAGTAGGAAACTGATTATGCTCTAAGGGTTCCCGAGCCGCGCTGAATCCGAATCCGAGGTCAGATTTTGAAAATTCAAGATGGCGAATCCAATATGGCGGACGGGATAGTAAAAAAATCGAGATTTTGAAAAACAAAAATTTTTTCGTATTCTACGTGAAAACACAAATAGATAATGTTTTTGTTGTTTTTTAGATATCTCTCTTAGTTCTTGAGTAAAAACTTCATAAACTTTGAAAATAAAGCAGACCTATTTGCCGTCTATTCCGTTCATGCACATAAGCGTTGCAATCACATGAGTAGGAAACTGATTATGCTCTAAGGGTTCCCGAGCCGCGCTGAATCCGAATCCGAGGTCAGATTTTGAAAATTCCAGATGGCGGATCCAATATGGCGGACGGGAAAGTATAAAAACGAATTTTGAAATACAACAATCTTTTCGTATTCTACGTGGAAACACAAATAGATACTGCTTTTGTTGTTTTTTCGATATCTCTCTTAGTTCTTGAGTAAAAAATTCATAAACTTTGAAAATAAAGCAGACCTATTTGCCGTCTATTCCGTTCATGCACATGAGTAGGAAACTGATTATGCTCTAAGGGTTCCCGAGCAGCGCAAAATCCGAATCCGAAGTCGCGCTGAATCCGAATCCGAGGTCATATTTTGAATATTCAAGATGGCGAATCCAATATGGCGGACGGGATAGTAAAAAAATCGAGATTTTGAAAAACTAAAATTTTTTCGTATTCTACGTGAAAACATAAATAGATACTGTTTTTGTTGTTTTTTCGATATCTCTCTTAGTTCTTGAGTAAAAAATTCATAAACTTTGAAAATAAAGCAGACCTATTTGCCGTCTATTCCGTTCATGCACATGAGTAGGAAACTGATTATGCTCTAAGGGTTCCCGAGCAGCGCAAAATCCGAATCCGAAGTCGCGCTGAATCCGAATCCGAGGTCATATTTTGAAAATTCAAGATGGCGAATCCAATATGGCGGACGGGATAGTAAAAAAATCGAGATTTTGAAAAACTAAAATTTTTTCGTATTCTACGTGAAAACATAAATAGATACTGTTTTTGTTGTTTTTTCGATATCTCTCTTAGTTCTTGAGTAAAAAATTCATAAACTTTGAAAATAAAGCAGACCTATTTGCCGTCTATTCCGTTCATGCACATAAGCGTTGCAATCACATGAGTAGGAAACTGATTATGCTCTAAGGGTTCCCGAGCCGCGCTGAATCCGAATCCGAGGTCAGATTTTGAAAATTCAAGATGGCGAATCCAATATGGCGGACGGGATAGTAAAAAAATCGAGATTTTGAAAAACAAAAATTTTTTCGTATTCTACGTGAAAACACAAATAGATACTGTTTCTGTTGTTTTTTAGATATCTCTCTTAGTTCTTGAGTAAAAACTTCATAAACTTTGAAAATAAAGCAGACCTATTTGCCGTCTATTCCGTTCATGCACATAAGCGTTGCAATCACATGAGTAGGAAACTGATTATGCTCTAAGGGTTCCCGAGCCGCGCTGAATCCGAATCCGAGGTCAGATTTTGAGAATTCAAGATGGCGAATCCAATATGGCGGACGGGATAGTAAAAAAATCGAGATTTTGAAAAACAAAAATTTTTTCGTATTCTACGTGAAAACACAAATAGATACTGTTTTTGTTGTTTTTTCGATGTCTCTCTTACTTCTTGAGTAAAAAATTCATAAACTTTGAAAATAACGCAGGCCTATTTGCCGTCTATTTCGTTCATGCACATAAGCGTTGCAATCACATGAGTAGGAAACTGATTGTGCTCTAAGGGTTCCCGAGTCGCGCTGAATCCGAATCCGAAGTCAGATTTTGAAAATTCAAGATGGCGGATCCAATATGGCGGACGGGATAGTAAAAAAATCGAGATTTTGAAAAACAAAATTTTTTTCGTATTCTACGTGAAAACACAAATAGATACTGTTTTTGTTGTTTTTTCGATGTCTCTCTTACTTCTTGAGTAAAAAATTCATAAACTTTGAAAATAACGCAGGCCTATTTGCCGTCTATTCCGTTCATGCACATAAGCGTTGCAATCACATGAGTAGGAAACTGATTGTGCTCTAAGGGTTCCCGAGTCGCGCTGAATCCGAATCCGAAGTCAGATTTTGAAAATTCAAGATGGCGGATCCAATATGGCGGACGGGATAGTAAAAAAATCGAGATTTTGAAAAACAAAATTTTTTTCGTATTCTACGTGAAAACACAAATAGATACTGTTTTTGTTGTTTTTTAGATATCTCTCTTAGTTCTTGAGTAAAAACTTCATAAACTTTGAAAATAAAGCAGACCTATTTGCCGTCTATTCCGTTCATGCACATGAGTAGGAAACTGATTATGCTCTAAGGGTTCCCGAGCAGCGCAAAATCCGAATCCGAAGTCGCGCTGAATCCGAATCCGAGGTCATATTTTGAAAATTCAAGATGGCGAATCCAATATGGCGGACGGGATAGTAAAAAAATCGAGATTTTGAAAAACTAAAATTTTTTCGTATTCTACGTGAAAACATAAATAGATACTGTTTTTGTTGTTTTTTCGATATCTCTCTTAGTTCTTGAGTAAAAAATTCATAAACTTTGAAAATAAAGCAGACCTATTTGCCGTCTATTCCGTTCATGCACATGAGTAGGAAACTGATTATGCTCTAAGGGTTCCCGAGCAGCGCAAAATCCGAATCCGAAGTCGCGCTGAATCCGAATCCGAGGTCATATTTTGAAAATTCAAGATGGCGAATCCAATATGGCGGACGGGATAGTAAAAAAATCGAGATTTTGAAAAACTAAAATTTTTTCGTATTCTACGTGAAAACATAAATAGATACTGTTTTTGTTGTTTTTTAGATATCTCTCTTAGTTCTTGAGTAAAAAATTCATAAACTTTGAAAATAAAGCAGACCTATTTGCCGTCTATTCCGTTCATGCACATAAGCGTTGCAATCACATGAGTAGGAAACTGATTACGCTCTAAGGATTCCCGAGCCGCGCTGAATCCGATTCCGAGGTCAGATTATGAAAATTCAAGATGGCGGATCCAATGTGGCGGACGGGATAGTAAAAAAATCGAGATTTTGAAAAACAAAAATTTTTTCGTATTCTACGTGAAAACACGAATAGATACTGTTTTTGTTTTTTTTTCGACACCTCTCTTAGTTTTTGAGTAAAAAATTCATAAACTTTGAAAATAACGCAGACCTATTTGCCGTCTATTCCGTTCATGCACACAAGCGTTGCAATCACATGAGTAGGAAACTGATTATGCTCTAAGGGTTCCCGAGCCGCGCTGAATCCGAATCCGAGGTCAGATTTTGAAAATTCAAGATGGCGAATCCAATATGGCGGACGGGATAGTAAAAAAATCGAGATTTTGAAAAACAAAAATTTTTTCGTATTCTACGTGAAAACACAAATAGATAATGTTTTTGTTGTTTTTTAGATATCTCTCTTAGTTCTTGAGTAAAAACTTCATAAACTTTGAAAATAAAGCAGACCTATTTGCCGTCTATTCCGTTCATGCACATAAGCGTTGCAATCACATGAGTAGGAAACTGATTATGCTCTAAGGGTTCCCGAGCCGCGCTGAATCCGAATCCGAGGTCAGATTTTGAAAATTCCAGATGGCGGATCCAATATGGCGGACGGGAAAGTATAAAAACGAATTTTGAAATACAACAATCTTTTCGTATTCTACGTGGAAACACAAATAGATACTGCTTTTGTTGTTTTTTCGATATCTCTCTTAGTTCTTGAGTAAAAAATT
This sequence comes from Gastracanthus pulcherrimus, assembly GCA_949152435.1. Classification (NCBI taxonomy): domain Eukaryota; kingdom Metazoa; phylum Arthropoda; class Insecta; order Hymenoptera; family Pteromalidae; genus Gastracanthus; species Gastracanthus pulcherrimus. The sequence continues at coordinate 123,116,852 of OX424576.1, read as the reverse complement.
CATAAACTTTGAAAATAAAGCAGACCTATTTGCCGTCTATTCCGTTCATGCACATGAGTAGGAAACTGATTATGCTCTAAGGGTTCCCGAGCAGCGCAAAATCCGAATCCGAAGTCGCGCTGAATCCGAATCCGAGGTCATATTTTGAATATTCAAGATGGCGAATCCAATATGGCGGACGGGATAGTAAAAAAATCGAGATTTTGAAAAACTAAAATTTTTTCGTATTCTACGTGAAAACATAAATAGATACTGTTTTTGTTGTTTTTTCGATATCTCTCTTAGTTCTTGAGTAAAAAATTCATAAACTTTGAAAATAAAGCAGACCTATTTGCCGTCTATTCCGTTCATGCACATGAGTAGGAAACTGATTATGCTCTAAGGGTTCCCGAGCAGCGCAAAATCCGAATCCGAAGTCGCGCTGAATCCGAATCCGAGGTCATATTTTGAAAATTCAAGATGGCGAATCCAATATGGCGGACGGGATAGTAAAAAAATCGAGATTTTGAAAAACTAAAATTTTTTCGTATTCTACGTGAAAACATAAATAGATACTGTTTTTGTTGTTTTTTCGATATCTCTCTTAGTTCTTGAGTAAAAAATTCATAAACTTTGAAAATAAAGCAGACCTATTTGCCGTCTATTCCGTTCATGCACATAAGCGTTGCAATCACATGAGTAGGAAACTGATTATGCTCTAAGGGTTCCCGAGCCGCGCTGAATCCGAATCCGAGGTCAGATTTTGAAAATTCAAGATGGCGAATCCAATATGGCGGACGGGATAGTAAAAAAATCGAGATTTTGAAAAACAAAAATTTTTTCGTATTCTACGTGAAAACACAAATAGATACTGTTTCTGTTGTTTTTTAGATATCTCTCTTAGTTCTTGAGTAAAAACTTCATAAACTTTGAAAATAAAGCAGACCTATTTGCCGTCTATTCCGTTCATGCACATAAGCGTTGCAATCACATGAGTAGGAAACTGATTATGCTCTAAGGGTTCCCGAGCCGCGCTGAATCCGAATCCGAGGTCAGATTTTGAGAATTCAAGATGGCGAATCCAATATGGCGGACGGGATAGTAAAAAAATCGAGATTTTGAAAAACAAAAATTTTTTCGTATTCTACGTGAAAACACAAATAGATACTGTTTTTGTTGTTTTTTCGATGTCTCTCTTACTTCTTGAGTAAAAAATTCATAAACTTTGAAAATAACGCAGGCCTATTTGCCGTCTATTTCGTTCATGCACATAAGCGTTGCAATCACATGAGTAGGAAACTGATTGTGCTCTAAGGGTTCCCGAGTCGCGCTGAATCCGAATCCGAAGTCAGATTTTGAAAATTCAAGATGGCGGATCCAATATGGCGGACGGGATAGTAAAAAAATCGAGATTTTGAAAAACAAAAATTTTTTCGTATTCTACGTGAAAACACAAATAGATACTGTTTTTGTTGTTTTTTCGATGTCTCTCTTACTTCTTGAGTAAAAAATTCATAAACTTTGAAAATAACGCAGGCCTATTTGCCGTCTATTCCGTTCATGCACATAAGCGTTGCAATCACATGAGTAGGAAACTGATTGTGCTCTAAGGGTTCCCGAGTCGCGCTGAATCCGAATCCGAAGTCAGATTTTGAAAATTCAAGATGGCGGATCCAATATGGCGGACAGGATAGTAAAAAAATCGAGATTTTGAAAAACAAAAATTTTTTCGTATTCTACGTGAAAACACAAACAGATACTGTTTTTGTTGTTTTTTCGATGTCTCTCGTACTTCTTGAGTAAAAAATTCATAAACTTTGAAAATAACGCAGGCCTATTTGCCGTCTATTCCGTTCATGCACATAAGCGTTGCAATCACATGAGTAGGAAACTGATTGTGCTCTAAGGGTTCCCGAGTCGCGCTGAATCCGAATCCGAAGTCAGATTTTGAAAATTCAAGATGGCGAATCCAATATGGCGGACGGGATAGTAAAAAAATCGAGATTTTGAAAAACAAAAATTTTTTCGTATTCTACGTGAAAACACAAATAGATACTGTTTTTGTTGTTTTTTCGATGTCTCTCTTACTTCTTGAGTAAAAAATTCATAAACTTTGAAAATAACGCAGGCCTATTTGCCGTCTATTCCGTTCATGCACATAAGCGTTGCAATCACATGAGTAGGAAACGGATTGTGCTCTAAGGGTTCCCGAGTCGCGCTGAATCCGAATCCGAAGTCAGATTTTGAAAATTCAAGATGGCGGATCCAATATGGCGGACGGGATAGTAAAAAAATCGAGATTTTGAAAAACAAAAATTTTTTCGTATTCTACGTGAAAACACAAATAGATACTGTTTTTGTTGTTTTTTAGATATCTCTCTTAGTTCTTGAGTAAAAACTTCATAAACTTTGAAAATAAAGCAGACCTATTTGCCGTCTATTCCGTTCATGCACATAAGCGTTGCAATCACATGAGTAGGAAACTGATTATGCTCTAAGGGTTCCCGAGCCGCGCTGAATCCGAACCCGAGGTCAGATTTTGAAAATTCAAGATGGCGAATCCAATATGGCGGACGGGATAGTAAAAAAATCGAGATTTTGAAAAACAAAAATTTTTTCGTATTCTACGTGAAAACACAAATAGATACTGTTTTTGTTGTTTTTTAGATATCTCTCTTAGTTCTTGAGTAAAAACTTCATAAACTTTGAAAATAAAGCAGACCTATTTGCCGTCTATTCCGTTCATGCACATAAGCGTTGCAATCACATGAGTAGGAAACGGATTATGCTCTAAGGGTTCCCGAGCCGCGCTGAATCCGAATCCGAGGTCAGATTTTGAGAATTCAAGATGGCGAATCCAATATGGCGGACGGGATAGTAAAAAAATCGAGATTTTGAAAAACAAAAATTTTTTCGTATTCTACGTGAAAACACAAATAGATACTGTTTTTGTTGTTTATTAGATGTCTCTCTTAGTTCTTGAGTAAAAAATTCATAAACTTTGAAAATAACGCAGACCTATTTGCCGTCTATTCCGTTCATGCACACAAGCGTTGCAATCACATGAGTAGGAAACTGATTATGCTCTAAGGGTTCCCGAGCCGCGCTGAATCCGAATCCGAGGTCAGATTTTGAAAATTCAAGATGGCGAATCCAATATGGCGGACGGGATAGTAAAAAAATCGAGATATTGAAAAACAAAAATTTTTTCGTATTCTACGTGAAAACACGAATAGATACTGTTTTTGTTGTTTTTTCGACACCTCTCTTAGTTCTTGAGTAAAAAATTCATAAACTTTGAAAATAACGCAGACCTATTTGCCGTCTATTCCGTTCATGCACATAAGCGTTGCAATCACATGAGTAGGAAACTGTTTATGCTCTAAGGATTCCCGAGCCGCGCTGAATCCGAATCCGAGGTCAGATTTTGAAAATTCAAGATGGCGGATCCAATGTGGCGGACGAGATAGTAAAAAAATCGAGATTTTGAAAAACAAAAATTTTTTCGTATTCTACGTGAAAACACAAATAGATACTGTTTTTGTTGTTTTTTAGATATCTCTCTAAGTTCTTGAGTAAAAACTTCATAAACTTTGAAAATAAAGCAGACCTATTTGCCGTCTATTCCGTTCATGCACATAAGCGTTGCAATCACATGAGTAGGAAACTGATTGTGCTCTAAGGGTTCCCGAGTCGCGCTGAATCCGAATCCGAAGTCAGATTTTGAAAATTCAAGATGGCGGATCCAATATGGCGGACGGGATAGTAAAAAAATCGAGATTTTGAAAAACCAAAATTTTTTCGTATTCTACGTGAAAACACAAATAGATACTGTTTTTGTTGTTTTTTCGATATCTCTCTTAGTTCTTGAGTAAAAAATTCATAAACTTTGAAAATAAAGCAGACCTATTTGCCGTCTATTCCGTTCATGCACATGAGTAGGAAACTGATTATGCTCTAAGGGTTCCCGAGCAGCGCAAAATCCGAATCCGAAGTCGCGCTGAATCCGAATCCGAGGTCATATTTTGAATATTCAAGATGGCGAATCCAATATGGCGGACGGGATAGTAAAAAAATCGAGATTTTGAAAAACTAAAATTTTTTCGTATTCTACGTGAAAACATAAATAGATACTGTTTTTGTTGTTTTTTCGATATCTCTCTTAGTTCTTGAGTAAAAAATTCATAAACTTTGAAAATAAAGCAGACCTATTTGCCGTCTATTCCGTTCATGCACATGAGTAGGAAACTGATTATGCTCTAAGGGTTCCCGAGCAGCGCAAAATCCGAATCCGAAGTCGCGCTGAATCCGAATCCGAGGTCATATTTTGAAAATTCAAGATGGCGAATCCAATATGGCGGACGGGATAGTAAAAAAATCGAGATTTTGAAAAACTAAAATTTTTTCGTATTCTACGTGAAAACATAAATAGATACTGTTTTTGTTGTTTTTTAGATATCTCTCTTAGTTCTTGAGTAAAAAATTCATAAACTTTGAAAATAAAGCAGACCTATTTGCCGTCTATTCCGTTCATGCACACAAGCGTTGCAATCACATGAGTAGGAAACTGATTACGCTCTAAGGATTCCCGAGCCGCGCTGAATCCGATTCCGAGGTCAGATTATGAAAATTCAAGATGGCGGATCCAATGTGGCGGACGGGATAGTAAAAAAATCGAGATTTTGAAAAACAAAAATTTTTTCGTATTCTACGTGAAAACACGAATAGATACTGTTTTTGTTGTTTTTTCGACACCTCTCTTAGTTTTTGAGTAAAAAATTCATAAACTTTGAAAATAACGCAGACCTATTTGCCGTCTATTCCGTTCATGCACATAAGCGTTGCAATCACATGAGTAGGAAACTGATTATGCTCTAAGGGTTCCCGAGCCGCGCTGAATCCGAATCCGAGGTCAGATTTTGAAAATTCAAGATGGCGAATCCAATATGGCGGACGGGATAGTAAAAAAATCGAGATTTTGAAAAACAAAAATTTTTTCGTATTCTACGTGAAAACACAAATAGATACTCTTTTTGTTGTTTATTAGATATCTCTCTTAGTTCTTGAGTAAAAAATTCATAAACTTTGAAAATAACGTAGACCTATTTGCCGTCTATTCCGTTCATGCACATAAGCGTTGCAATCACATGAGTAGGAAACTGATTATGCTCTAAGGGTTCCCGAGGCGCGCTGAATCCGAATCCGAGGTCAGATTTTGAAAATTCAAGATGGCGGATCCAATGTGGCGGACGGGATAGTAAAAAAATCGAGATTTTGAAAAACAAAATTTTTTTCGTATTCTACGCGAAAACACAAATAGATACTGTTTTTGTTGTTTTTTCGATATCTCTCTTAGTTCTTGAGTAAAAAATTTATAAACTTTGAAAATAAAGCAGACCTATTTGCCGTCTATTCCGTTCATGCACATAAGCGTTGCAATCACATGAGTAGGAAACTGATTATGCTCTAAGGGTTCCCGAGCCGCGCTGAATCCGAATCCGAGGTCAGATTTTGAGAATTCAAGATGGCGAATCCAATATGGCGGACGGGATAGTAAAAAAATCGAGATTTTGAAAAACAAAATTTTTTTCGTATTCTACGTGAAAACACAAATAGATACTGTTTTTGTTGTTTTTTCGATGTCTCTCTTACTTCTTGAGTAAAAAATTCATAAACTTTGAAAATAACGCAGGCCTATTTGCCGTCTATTCCGTTCATGCACATAAGCGTTGCAATCACATGAGTAGGAAACTGATTATGCTCTAAGGGTTCCCGAGCCGCGCTGAATCCGAATCCGAGGTCAGATTTTGAGAATTCAAGATGGCGAATCCAATATGGCGGACGGGATAGTAAAAAAATCGAGATTTTGAAAAACAAAAATTTTTTCGTATTCTACGTGAAAACACAAATAGATACTGTTTTTGTTGTTTTTTCGATGTCTCTCTTACTTCTTGAGTAAAAACTTCATAAACTTTGAAAATAAAGCAGACCTATTTGCCGTCTATTCCGTTCATGCACATAAACGTTGCAATCACATGAGTAGGAATCTGATTATGCTCTAAGGGTTCCCGAGCCGCGCTGAATCCGAATCCGAGGTCAGATTTTGAAAATTCCAGATGGCGGATCCAATATGGCGGACGGGATAGAAAAAAAATCGAGATTTTGAAAAACAAAAATTTTTTCGTATTCTACGTGAAAACACAAATAGATACTGTTTTTGTTGTTTTTTCGATGTCTCTCTTACTTCTTGAGTAAAAAATTCATAAACTTTGAAAATAACGCAGGCCTATTTGCCGTCTATTCCGTTCATGCACATAAGCGTTGCAATCACATGAGTAGGAAACTGATTGTGCTCTAAGGGTTCCCGAGTCGCGCTGAATCCGAATCCGAAGTCAGATTTTGAAAATTCAAGATGGCGGATCCAATATGGCGGACGGGATAGTAAAAAAATCGAGATTTTGAAAAACAAAAATTATTCGTATTCTACGTGAAAACACAAATAGATACTGTTTTTGTTGTTTTTTCGATGTCTCTCTTACTTCTTGAGTAAAAAATTCATAAACTTTGAAAATAACGCAGGCCTATTTGCCGTCTATTCCGTTCATGCACATAAGCGTTGCAATCACATGAGTAGGAAACTGATTGTGCTCTAAGGGTTCCCGAGTCGCGCTGAATCCGAATCCGAAGTCAGATTTTGAAAATTCAAGATGGCGGATCCAATATGGCGGACGGGATAGTAAAAAAATCGAGATTTTGAAAAACAAAAATTTTTTCGTATTCTACGTGAAAACACGAATAGATACTGTTTTTGTTGTTTTTTCGACACCTCTCTTAGTTTTTGAGTAAAAAATTCATAAACTTTGAAAATAACGCAGACCTATTTGCCGTCTATTCCGTTCATGCACATAAGCGTTGCAATCACATGAGTAGGAAACTGATTATGCTCTAAGGGTTCCCGAGCCGCGCTGAATCCGAATCCGAGGTCATATTTTGAAAATTCAAGATGGCGAATCCAATATGGCGGACGGGATAGTAAAAAAATCGAGATTTTGAAAAACAAAAATTTTTTCGTATTCTACGTGAAAACACAAATAGATACTGTTTTTGTTGTTTTTTAGATATCTCTCTTAGTTCTTGAGTAAAAAATTCATAAACTTTGAAAATAACGCAGACCTATTTGCCGTCTATTCCGTTCATGCACACAAGCGTTGCAATCACATGAGTAGGAAACTGATTATGCTCTAAGGGTTCCCGAGCAGCGCAAAATCCGAATCCGAGGTCAGATTTTGAAAATTCAAGATGGCGGATCCAATATGGCGGACGGGATAGTAAAAAAATCGAGATTTTGAAAAACAAAATTTTTTTCGTATTCTACGTGAAAACACAAAAAGATACTGCTTTTGTAGTTTTTTAGATATCTCTCTTAGTTCTTGAGTAAAAACTTCATAAACTTTGAAAATAAAGCAGACCTATTTGCCGTCTATTCCGTTCATGCACATAAGCGTTGCAATCACATGAGTAGGAAACTGATTATGCTCTAAGGGTTCCCGAGCCGCGCTGAATCCGAATCCGAGGTCAGATTTTGAAAATTCCAGATGGCGGATCCAATATGGCGGACGGGAAAGTATAAAAACGAATTTTGAAATACAACAATTTTTTCGTATTCTACGTGAAAACACAAATAGATACTGCTTTTGTTGTTTTTTCGATATCTCTCTTAGTTCTTGAGTAAAAAATTCATAAACTTTGAAAATAAAGCAGACCTATTTGCCGTCTATTCCGTTCATGCACATAAGCGTTGCAATCACATGAGTAGGAAACTGATTATGCTCTAAGGGTTCCCGAGGCGCGCTGAATCCGAATCCGAGGTCAGATTTTGAAAATTCAAGATGGCGGATCCAATGTGGCGGACGGGATAGTAAAAAAATCGAGATTTTGAAAAACAAAATTTTTTTCGTATTCTACGCGAAAACACAAATAGATACTGTTTTTGTTGTTTTTTCGATATCTCTCTTAGTTCTTGAGTAAAAAATTTATAAACTTTGAAAATAAAGCAGACCTATTTGCCGTCTATTCCGTTCATGCACATAAGCGTTGCAATCACATGAGTAGGAAACTGATTATGCTCTAAGGGTTCCCGAGCCGCGCTGAATCCGAATCCGAGGTCAGATTTTGAGAATTCAAGATGGCGAATCCAATATGGCGGACGGGATAGTAAAAAAATCGAGATTTTGAAAAACAAAAATTTTTTCGTATTCTACATGAAAACACAAACAGATACTGTTTTTGTTGTTTTTTAGATATCTCTCTTAGTTCTTGAGTAAAAAATTCATAAACTTTGAAAATAACGCAGACCTATTTGCCGTCTATTCCGTTCATGCACATAAGCGTTGCAATCACATGAGTAGGAAACTGATTGTGCTCTAAGGGTTCCCGAGTCGCGCTGAATCCGAATCCGAGGTCAGATTTTGAGAATTCAAGATGGCGAATCCAATATGGCGGACGGGATAGTAAAAAAATCGAGATTTTGAAAAACAAAATTTTTTTCGTATTCTACGTGAAAACACAAATAGATACTGTTTTTGTTGTTTTTTCGATGTCTCTCTTACTTCTTGAGTAAAAAATTCATAAACTTTGAAAATAACGCAGGCCTATTTGCCGTCTATTCCGTTCATGCACATAAGCGTTGCAATCACATGAGTAGGAAACTGATTATGCTCTAAGGGTTCCCGAGCCGCGCTGAATCCGAATCCGAGGTCAGATTTTGAGAATTCAAGATGGCGAATCCAATATGGCGGACGGGATAGTAAAAAAATCGAGATTTTGAAAAACAAAAATTTTTTCGTATTCTACGTGAAAACACAAATAGATACTGTTTTTGTTGTTTTTTCGATGTCTCTCTTACTTCTTGAGTAAAAACTTCATAAACTTTGAAAATAAAGCAGACCTATTTGCCGTCTATTCCGTTCATGCACATAAACGTTGCAATCACATGAGTAGGAATCTGATTATGCTCTAAGGGTTCCCGAGCCGCGCTGAATCCGAATCCGAGGTCAGATTTTGAAAATTCCAGATGGCGGATCCAATATGGCGGACGGGATAGAAAAAAAATCGAGATTTTGAAAAACAAAAATTTTTTCGTATTCTACGTGAAAACACAAATAGATACTGTTTTTGTTGTTTTTTAGATATCTCTCTTAGTTCTTGAGTAAAAAATTCATAAACTTTGAAAATAACGCAGACCTATTTGCCGTCTATTCCGTTCATGCACACAAGCGTTGCAATCACATGAGTAGGAAACTGATTATGCTCTAAGGGTTCCCGAGCAGCGCAAAATCCGAATCCGAGGTCAGATTTTGAAAATTCAAGATGGCGGATCCAATATGGCGGACGGGATAGTAAAAAAATCGAGATTTTGAAAAACAAAATTTTTTTCGTATTCTACGTGAAAACACAAAAAGATACTGCTTTTGTAGTTTTTTAGATATCTCTCTTAGTTCTTGAGTAAAAACTTCATAAACTTTGAAAATAAAGCAGACCTATTTGCCGTCTATTCCGTTCATGCACATAAGCGTTGCAATCACATGAGTAGGAAACTGATTATGCTCTAAGGGTTCCCGAGCCGCGCTGAATCCGAATCCGAGGTCAGATTTTGAAAATTCCAGATGGCGGATCCAATATGGCGGACGGGAAAGTATAAAAACGAATTTTGAAATACAACAATTTTTTCGTATTCTACGTGAAAACACAAATAGATACTGCTTTTGTTGTTTTTTCGATATCTCTCTTAGTTCTTGAGTAAAAAATTCATAAACTTTGAAAATAAAGCAGACCTATTTGCCGTCTATTCCGTTCATGCACATAAGCGTTGCAATCACATGAGTAGGAAACTGATTATGCTCTAAGGGTTCCCGAGGCGCGCTGAATCCGAATCCGAGGTCAGATTTTGAAAATTCAAGATGGCGGATCCAATGTGGCGGACGGGATAGTAAAAAAATCGAGATTTTGAAAAACAAAATTTTTTTCGTATTCTACGCGAAAACACAAATAGATACTGTTTTTGTTGTTTTTTCGATATCTCTCTTAGTTCTTGAGTAAAAAATTTATAAACTTTGAAAATAAAGCAGACCTATTTGCCGTCTATTCCGTTCATGCACATAAGCGTTGCAATCACATGAGTAGGAAACTGATTATGCTCTAAGGGTTCCCGAGCCGCGCTGAATCCGAATCCGAGGTCAGATTTTGAGAATTCAAGATGGCGAATCCAATATGGCGGACGGGATAGTAAAAAAATCGAGATTTTGAAAAACAAAAATTTTTTCGTATTCTACATGAAAACACAAACAGATACTGTTTTTGTTGTTTTTTAGATATCTCTCTTAGTTCTTGAGTAAAAAATTCATAAACTTTGAAAATAACGCAGACCTATTTGCCGTCTATTCCGTTCATGCACATAAGCGTTGCAATCACATGAGTAGGAAACTGATTGTGCTCTAAGGGTTCCCGAGTCGCGCTGAATCCGAATCCGAAGTCAGATTTTGAAAATTCAAGATGGCGGATCCAATATGGCGGACGGGATAGTAAAAAAATCGAGATTTTGAAAAACAAAAATTTTTTCGTATTCTACGTGAAAACACAAATAGATACTGTTTTTGTTGTTTTTTAGATATCTCTCTTAGTTCTTGAGTAAAAAATTCATAAACTTTGAAAATAACGCAGACCTATTTGCCGTCTATTCCGTTCATGCACACAAGCGTTGCAATCACATGAGTAGGAAACTGATTATGCTCTAAGGGTTCCCGAGCAGCGCAAAATCCGAATCCGAGGTCAGATTTTGAAAATTCAAGATGGCGGATCCAATATGGCGGACGGGATAGTAAAAAAATCGAGATTTTGAAAAACAAAATTTTTTTCGTATTCTACGTGAAAACACAAAAAGATACTGCTTTTGTAGTTTTTTTAGATATCTCTCTTAGTTCTTGAGTAAAAACTTCATAAACTTTGAAAATAAAGCAGACCTATTTGCCGTCTATTCCGTTCATGCACATAAGCGTTGCAATCACATGAGTAGGAAACTGATTATGCTCTAAGGGTTCCCGAGCCGCGCTGAATCCGAATCCGAGGTCAGATTTTGAAAATTCCAGATGGCGGATCCAATATGGCGGACGGGAAAGTATAAAAACGAATTTTGAAATACAACAATTTTTTCGTATTCTACGTGAAAACACAAATAGATACTGCTTTTGTTGTTTTTTCGATATCTCTCTTAGTTCTTGAGTAAAAAATTCATAAACTTTGAAAATAACGCAGACCTATTTGCCGTCTATTCCGTTCATGCACACAAGCGTTGCAATCACATGAGTAGGAAACTGATTATGCTCTAAGGGTTCCCGAGCCGCGCTGAATCCGAATCCGAGGTCAGATTTTGAGAATTCAAGATGACGAATCCAATATGGCGGACGGGATAGTAAAAAAATCGAGATTTTGAAAAACAAAAATTTTTTCGTATTCTACGTGAAAACACAAATAGATACTGTTTTTGTTGTTTTTTCGATGTCTCTCTTACTTCTTGAGTAAAAAATTCATAAACTTTGAAAATAACGCAGGCCTATTTGCCGTCTATTCCGTTCATGCACATAAGCGTTGCAATCACATGAGTAGGAAACTGATTATGCTCTAAGGGTTCCCGAGCCGCGCTGAATCCGAATCCGAGGTCAGATTTTGATAATTCAAGATGGCGAATCCAATATGGCGGACGGGATACTAAAAAAATCGAGATTTTGAAAAACAAAAATTTTTTCGTATTCTACGTGAAAACACAAATAGATACTGTTTTTGTTGTTTTTTCGATGTCTCTCTTACTTCTTGAGTAAAAACTTCATAAACTTTGAAAATAAAGCAGACCTATTTGCCGTCTATTCCGTTCATGTACATAAGCGTTGCAATCACATGAGTAGGAATCTGATTATGCTCTAAGGGTTCCCGAGCCGCGCTGAATCCGAATCCGAGGTCAGATTTTGAAAATTCCAGATGGCGGATCCAATATGGCGGACGGGATAGTAAAAAAATCGAGATTTTGAAAAACAAAAATTTTTTCGTATTCTACGTGAAAACACAAATAGATACTGTTTTTGTTGTTTTTTCGATGTCTCTCTTACTTCTTGAGTAAAAAATTCATAAACTTTGAAAATAACGCAGGCCTATTTGCCGTCTATTCCGTTCATGCACATAAGCGTTGCAATCACATGAGTAGGAAACTGATTATGCTCTAAGGGTTCCCGAGGCGCGCTGAATCCGAATCCGAGGTCAGATTTTGAAAATTCAAGATGGCGGATCCAATGTGGCGGACGGGATAGTAAAAAAATCGAGATTTTGAAAAACAAAATTTTTTTCGTATTCTACGTGAAAACACAAATAGATACTGTTTTTGTTGTTTTTTCGATGTCTCTCTTACTTCTTGAGTAAAAAATTCATAAACTTTGAAAATAACGCAGGCCTATTTGCCGTCTATTCCGTTCATGCACATAAGCGTTGCAATCACATGAGTAGGAAACTGATTGTGCTCTAAGGGTTCCCGAGTCGCGCTGAATCCGAATCCGAAGTCAGATTTTGAAAATTCAAGATGGCGGATCCAATATGGCGGACGGGATAGTAAAAAAATCGAGATTTTGAAAAACAAAAATTTTTTCGTATTCTACGTGAAAACACAAATAGATACTGTTTTTGTTGTTTTTTCGATATCTCTCTTAGTTCTTGAGTAAAAAATTCATAAACTTTGAAAATAAAGCAGACCTATTTGCCGTCTATTCCGTTCATGCACATGAGTAGGAAACTGATTATGCTCTAAGGGTTCCCGAGCAGCGCAAAATCCGAATCCGAAGTCGCGCTGAATCCGAATCCGAGGTCATATTTTGAAAATTCAAGATGGCGAATCCAATATGGCGGACGGGATAGTAAAAAAATCGAGATTTTGAAAAACTAAAATTTTTTCGTATTCTACGTGAAAACATAAATAGATACTGTTTTTGTTGTTTTTTCGATATCTCTCTTAGTTCTTGAGTAAAAAATTCATAAACTTTGAAAATAACGCAGACCTATTTGCCGTCTATTCCGTTCATGCACACAAGCGTTGCAATCACATGAGTAGGAAACTGATTATGCTCTAAGGGTTCCCGAGCCGCGCTGAATCCGAATCCGAGGTCAGATTTTGAGAATTCAAGATGGCGAATCCAATATGGCGGACGGGATAGTAAAAAAATCGAGATTTTGAAAAACAAAAATTTTTTCGTATTCTACGTGAAAACACAAATAGATACTGTTTTTGTTGTTTTTTCGATGTCTCTCTTACTTCTTGAGTAAAAAATTCATAAACTTTGAAAATAACGCAGGCCTATTTGCCGTCTATTCCGTTCATGCACATAAGCGTTGCAATCACATGAGTAGGAAACTGATTATGCTCTAAGGGTTCCCGAGCCGCGCTGAATCCGAATCCGAGGTCAGATTTTGAGAATTCAAGATGGCGAATCCAATATGGCGGACGGGATAGTAAAAAAATCGAGATTTTGAAAAACAAAAATTTTTTCGTATTCTACGTGAAAACACAAATAGATACTGTTTTTGTTGTTTTTTCGATGTCTCTCTTACTTCTTGAGTAAAAACTTCATAAACTTTGAAAATAAAGCAGACCTATTTGCCGTCTATTCCGTTCATGCACATAAACGTTGCAATCACATGAGTAGGAATCTGATTATGCTCTAAGGGTTCCCGAGCCGCGCTGAATCCGAATCCGAGGTCAGATTTTGAAAATTCCAGATGGCGGATCCAATATGGCGGACGGGATAGAAAAAAAATCGAGATTTTGAAAAACAAAAATTTTTTCGTATTCTACGTGAAAACACAAATAGATACTGTTTTTGTTGTTTTTTAGATATCTCTCTTAGTTCTTGAGTAAAAAATTCATAAACTTTGAAAATAACGCAGACCTATTTGCCGTCTATTCCGTTCATGCACACAAGCGTTGCAATCACATGAGTAGGAAACTGATTATGCTCTAAGGGTTCCCGAGCAGCGCAAAATCCGAATCCGAGGTCAGATTTTGAAAATTCAAGATGGCGGATCCAATATGGCGGACGGGATAGTAAAAAAATCGAGATTTTGAAAAACAAAATTTTTTTCGTATTCTACGTGAAAACACAAAAAGATACTGCTTTTGTAGTTTTTTAGATATCTCTCTTAGTTCTTGAGTAAAAACTTCATAAACTTTGAAAATAAAGCAGACCTATTTGCCGTCTATTCCGTTCATGCACATAAGCGTTGCAATCACATGAGTAGGAAACTGATTATGCTCTAAGGGTTCCCGAGCCGCGCTGAATCCGAATCCGAGGTCAGATTTTGAAAATTCCAGATGGCGGATCCAATATGGCGGACGGGAAAGTATAAAAACGAATTTTGAAATACAACAATTTTTTCGTATTCTACGTGAAAACACAAATAGATACTGCTTTTGTTGTTTTTTCGATATCTCTCTTAGTTCTTGAGTAAAAAATTCATAAACTTTGAAAATAAAGCAGACCTATTTGCCGTCTATTCCGTTCATGCACATAAGCGTTGCAATCACATGAGTAGGAAACTGATTATGCTCTAAGGGTTCCCGAGGCGCGCTGAATCCGAATCCGAGGTCAGATTTTGAAAATTCAAGATGGCGGATCCAATGTGGCGGACGGGATAGTAAAAAAATCGAGATTTTGAAAAACAAAATTTTTTTCGTATTCTACGCGAAAACACAAATAGATACTGTTTTTGTTGTTTTTTCGATATCTCTCTTAGTTCTTGAGTAAAAAATTTATAAACTTTGAAAATAAAGCAGACCTATTTGCCGTCTATTCCGTTCATGCACATAAGCGTTGCAATCACATGAGTAGGAAACTGATTATGCTCTAAGGGTTCCCGAGCCGCGCTGAATCCGAATCCGAGGTCAGATTTTGAGAATTCAAGATGGCGAATCCAATATGGCGGACGGGATAGTAAAAAAATCGAGATTTTGAAAAACAAAAATTTTTTCGTATTCTACATGAAAACACAAACAGATACTGTTTTTGTTGTTTTTTAGATATCTCTCTTAGTTCTTGAGTAAAAAATTCATAAACTTTGAAAATAACGCAGACCTATTTGCCGTCTATTCCGTTCATGCACATAAGCGTTGCAATCACATGAGTAGGAAACTGATTGTGCTCTAAGGGTTCCCGAGTCGCGCTGAATCCGAATCCGAAGTCAGATTTTGAAAATTCAAGATGGCGGATCCAATATGGCGGACGGGATAGTAAAAAAATCGAGATTTTGAAAAACAAAAATTTTTTCGTATTCTACGTGAAAACACAAATAGATACTGTTTTTGTTGTTTTTTAGATATCTCTCTTAGTTCTTGAGTAAAAAATTCATAAACTTTGAAAATAACGCAGACCTATTTGCCGTCTATTCCGTTCATGCACACAAGCGTTGCAATCACATGAGTAGGAAACTGATTATGCTCTAAGGGTTCCCGAGCAGCGCAAAATCCGAATCCGAGGTCAGATTTTGAAAATTCAAGATGGCGGATCCAATATGGCGGACGGGATAGTAAAAAAATCGAGATTTTGAAAAACAAAATTTTTTTCGTATTCTACGTGAAAACACAAAAAGATACTGCTTTTGTAGTTTTTTTAGATATCTCTCTTAGTTCTTGAGTAAAAACTTCATAAACTTTGAAAATAAAGCAGACCTATTTGCCGTCTATTCCGTTCATGCACATAAGCGTTGCAATCACATGAGTAGGAAACTGATTATGCTCTAAGGGTTCCCGAGCCGCGCTGAATCCGAATCCGAGGTCAGATTTTGAAAATTCCAGATGGCGGATCCAATATGGCGGACGGGAAAGTATAAAAACGAATTTTGAAATACAACAATTTTTTCGTATTCTACGTGAAAACACAAATAGATACTGCTTTTGTTGTTTTTTCGATATCTCTCTTAGTTCTTGAGTAAAAAATTCATAAACTTTGAAAATAACGCAGACCTATTTGCCGTCTATTCCGTTCATGCACACAAGCGTTGCAATCACATGAGTAGGAAACTGATTATGCTCTAAGGGTTCCCGAGCCGCGCTGAATCCGAATCCGAGGTCAGATTTTGAGAATTCAAGATGACGAATCCAATATGGCGGACGGGATAGTAAAAAAATCGAGATTTTGAAAAACAAAAATTTTTTCGTATTCTACGTGAAAACACAAATAGATACTGTTTTTGTTGTTTTTTCGATGTCTCTCTTACTTCTTGAGTAAAAAATTCATAAACTTTGAAAATAACGCAGGCCTATTTGCCGTCTATTCCGTTCATGCACATAAGCGTTGCAATCACATGAGTAGGAAACTGATTATGCTCTAAGGGTTCCCGAGCCGCGCTGAATCCGAATCCGAGGTCAGATTTTGATAATTCAAGATGGCGAATCCAATATGGCGGACGGGATACTAAAAAAATCGAGATTTTGAAAAACAAAAATTTTTTCGTATTCTACGTGAAAACACAAATAGATACTGTTTTTGTTGTTTTTTCGATGTCTCTCTTACTTCTTGAGTAAAAACTTCATAAACTTTGAAAATAAAGCAGACCTATTTGCCGTCTATTCCGTTCATGTACATAAGCGTTGCAATCACATGAGTAGGAATCTGATTATGCTCTAAGGGTTCCCGAGCCGCGCTGAATCCGAATCCGAGGTCAGATTTTGAAAATTCCAGATGGCGGATCCAATATGGCGGACGGGATAGTAAAAAAATCGAGATTTTGAAAAACAAAAATTTTTTCGTATTCTACGTGAAAACACAAATAGATACTGTTTTTGTTGTTTTTTCGATGTCTCTCTTACTTCTTGAGTAAAAAATTCATAAACTTTGAAAATAACGCAGGCCTATTTGCCGTCTATTCCGTTCATGCACATAAGCGTTGCAATCACATGAGTAGGAAACTGATTATGCTCTAAGGGTTCCCGAGGCGCGCTGAATCCGAATCCGAGGTCAGATTTTGAAAATTCAAGATGGCGGATCCAATGTGGCGGACGGGATAGTAAAAAAATCGAGATTTTGAAAAACAAAATTTTTTTCGTATTCTACGTGAAAACACAAATAGATACTGTTTTTGTTGTTTTTTCGATGTCTCTCTTACTTCTTGAGTAAAAAATTCATAAACTTTGAAAATAACGCAGGCCTATTTGCCGTCTATTCCGTTCATGCACATAAGCGTTGCAATCACATGAGTAGGAAACTGATTGTGCTCTAAGGGTTCCCGAGTCGCGCTGAATCCGAATCCGAAGTCAGATTTTGAAAATTCAAGATGGCGGATCCAATATGGCGGACGGGATAGTAAAAAAATCGAGATTTTGAAAAACAAAAATTTTTTCGTATTCTACGTGAAAACACAAATAGATACTGTTTTTGTTGTTTTTTCGATATCTCTCTTAGTTCTTGAGTAAAAAATTCATAAACTTTGAAAATAAAGCAGACCTATTTGCCGTCTATTCCGTTCATGCACATGAGTAGGAAACTGATTATGCTCTAAGGGTTCCCGAGCAGCGCAAAATCCGAATCCGAAGTCGCGCTGAATCCGAATCCGAGGTCATATTTTGAAAATTCAAGATGGCGAATCCAATATGGCGGACGGGATAGTAAAAAAATCGAGATTTTGAAAAACTAAAATTTTTTCGTATTCTACGTGAAAACATAAATAGATACTGTTTTTGTTGTTTTTTCGATATCTCTCTTAGTTCTTGAGTAAAAAATTCATAAACTTTGAAAATAAAGCAGACCTATTTGCCGTCTATTCCGTTCATGCACATGAGTAGGAAACTGATTATGCTCTAAGGGTTCCCGAGCAGCGCAAAATCCGAATCCGAAGTCGCGCTGAATCCGAATCCGAGGTCATATTTTGAATATTCAAGATGGCGAATCCAATATGGCGGACGGGATAGTAAAAAAATCGAGATTTTGAAAAACTAAAATTTTTTCGTATTCTACGTGAAAACATAAATAGATACTGTTTTTGTTGTTTATTCGATATCTCTCTTAGTTCTTGAGTAAAAAATTCATAAACTTTGAAAATAAAGCAGACCTATTTGCCGTCTATTCCGTTCATGCACATGAGTAGGAAACTGATTATGCTCTAAGGGTTCCCGAGCAGCGCAAAATCCGAATCCGAAGTCGCGCTGAATCCGAATCCGAGGTCATATTTTGAAAATTCAAGATGGCGAATCCAATATGGCGGACGGGATAGTAAAAAAATCGAGATTTTGAAAAACTAAAATTTTTTCGTATTCTACGTGAAAACATAAATAGATACTGTTTTTGTTGTTTTTTAGATATCTCTCTTAGTTCTTGAGTAAAAAATTCATAAACTTTGAAAATAAAGCAGACCTATTTGCCGTCTATTCCGTTCATGCACATAAGCGTTGCAATCACATGAGTAGGAAACTGATTACGCTCTAAGGATTCCCGAGCCGCGCTGAATCCGATTCCGAGGTCAGATTATGAAAATTCAAGATGGCGGATCCAATGTGGCGGACGGGATAGTAAAAAAATCGAGATTTTGAAAAACAAAAATTTTTTCGTATTCTACGTGAAAACACGAATAGATACTGTTTTTGTTTTTTTTTCGACACCTCTCTTAGTTTTTGAGTAAAAAATTCATAAACTTTGAAAATAACGCAGACCTATTTGCCGTCTATTCCGTTCATGCACACAAGCGTTGCAATCACATGAGTAGGAAACTGATTATGCTCTAAGGGTTCCCGAGCCGCGCTGAATCCGAATCCGAGGTCAGATTTTGAAAATTCAAGATGGCGAATCCAATATGGCGGACGGGATAGTAAAAAAATCGAGATTTTGAAAAACAAAAATTTTTTCGTTTTCTACGTGAAAACACAAATAGATAATGTTTTTGTTGTTTTTTAGATATCTCTCTTAGTTCTTGAGTAAAAACTTCATAAACTTTGAAAATAAAGCAGACCTATTTGCCGTCTATTCCGTTCATGCACATAAGCGTTGCAATCACATGAGTAGGAAACTGATTATGCTCTAAGGGTTCCCGAGCCGCGCTGAATCCGAATCCGAGGTCAGATTTTGAAAATTCAAGATGGCGGATCCAATATGGCGGACGGGATAGTAAAAAAATCGAGATTTTGAAAAACAAAAATTTTTTCGTATTCTACGTGAAAACACAAATAGATACTGTTTTTGTTGTTTTTTAGATATCTCTCTTAGTTCTTGAGTAAAAAATTCATAAACTTTGAAAATAACGCAGACCTATTTGCCGTCTATTCCGTTCATGCACACAAGCGTTGCAATCACATGAGTAGGAAACTGATTATGCTCTAAGGGTTCCCGAGCAGCGCAAAATCCGAATCCGAGGTCAGATTTTGAAAATTCAAGATGGCGGATCCAATATGGCGGACGGGATAGTAAAAAAATCGAGATTTTGAAAAACAAAATTTTTTTCGTATTCTACGTGAAAACACAAAAAGATACTGCTTTTGTAGTTTTTTTAGATATCTCTCTTAGTTCTTGAGTAAAAACTTCATAAACTTTGAAAATAAAGCAGACCTATTTGCCGTCTATTCCGTTCATGCACATAAGCGTTGCAATCACATGAGTAGGAAACTGATTATGCTCTAAGGGTTCCCGAGCCGCGCTGAATCCGAATCCGAGGTCAGATTTTGAAAATTCCAGATGGCGGATCCAATATGGCGGACGGGAAAGTATAAAAACGAATTTTGAAATACAACAATTTTTTCGTATTCTACGTGAAAACACAAATAGATACTGCTTTTGTTGTTTTTTCGATATCTCTCTTAGTTCTTGAGTAAAAAATTCATAAACTTTGAAAATAACGCAGACCTATTTGCCGTCTATTCCGTTCATGCACACAAGCGTTGCAATCACATGAGTAGGAAACTGATTATGCTCTAAGGGTTCCCGAGCCGCGCTGAATCCGAATCCGAGGTCAGATTTTGAGAATTCAAGATGACGAATCCAATATGGCGGACGGGATAGTAAAAAAATCGAGATTTTGAAAAACAAAAATTTTTTCGTATTCTACGTGAAAACACAAATAGATACTGTTTTTGTTGTTTTTTCGATGTCTCTCTTACTTCTTGAGTAAAAAATTCATAAACTTTGAAAATAACGCAGGCCTATTTGCCGTCTATTCCGTTCATGCACATAAGCGTTGCAATCACATGAGTAGGAAACTGATTATGCTCTAAGGGTTCCCGAGCCGCGCTGAATCCGAATCCGAGGTCAGATTTTGATAATTCAAGATGGCGAATCCAATATGGCGGACGGGATACTAAAAAAATCGAGATTTTGAAAAACAAAAATTTTTTCGTATTCTACGTGAAAACACAAATAGATACTGTTTTTGTTGTTTTTTCGATGTCTCTCTTACTTCTTGAGTAAAAACTTCATAAACTTTGAAAATAAAGCAGACCTATTTGCCGTCTATTCCGTTCATGTACATAAGCGTTGCAATCACATGAGTAGGAATCTGATTATGCTCTAAGGGTTCCCGAGCCGCGCTGAATCCGAATCCGAGGTCAGATTTTGAAAATTCCAGATGGCGGATCCAATATGGCGGACGGGATAGTAAAAAAATCGAGATTTTGAAAAACAAAAATTTTTTCGTATTCTACGTGAAAACACAAATAGATACTGTTTTTGTTGTTTTTTCGATGTCTCTCTTACTTCTTGAGTAAAAAATTCATAAACTTTGAAAATAACGCAGGCCTATTTGCCGTCTATTCCGTTCATGCACATAAGCGTTGCAATCACATGAGTAGGAAACTGATTATGCTCTAAGGGTTCCCGAGGCGCGCTGAATCCGAATCCGAGGTCAGATTTTGAAAATTCAAGATGGCGGATCCAATGTGGCGGACGGGATAGTAAAAAAATCGAGATTTTGAAAAACAAAATTTTTTTCGTATTCTACGTGAAAACACAAATAGATACTGTTTTTGTTGTTTTTTCGATGTCTCTCTTACTTCTTGAGTAAAAAATTCATAAACTTTGAAAATAACGCAGGCCTATTTGCCGTCTATTCCGTTCATGCACATAAGCGTTGCAATCACATGAGTAGGAAACTGATTGTGCTCTAAGGGTTCCCGAGTCGCGCTGAATCCGAATCCGAAGTCAGATTTTGAAAATTCAAGATGGCGGATCCAATATGGCGGACGGGATAGTAAAAAAATCGAGATTTTGAAAAACAAAAATTTTTTCGTATTCTACGTGAAAACACAAATAGATACTGTTTTTGTTGTTTTTTCGATATCTCTCTTAGTTCTTGAGTAAAAAATTCATAAACTTTGAAAATAAAGCAGACCTATTTGCCGTCTATTCCGTTCATGCACATGAGTAGGAAACTGATTATGCTCTAAGGGTTCCCGAGCAGCGCAAAATCCGAATCCGAAGTCGCGCTGAATCCGAATCCGAGGTCATATTTTGAAAATTCAAGATGGCGAATCCAATATGGCGGACGGGATAGTAAAAAAATCGAGATTTTGAAAAACTAAAATTTTTTCGTATTCTACGTGAAAACATAAATAGATACTGTTTTTGTTGTTTTTTCGATATCTCTCTTAGTTCTTGAGTAAAAAATTCATAAACTTTGAAAATAAAGCAGACCTATTTGCCGTCTATTCCGTTCATGCACATGAGTAGGAAACTGATTATGCTCTAAGGGTTCCCGAGCAGCGCAAAATCCGAATCCGAAGTCGCGCTGAATCCGAATCCGAGGTCATATTTTGAATATTCAAGATGGCGAATCCAATATGGCGGACGGGATAGTAAAAAAATCGAGATTTTGAAAAACTAAAATTTTTTCGTATTCTACGTGAAAACATAAATAGATACTGTTTTTGTTGTTTATTCGATATCTCTCTTAGTTCTTGAGTAAAAAATTCATAAACTTTGAAAATAAAGCAGACCTATTTGCCGTCTATTCCGTTCATGCACATGAGTAGGAAACTGATTATGCTCTAAGGGTTCCCGAGCAGCGCAAAATCCGAATCCGAAGTCGCGCTGAATCCGAATCCGAGGTCATATTTTGAAAATTCAAGATGGCGAATCCAATATGGCGGACGGGATAGTAAAAAAATCGAGATTTTGAAAAACTAAAATTTTTTCGTATTCTACGTGAAAACATAAATAGATACTGTTTTTGTTGTTTTTTAGATATCTCTCTTAGTTCTTGAGTAAAAAATTCATAAACTTTGAAAATAAAGCAGACCTATTTGCCGTCTATTCCGTTCATGCACATAAGCGTTGCAATCACATGAGTAGGAAACTGATTACGCTCTAAGGATTCCCGAGCCGCGCTGAATCCGATTCCGAGGTCAGATTATGAAAATTCAAGATGGCGGATCCAATGTGGCGGACGGGATAGTAAAAAAATCGAGATTTTGAAAAACAAAAATTTTTTCGTATTCTACGTGAAAACACGAATAGATACTGTTTTTGTTTTTTTTTCGACACCTCTCTTAGTTTTTGAGTAAAAAATTCATAAACTTTGAAAATAACGCAGACCTATTTGCCGTCTATTCCGTTCATGCACACAAGCGTTGCAATCACATGAGTAGGAAACTGATTATGCTCTAAGGGTTCCCGAGCCGCGCTGAATCCGAATCCGAGGTCAGATTTTGAAAATTCAAGATGGCGAATCCAATATGGCGGACGGGATAGTAAAAAAATCGAGATTTTGAAAAACAAAAATTTTTTCGTTTTCTACGTGAAAACACAAATAGATAATGTTTTTGTTGTTTTTTAGATATCTCTCTTAGTTCTTGAGTAAAAACTTCATAAACTTTGAAAATAAAGCAGACCTATTTGCCGTCTATTCCGTTCATGCACATAAGCGTTGCAATCACATGAGTAGGAAACTGATTATGCTCTAAGGGTTCCCGAGCCGCGCTGAATCCGAATCCGAGGTCAGATTTTGAAAATTCCAGATGGCGGATCCAATATGGCGGACGGGAAAGTATAAAAACGAATTTTGAAATACAACAATCTTTTCGTATTCTACGTGGAAACACAAATAGATACTGCTTTTGTTGTTTTTTCGATATCTCTCTTAGTTCTTGAGTAAAAAATTCATAAACTTTGAAAATAAAGCAGACCTATTTGCCGTCTATTCCGTTCATGCACATGAGTAGGAAACTGATTATGCTCTAAGGGTTCCCGAGCAGCGCAAAATCCGAATCCGAAGTAGCGCTGAATCCGAATCCGAGGTCATATTTTGAATATTCAAGATGGCGAATCCAATATGGCGGACGGGATAGTAAAAAAATCGAGATTTTGAAAAACTAAAATTTTTTCGTATTCTACGTGAAAACATAAATAGATACTGTTTTTGTTGTTTTTTCGATATCTCTCTTAGTTCTTGAGTAAAAAATTCATAAACTTTGAAAATAAAGCAGACCTATTTGCCGTCTATTCCGTTCATGCACATGAGTAGGAAACTGATTATGCTCTAAGGGTTCCCGAGCAGCGCAAAATCCGAATCCGAAGTCGCGCTGAATCCGAATCCGAGGTCATATTTTGAAAATTCAAGATGGCGAATCCAATATGGCGGACGGGATAGTAAAAAAATCGAGATTTTGAAAAACTAAAATTTTTTCGTATTCTACGTGAAAACATAAATAGATACTGTTTTTGTTGTTTTTTCGATATCTCTCTTAGTTCTTGAGTAAAAAATTCATAAACTTTGAAAATAAAGCAGACCTATTTGCCGTCTATTCCGTTCATGCACATAAGCGTTGCAATCACATGAGTAGGAAACTGATTATGCTCTAAGGGTTCCCGAGCCGCGCTGAATCCGAATCCGAGGTCAGATTTTGAAAATTCAAGATGGCGAATCCAATATGGCGGACGGGATAGTAAAAAAATCGAGATTTTGAAAAACAAAAATTTTTTCGTATTCTACGTGAAAACACAAATAGATACTGTTTCTGTTGTTTTTTAGATATCTCTCTTAGTTCTTGAGTAAAAACTTCATAAACTTTGAAAATAAAGCAGACCTATTTGCCGTCTATTCCGTTCATGCACATAAGCGTTGCAATCACATGAGTAGGAAACTGATTATGCTCTAAGGGTTCCCGAGCCGCGCTGAATCCGAATCCGAGGTCAGATTTTGAGAATTCAAGATGGCGAATCCAATATGGCGGACGGGATAGTAAAAAAATCGAGATTTTGAAAAACAAAAATTTTTTCGTATTCTACGTGAAAACACAAATAGATACTGTTTTTGTTGTTTTTTCGATGTCTCTCTTACTTCTTGAGTAAAAAATTCATAAACTTTGAAAATAACGCAGGCCTATTTGCCGTCTATTTCGTTCATGCACATAAGCGTTGCAATCACATGAGTAGGAAACTGATTGTGCTCTAAGGGTTCCCGAGTCGCGCTGAATCCGAATCCGAAGTCAGATTTTGAAAATTCAAGATGGCGGATCCAATATGGCGGACGGGATAGTAAAAAAATCGAGATTTTGAAAAACAAAAATTTTTTCGTATTCTACGTGAAAACACAAATAGATACTGTTTTTGTTGTTTTTTCGATGTCTCTCTTACTTCTTGAGTAAAAAATTCATAAACTTTGAAAATAACGCAGGCCTATTTGCCGTCTATTCCGTTCATGCACATAAGCGTTGCAATCACATGAGTAGGAAACTGATTGTGCTCTAAGGGTTCCCGAGTCGCGCTGAATCCGAATCCGAAGTCAGATTTTGAAAATTCAAGATGGCGGATCCAATATGGCGGACAGGATAGTAAAAAAATCGAGATTTTGAAAAACAAAAATTTTTTCGTATTCTACGTGAAAACACAAACAGATACTGTTTTTGTTGTTTTTTCGATGTCTCTCGTACTTCTTGAGTAAAAAATTCATAAACTTTGAAAATAACGCAGGCCTATTTGCCGTCTATTCCGTTCATGCACATAAGCGTTGCAATCACATGAGTAGGAAACTGATTGTGCTCTAAGGGTTCCCGAGTCGCGCTGAATCCGAATCCGAAGTCAGATTTTGAAAATTCAAGATGGCGGATCCAATATGGCGGACGGGATAGTAAAAAAATCGAGATTTTGAAAAACAAAAATTTTTTCGTATTCTACGTGAAAACACAAATAGATACTGTTTTTGTTGTTTATTAGATGTCTCTCTTAGTTCTTGAGTAAAAAATTCATAAACTTTGAAAATAACGCAGACCTATTTGCCGTCTATTCCGTTCATGCACACAAGCGTTGCAATCACATGAGTAGGAAACTGATTATGCTCTAAGGGTTCCCGAGCCGCGCTGAATCCGAATCCGAGGTCAGATTTTGAAAATTCAAGATGGCGAATCCAATATGGCGGACGGGATAGTAAAAAAATCGAGATATTGAAAAACAAAAATTTTTTCGTATTCTACGTGAAAACACGAATAGATACTGTTTTTGTTGTTTTTTCGACACCTCTCTTAGTTCTTGAGTAAAAAATTCATAAACTTTGAAAATAACGCAGACCTATTTGCCGTCTATTCCGTTCATGCACATAAGCGTTGCAATCACATGAGTAGGAAACTGTTTATGCTCTAAGGATTCCCGAGCCGCGCTGAATCCGAATCCGAGGTCAGATTTTGAAAATTCAAGATGGCGGATCCAATGTGGCGGACGAGATAGTAAAAAAATCGAGATTTTGAAAAACAAAAATTTTTTCGTATTCTACGTGAAAACACAAATAGATACTGTTTTTGTTGTTTTTTAGATATCTCTCTAAGTTCTTGAGTAAAAACTTCATAAACTTTGAAAATAAAGCAGACCTATTTGCCGTCTATTCCGTTCATGCACATAAGCGTTGCAATCACATGAGTAGGAAACTGATTGTGCTCTAAGGGTTCCCGAGTCGCGCTGAATCCGAATCCGAAGTCAGATTTTGAAAATTCAAGATGGCGGATCCAATATGGCGGACGGGATAGTAAAAAAATCGAGATTTTGAAAAACAAAAATTTTTTCGTATTCTACGTGAAAACACAAATAGATACTGTTTTTGTTGTTTTTTCGATATCTCTCTTAGTTCTTGAGTAAAAAATTCATAAACTTTGAAAATAAAGCAGACCTATTTGCCGTCTATTCCGTTCATGCACATGAGTAGGAAACTGATTATGCTCTAAGGGTTCCCGAGCAGCGCAAAATCCGAATCCGAAGTCGCGCTGAATCCGAATCCGAGGTCATATTTTGAATATTCAAGATGGCGAATCCAATATGGCGGACGGGATAGTAAAAAAATCGAGATTTTGAAAAACTAAAATTTTTTCGTATTCTACGTGAAAACATAAATAGATACTGTTTTTGTTGTTTTTTCGATATCTCTCTTAGTTCTTGAGTAAAAAATTCATAAACTTTGAAAATAAAGCAGACCTATTTGCCGTCTATTCCGTTCATGCACATGAGTAGGAAACTGATTATGCTCTAAGGGTTCCCGAGCAGCGCAAAATCCGAATCCGAAGTCGCGCTGAATCCGAATCCGAGGTCATATTTTGAAAATTCAAGATGGCGAATCCAATATGGCGGACGGGATAGTAAAAAAATCGAGATTTTGAAAAACTAAAATTTTTTCGTATTCTACGTGAAAACATAAATAGATACTGTTTTTGTTGTTTTTTAGATATCTCTCTTAGTTCTTGAGTAAAAAATTCATAAACTTTGAAAATAAAGCAGACCTATTTGCCGTCTATTCCGTTCATGCACACAAGCGTTGCAATCACATGAGTAGGAAACTGATTACGCTCTAAGGATTCCCGAGCCGCGCTGAATCCGATTCCGAGGTCAGATTATGAAAATTCAAGATGGCGGATCCAATGTGGCGGACGGGATAGTAAAAAAATCGAGATTTTGAAAAACAAAAATTTTTTCGTATTCTACGTGAAAACACGAATAGATACTGTTTTTGTTGTTTTTTCGACACCTCTCTTAGTTTTTGAGTAAAAAATTCATAAACTTTGAAAATAACGCAGACCTATTTGCCGTCTATTCCGTTCATGCACACAAGCGTTGCAATCACATGAGTAGGAAACTGATTATGCTCTAAGGGTTCCCGAGCCGCGCTGAATCCGAATCCGAGGTCATATTTTGAAAATTCAAGATGGCGAATCCAATATGGCGGACGGGATAGTAAAAAAATCGAGATTTTGAAAAACAAAAATTTTTTCGTATTCTACGTGAAAACATAAATAGATACTGTTTTTGTTGTTTTTTAGATATCTCTCTTAGTTCTTGAGTAAAAAATTCATAAACTTTGAAAATAAAGCAGACCTATTTGCCGTCTATTCCGTTCATGCACACAAGCGTTGCAATCACATGAGTAGGAAACTGATTACGCTCTAAGGATTCCCGAGCCGCGCTGAATCCGATTCCGAGGTCAGATTATGAAAATTCAAGATGGCGAATCCAATATGGCGGACGGGAT
Organism: Gastracanthus pulcherrimus; assembly: GCA_949152435.1. Lineage (NCBI taxonomy): Eukaryota > Metazoa > Arthropoda > Insecta > Hymenoptera > Pteromalidae > Gastracanthus > Gastracanthus pulcherrimus. The sequence goes on along the minus strand of OX424576.1, from coordinate 123,089,363 downwards.
AGTAAAAAAATCGAGATTTTGAAAAACAAAAATTTTTTCGTATTCTACGTGAAAACACAAATAGATACTGTTTTTGTTGTTTTTTCGATGTCTCTCTTACTTCTTGAGTAAAAAATTCATAAACTTTGAAAATAACGCAGGCCTATATGCCGTCTATTCCGTTCATGCACATAAGCGTTGCAATCACATGAGTAGGAAACTGATTGTGCTCTAAGGGTTCCCGAGTCGCGCTGAATCCGAATCCGAAGTCAGATTTTGAAAATTCAAGATGGCGGATCCAATATGGCGGACGGGATAGTAAAAAAATCGAGATTTTGAAAAACAAAAATTTTTTCGTATTCTACGTGAAAACACAAATAGATACTGTTTTTGTTGTTTTTTAGATATCTCTCTTAGTTCTTGAGTAAAAACTTCATAAACTTTGAAAATAAAGCAGACCTATTTGCCGTCTATTCCGTTCATGCACATAAGCGTTGCAATCACATGAGTAGGAAACGGATTATGCTCTAAGGGTTCCCGAGCCGCGCTGAATCCGAATCCGAGGTCAGATTTTGAGAATTCAAGATGGCGAATCCAATATGGCGGACGGGATAGTAAAAAAATCGAGATTTTGAAAAACAAAAATTTTTTCGTATTCTACGTGAAAACATAAATAGATACTGTTTTTGTTGTTTTTTAGATATCTCTCTTAGTTCTTGAGTAAAAAATTCATAAACTTTGAAAATAAAGCAGACCTATTTGCCGTCTATTCCGTTCATGCACACAAGCGTTGCAATCACATGAGTAGGAAACTGATTACGCTCTAAGGATTCCCGAGCCGCGCTGAATCCGATTCCGAGGTCAGATTATGAAAATTCAAGATGGCGAATCCAATATGGCGGACGGGATAGTAAAAAAATCGAGATTTTGAAAAACAAAAATTTTTTCGTATTCTACGTGAAAACACAAATAGATACTGTTTTTGTTGTTTTTTAGATATCTCTCTTAGTTCTTGAGTAAAAACTTCATAAACTTTGAAAATAAAGCAGACCTATTTGCCGTCTATTCCGTTCATGCACATAAGCGTTGCAATCACATGAGTAGGAAACGGATTATGCTCTAAGGGTTCCCGAGCCGCGCTGAATCCGAATCCGAGGTCAGATTTTGAGAATTCAAGATGGCGAATCCAATATGGCGGACGGGATAGTAAAAAAATCGAGATTTTGAAAAACAAAAATTTTTTCGTATTCTACGTGAAAACACAAATAGATACTGTTTTTGTTGTTTATTAGATGTCTCTCTTACTTCTTGAGTAAAAAATTCATAAACTTTGAAAATAACGCAGGCCTATTTGCCGTCTATTCCGTTCATGCACATAAGCGTTGCAATCACATGAGTAGGAAACTGATTGTGCTCTAAGGGTTCCCGAGTCGCGCTGAATCCGAATCCGAAGTCAGATTTTGAAAATTCAAGATGGCGGATCCAATATGGCGGACGGGATAGTAAAAAAATCGAGATTTTGAAAAACAAAAATTTTTTCGTATTCTACGTGAAAACACAAATAGATACTGTTTTTGTTGTTTTTTAGATATCTCTCTTAGTTCTTGAGTAAAAACTTCATAAACTTTGAAAATAAAGCAGACCTATTTGCCGTCTATTCCGTTCATGCACATAAGCGTTGCAATCACATGAGTAGGAAACGGATTATGCTCTAAGGGTTCCCGAGCCGCGCTGAATCCGAATCCGAGGTCAGATTTTGAGAATTCAAGATGGCGAATCCAATATGGCGGACGGGATAGTAAAAAAATCGAGATTTTGAAAAACAAAAATTTTTTCGTATTCTACGTGAAAACATAAATAGATACTGTTTTTGTTGTTTTTTAGATATCTCTCTTAGTTCTTGAGTAAAAAATTCATAAACTTTGAAAATAAAGCAGACCTATTTGCCGTCTATTCCGTTCATGCACACAAGCGTTGCAATCACATGAGTAGGAAACTGATTACGCTCTAAGGATTCCCGAGCCGCGCTGAATCCGATTCCGAGGTCAGATTATGAAAATTCAAGATGGCGAATCCAATATGGCGGACGGGATAGTAAAAAAATCGAGATATTGAAAAACAAAAATTTTTTCGTATTCTACGTGAAAACACGAATAGATACTGTTTTTGTTGTTTTTTCGACACCTCTCTTAGTTCTTGAGTAAAAAATTCATAAACTTTGAAAATAACGCAGACCTATTTGCCGTCTATTCCGTTCATGCACATAAGCGTTGCAATCACATGAGTAGGAAACTGTTTATGCTCTAAGGATTCCCGAGCCGCGCTGAATCCGAATCCGAGGTCAGATTTTGAAAATTCAAGATGGCGGATCCAATGTGGCGGACGAGATAGTAAAAAAATCGAGATTTTGAAAAACAAATTTTTTTTCGTATTCTACGTGAAAACACAAATAGATACTGTTTTTGTTGTTTTTTAGATATCTCTCTTAGTTCTTGAGTAAAAACTTCATAAACTTTGAAAATAAAGCAGACCTATTTGCCGTCTATTCCGTTCATGCACATAAGCGTTGCAACCACATGAGTAGGAAACTGATTATGCTCTAAGGGTTCCCGAGCCGCGCTGAATCCGAATCCGAGGTCAGATTTTGAAAATTCAAGATGGCGAATCCAATATGGCGGACGGGATAGTAAAAAAATCGAGATTTTGAAAAACAAAAATTTTTTCGTATTCTACGTGAAAACACAAATAGATACTGTTTTTGTTGTTTTTTAGATATCTCTCTTAGTTCTTGAGTAAAAACTTCATAAACTTTGAAAATAAAGCAGACCTATTTGCCGTCTATTCCGTTCATGCACATAAGCGTTGCAATCACATGAGTAGGAAACTGATTATGCTCTAAGGGTTCCCGAGCCGCGCTGAATCCGAATCCGAGGTCAGATTTTGAGAATTCAAGATGGCGAATCCAATATGGCGGACGGGATAGTAAAAAAATCGAGATTTTGAAAAACAAAAATTTTTTCGTATTCTACGTGAAAACACAAATAGATACTGTTATTGTTGTTTTTTCGATGTCTCTCTTAGTTCTTGAGTAAAAAATTCATAAACTTTGAAAATAACGCAGAACTATTTGCCGTCTATTCCGTTCATGCACACAAGCGTTGCAATCACATGAGTAGGAAACTGATTATGCTCTAAGGGTTCCCGAGCCGCGCTGAATCCGAATCCGAGGTCAGATTTTGAAAATTCAAGATGGCGAATCCAATATGGCGGACGGGATAGTAAAAAAATCGAGATTTTGAAAAACAAAAATTTTTTCGTATTCTACGTGAAAACACGAATAGATACTGTTTTTGTTGTTTTTTCGACACCTCTCTTAGTTTTTGAGTAAAAAATTCATAAACTTTGAAAATAACGCAGACCTATTTGCCGTCTATTCCGTTCATGCACATAAGCGTTGCAATCACATGAGTAGGAAACTGATTATGCTCTAAGGGTTCCCGAGCCGCGCTGAATCCGAATCCGAGGTCAGATTTTGAAAATTCAAGATGGCGAATCCAATATGGCGGACGGGATAGTAAAAAAATCGAGATTTTGAAAAACAAAAATTTTTTCGTATTCTACGTGAAAACACAAATAGATACTCTTTTTGTTGTTTATTAGATATCTCTCTTAGTTCTTGAGTAAAAAATTCATAAACTTTGAAAATAACGTAGACCTATTTGCCGTCTATTCCGTTCATGCACATAAGCGTTGCAATCACATGAGTAGGAAACTGATTATGCTCTAAGGGTTCCCGAGCCGCGCTGAATCCGAATCCGAGGTCAGATTTTGAAAATTCCAGATGGCGGATCCAATATGGCGGACGGGAAAGTATAAAAACGAATTTTGAAATACAACAATTTTTTCGTATTCTACGTGAAAACACAAATAGATACTGCTTTTGTTGTTTTTTCGATATCTCTCTTAGTTCTTGAGTAAAAAATTCATAAACTTTGAAAATAACGCAGACCTATTTGCCGTCTATTCCGTTCATGCACACAAGCGTTGCAATCACATGAGTAGGAAACTGATTATGCTCTAAGGGTTCCCGAGCCGCGCTGAATCCGAATCCGAGGTCAGATTTTGAGAATTCAAGATGACGAATCCAATATGGCGGACGGGATAGTAAAAAAATCGAGATTTTGAAAAACAAAAATTTTTTCGTATTCTACGTGAAAACACAAATAGATACTGTTTTTGTTGTTTTTTCGATGTCTCTCTTACTTCTTGAGTAAAAAATTCATAAACTTTGAAAATAACGCAGGCCTATTTGCCGTCTATTCCGTTCATGCACATAAGCGTTGCAATCACATGAGTAGGAAACTGATTATGCTCTAAGGGTTCCCGAGCCGCGCTGAATCCGAATCCGAGGTCAGATTTTGATAATTCAAGATGGCGAATCCAATATGGCGGACGGGATACTAAAAAAATCGAGATTTTGAAAAACAAAAATTTTTTCGTATTCTACGTGAAAACACAAATAGATACTGTTTTTGTTGTTTTTTCGATGTCTCTCTTACTTCTTGAGTAAAAACTTCATAAACTTTGAAAATAAAGCAGACCTATTTGCCGTCTATTCCGTTCATGTACATAAGCGTTGCAATCACATGAGTAGGAATCTGATTATGCTCTAAGGGTTCCCGAGCCGCGCTGAATCCGAATCCGAGGTCAGATTTTGAAAATTCCAGATGGCGGATCCAATATGGCGGACGGGATAGTAAAAAAATCGAGATTTTGAAAAACAAAAATTTTTTCGTATTCTACGTGAAAACACAAATAGATACTGTTTTTGTTGTTTTTTCGATGTCTCTCTTACTTCTTGAGTAAAAAATTCATAAACTTTGAAAATAACGCAGGCCTATTTGCCGTCTATTCCGTTCATGCACATAAGCGTTGCAATCACATGAGTAGGAAACTGATTATGCTCTAAGGGTTCCCGAGGCGCGCTGAATCCGAATCCGAGGTCAGATTTTGAAAATTCAAGATGGCGGATCCAATGTGGCGGACGGGATAGTAAAAAAATCGAGATTTTGAAAAACAAAATTTTTTTCGTATTCTACGTGAAAACACAAATAGATACTGTTTTTGTTGTTTTTTCGATGTCTCTCTTACTTCTTGAGTAAAAAATTCATAAACTTTGAAAATAACGCAGGCCTATTTGCCGTCTATTCCGTTCATGCACATAAGCGTTGCAATCACATGAGTAGGAAACTGATTGTGCTCTAAGGGTTCCCGAGTCGCGCTGAATCCGAATCCGAAGTCAGATTTTGAAAATTCAAGATGGCGGATCCAATATGGCGGACGGGATAGTAAAAAAATCGAGATTTTGAAAAACAAAAATTTTTTCGTATTCTACGTGAAAACACAAATAGATACTGTTTTTGTTGTTTTTTAGATATCTCTCTTAGTTCTTGAGTAAAAACTTCATAAACTTTGAAAATAAAGCAGACCTATTTGCCGTCTATTCCGTTCATGCACATAAGCGTTGCAATCACATGAGTAGGAAACGGATTATGCTCTAAGGGTTCCCGAGCCGCGCTGAATCCGAATCCGAGGTCAGATTTTGAGAATTCAAGATGGCGAATCCAATATGGCGGACGGGATAGTAAAAAAATCGAGATTTTGAAAAACAAAAATTTTTTCGTTTTCTACGTGAAAACACAAATAGATAATGTTTTTGTTGTTTTTTAGATATCTCTCTTAGTTCTTGAGTAAAAACTTCATAAACTTTGAAAATAAAGCAGACCTATTTGCCGTCTATTCCGTTCATGCACATAAGCGTTGCAATCACATGAGTAGGAAACTGATTATGCTCTAAGGGTTCCCGAGCCGCGCTGAATCCGAATCCGAGGTCAGATTTTGAAAATTCCAGATGGCGGATCCAATATGGCGGACGGGAAAGTATAAAAACGAATTTTGAAATACAACAATCTTTTCGTATTCTACGTGGAAACACAAATAGATACTGCTTTTGTTGTTTTTTCGATATCTCTCTTAGTTCTTGAGTAAAAAATTCATAAACTTTGAAAATAAAGCAGACCTATTTGCCGTCTATTCCGTTCATGCACATGAGTAGGAAACTGATTATGCTCTAAGGGTTCCCGAGCAGCGCAAAATCCGAATCCGAAGTAGCGCTGAATCCGAATCCGAGGTCATATTTTGAATATTCAAGATGGCGAATCCAATATGGCGGACGGGATAGTAAAAAAATCGAGATTTTGAAAAACTAAAATTTTTTCGTATTCTACGTGAAAACATAAATAGATACTGTTTTTGTTGTTTTTTCGATATCTCTCTTAGTTCTTGAGTAAAAAATTCATAAACTTTGAAAATAAAGCAGACCTATTTGCCGTCTATTCCGTTCATGCACATGAGTAGGAAACTGATTATGCTCTAAGGGTTCCCGAGCAGCGCAAAATCCGAATCCGAAGTCGCGCTGAATCCGAATCCGAGGTCATATTTTGAAAATTCAAGATGGCGAATCCAATATGGCGGACGGGATAGTAAAAAAATCGAGATTTTGAAAAACTAAAATTTTTTCGTATTCTACGTGAAAACATAAATAGATACTGTTTTTGTTGTTTTTTCGATATCTCTCTTAGTTCTTGAGTAAAAAATTCATAAACTTTGAAAATAAAGCAGACCTATTTGCCGTCTATTCCGTTCATGCACATAAGCGTTGCAATCACATGAGTAGGAAACTGATTATGCTCTAAGGGTTCCCGAGCCGCGCTGAATCCGAATCCGAGGTCAGATTTTGAAAATTCAAGATGGCGAATCCAATATGGCGGACGGGATAGTAAAAAAATCGAGATTTTGAAAAACAAAAATTTTTTCGTATTCTACGTGAAAACACAAATAGATACTGTTTCTGTTGTTTTTTAGATATCTCTCTTAGTTCTTGAGTAAAAACTTCATAAACTTTGAAAATAAAGCAGACCTATTTGCCGTCTATTCCGTTCATGCACATAAGCGTTGCAATCACATGAGTAGGAAACTGATTATGCTCTAAGGGTTCCCGAGCCGCGCTGAATCCGAATCCGAGGTCAGATTTTGAGAATTCAAGCTGGCGAATCCAATATGGCGGACGGGATAGTAAAAAAATCGAGATTTTGAAAAACAAAAATTTTTTCGTATTCTACGTGAAAACACAAATAGATACTGTTTTTGTTGTTTTTTCGATGTCTCTCTTACTTCTTGAGTAAAAAATTCATAAACTTTGAAAATAACGCAGGCCTATTTGCCGTCTATTTCGTTCATGCACATAAGCGTTGCAATCACATGAGTAGGAAACTGATTGTGCTCTAAGGGTTCCCGAGTCGCGCTGAATCCGAATCCGAAGTCAGATTTTGAAAATTCAAGATGGCGGATCCAATATGGCGGACGGGATAGTAAAAAAATCGAGATTTTGAAAAACAAAAATTTTTTCGTATTCTACGTGAAAACACAAATAGATACTGTTTTTGTTGTTTTTTCGATGTCTCTCTTACTTCTTGAGTAAAAAATTCATAAACTTTGAAAATAACGCAGGCCTATTTGCCGTCTATTCCGTTCATGCACATAAGCGTTGCAATCACATGAGTAGGAAACTGATTGTGCTCTAAGGGTTCCCGAGTCGCGCTGAATCCGAATCCGAAGTCAGATTTTGAAAATTCAAGATGGCGGATCCAATATGGCGGACAGGATAGTAAAAAAATCGAGATTTTGAAAAACAAAAATTTTTTCGTATTCTACGTGAAAACACAAACAGATACTGTTTTTGTTGTTTTTTCGATGTCTCTCGTACTTCTTGAGTAAAAAATTCATAAACTTTGAAAATAACGCAGGCCTATTTGCCGTCTATTCCGTTCATGCACATAAGCGTTGCAATCACATGAGTAGGAAACTGATTGTGCTCTAAGGGTTCCCGAGTCGCGCTGAATCCGAATCCGAAGTCAGATTTTGAAAATTCAAGATGGCGGATCCAATATGGCGGACGGGATAGTAAAAAAATCGAGATTTTGAAAAACAAAAATTTTTTCGTATTCTACGTGAAAACACAAATAGATACTGTTTTTGTTGTTTTTTCGATATCTCTCTTAGTTCTTGAGTAAAAAATTCATAAACTTTGAAAATAAAGCAGACCTATTTGCCGTCTATTCCGTTCATGCACATGAGTAGGAAACTGATTATGCTCTAAGGGTTCCCGAGCAGCGCAAAATCCGAATCCGAAGTCGCGCTGAATCCGAATCCGAGGTCATATTTTGAATATTCAAGATGGCGAATCCAATATGGCGGACGGGATAGTAAAAAAATCGAGATTTTGAAAAACTAAAATTTTTTCGTATTCTACGTGAAAACATAAATAGATACTGTTTTTGTTGTTTTTTCGATATCTAACTTAGTTCTTGAGTAAAAAATTCATAAACTTTGAAAATAAAGCAGACCTATTTGCCGTCTATTCCGTTCATGCACATGAGTAGGAAACTGATTATGCTCTAAGGGTTCCCGAGCAGCGCAAAATCCGAATCCGAAGTCGCGCTGAATCCGAATCCGAGGTCATATTTTGAAAATTCAAGATGGCGAATCCAATATGGCGGACGGGATAGTAAAAAAATCGAGATTTTGAAAAACTAAAATTTTTTCGTATTCTACGTGAAAACATAAATAGATACTGTTTTTGTTGTTTTTTAGATATCTCTCTTAGTTCTTGAGTAAAAAATTCATAAACTTTGAAAATAAAGCAGACCTATTTGCCGTCTATTCCGTTCATGCACACAAGCGTTGCAATCACATGAGTAGGAAACTGATTACGCTCTAAGGATTCCCGAGCCGCGCTGAATCCGATTCCGAGGTCAGATTATGAAAATTCAAGATGGCGGATCCAATGTGGCGGACGGGATAGTAAAAAAATCGAGATTTTGAAAAACAAAAATTTTTTCGTATTCTACGTGAAAACACGAATAGATACTGTTTTTGTTGTTTTTTCGACACCTCTCTTAGTTTTTGAGTAAAAAATTCATAAACTTTGAAAATAACGCAGACCTATTTGCCGTCTATTCCGTTCATGCACACAAGCGTTGCAATCACATGAGTAGGAAACTGATTACGCTCTAAGGATTCCCGAGCCGCGCTGAATCCGATTCCGAGGTCAGATTATGAAAATTCAAGATGGCGAATCCAATATGGCGGACGGGATAGTAAAAAAATCGAGATTTTGAAAAACAAAAATTTTTTCGTATTCTACGTGAAAACACAAATAGATACTGTTTTTGTTGTTTTTTAGATATCTCTCTTAGTTCTTGAGTAAAAACTTCATAAACTTTGAAAATAAAGCAGACCTATTTGCCGTCTATTCCGTTCATGCACATAAGCGTTGCAATCACATGAGTAGGAAACGGATTATGCTCTAAGGGTTCCCGAGCCGCGCTGAATCCGAATCCGAGGTCAGATTTTGAGAATTCAAGATGGCGAATCCAATATGGCGGACGGGATAGTAAAAAAATCGAGATTTTGAAAAACAAAAATTTTTTCGTATTCTACGTGAAAACACAAATAGATACTGTTTTTGTTGTTTATTAGATGTCTCTCTTAGTTCTTGAGTAAAAAATTCATAAACTTTGAAAATAACGCAGACCTATTTGCCGTCTATTCCGTTCATGCACACAAGCGTTGCAATCACATGAGTAGGAAACTGATTATGCTCTAAGGGTTCCCGAGCCGCGCTGAATCCGAATCCGAGGTCAGATTTTGAAAATTCAAGATGGCGAATCCAATATGGCGGACGGGATAGTAAAAAAATCGAGATATTGAAAAACAAAAATTTTTTCGTATTCTACGTGAAAACACGAATAGATACTGTTTTTGTTGTTTTTTCGACACCTCTCTTAGTTCTTGAGTAAAAAATTCATAAACTTTGAAAATAACGCAGACCTATTTGCCGTCTATTCCGTTCATGCACATAAGCGTTGCAATCACATGAGTAGGAAACTGTTTATGCTCTAAGGATTCCCGAGCCGCGCTGAATCCGAATCCGAGGTCAGATTTTGAAAATTCAAGATGGCGGATCCAATGTGGCGGACGAGATAGTAAAAAAATCGAGATTTTGAAAAACAAATTTTTTTTCGTATTCTACGTGAAAACACAAATAGATACTGTTTTTGTTGTTTTTTAGATATCTCTCTTAGTTCTTGAGTAAAAACTTCATAAACTTTGAAAATAAAGCAGACCTATTTGCCGTCTATTCCGTTCATGCACATAAGCGTTGCAACCACATGAGTAGGAAACTGATTATGCTCTAAGGGTTCCCGAGCCGCGCTGAATCCGAATCCGAGGTCAGATTTTGAAAATTCAAGATGGCGAATCCAATATGGCGGACGGGATAGTAAAAAAATCGAGATTTTGAAAAACAAAAATTTTTTCGTATTCTACGTGAAAACACGAATAGATACTGTTTTTGTTGTTTTTTCGACACCTCTCTTAGTTTTTGAGTAAAAAATTCATAAACTTTGAAAATAACGCAGACCTATTTGCCGTCTATTCCGTTCATGCACATAAGCGTTGCAATCACATGAGTAGGAAACTGATTATGCTCTAAGGGTTCCCGAGCCGCGCTGAATCCGAATCCGAGGTCAGATTTTGAAAATTCAAGATGGCGAATCCAATATGGCGGACGGGATAGTAAAAAAATCGAGATTTTGAAAAACAAAAATTTTTTCGTATTCTACGTGAAAACACAAATAGATACTCTTTTTGTTGTTTATTAGATATCTCTCTTAGTTCTTGAGTAAAAAATTCATAAACTTTGAAAATAACGTAGACCTATTTGCCGTCTATTCCGTTCATGCACATAAGCGTTGCAATCACATGAGTAGGAAACTGATTATGCTCTAAGGGTTCCCGAGGCGCGCTGAATCCGAATCCGAGGTCAGATTTTGAAAATTCAAGATGGCGGATCCAATGTGGCGGACGGGATAGTAAAAAAATCGAGATTTTGAAAAACAAAATTTTTTTCGTATTCTACGCGAAAACACAAATAGATACTGTTTTTGTTGTTTTTTCGATATCTCTCTTAGTTCTTGAGTAAAAAATTTATAAACTTTGAAAATAAAGCAGACCTATTTGCCGTCTATTCCGTTCATGCACATAAGCGTTGCAATCACATGAGTAGGAAACTGATTATGCTCTAAGGGTTCCCGAGCCGCGCTGAATCCGAATCCGAGGTCAGATTTTGAGAATTCAAGATGGCGAATCCAATATGGCGGACGGGATAGTAAAAAAATCGAGATTTTGAAAAACAAAATTTTTTTCGTATTCTACGTGAAAACACAAATAGATACTGTTTTTGTTGTTTTTTCGATGTCTCTCTTACTTCTTGAGTAAAAAATTCATAAACTTTGAAAATAACGCAGGCCTATTTGCCGTCTATTCCGTTCATGCACATAAGCGTTGCAATCACATGAGTAGGAAACTGATTATGCTCTAAGGGTTCCCGAGCCGCGCTGAATCCGAATCCGAGGTCAGATTTTGAGAATTCAAGATGGCGAATCCAATATGGCGGACGGGATAGTAAAAAAATCGAGATTTTGAAAAACAAAAATTTTTTCGTATTCTACGTGAAAACACAAATAGATACTGTTTTTGTTGTTTTTTCGATGTCTCTCTTACTTCTTGAGTAAAAACTTCATAAACTTTGAAAATAAAGCAGACCTATTTGCCGTCTATTCCGTTCATGCACATAAACGTTGCAATCACATGAGTAGGAATCTGATTATGCTCTAAGGGTTCCCGAGCCGCGCTGAATCCGAATCCGAGGTCAGATTTTGAAAATTCCAGATGGCGGATCCAATATGGCGGACGGGATAGAAAAAAAATCGAGATTTTGAAAAACAAAAATTTTTTCGTATTCTACGTGAAAACACAAATAGATACTGTTTTTGTTGTTTTTTCGATGTCTCTCTTACTTCTTGAGTAAAAAATTCATAAACTTTGAAAATAACGCAGGCCTATTTGCCGTCTATTCCGTTCATGCACATAAGCGTTGCAATCACATGAGTAGGAAACTGATTGTGCTCTAAGGGTTCCCGAGTCGCGCTGAATCCGAATCCGAAGTCAGATTTTGAAAATTCAAGATGGCGGATCCAATATGGCGGACGGGATAGTAAAAAAATCGAGATTTTGAAAAACAAAAATTATTCGTATTCTACGTGAAAACACAAATAGATACTGTTTTTGTTGTTTTTTCGATGTCTCTCTTACTTCTTGAGTAAAAAATTCATAAACTTTGAAAATAACGCAGGCCTATTTGCCGTCTATTCCGTTCATGCACATAAGCGTTGCAATCACATGAGTAGGAAACTGATTGTGCTCTAAGGGTTCCCGAGTCGCGCTGAATCCGAATCCGAAGTCAGATTTTGAAAATTCAAGATGGCGGATCCAATATGGCGGACGGGATAGTAAAAAAATCGAGATTTTGAAAAACAAAAATTTTTTCGTATTCTACGTGAAAACACGAATAGATACTGTTTTTGTTGTTTTTTCGACACCTCTCTTAGTTTTTGAGTAAAAAATTCATAAACTTTGAAAATAACGCAGACCTATTTGCCGTCTATTCCGTTCATGCACATAAGCGTTGCAATCACATGAGTAGGAAACTGATTATGCTCTAAGGGTTCCCGAGCCGCGCTGAATCCGAATCCGAGGTCATATTTGGAAAATTCAAGATGGCGAATCCAATATGGCGGACGGGATAGTAAAAAAATCGAGATTTTGAAAAACAAAAACTTTTTCGTATTCTACGTGAAAACACAAATAGATACTGTTTTTGTTGTTTTTTAGATATCTCTCTTAGTTCTTGAGTAAAAAATTCATAAACTTTGAAAATAACGCAGACCTATTTGCCGTCTATTCCGTTCATGCACACAAGCGTTGCAATCACATGAGTAGGAAACTGATTATGCTCTAAGGGTTCCCGAGCAGCGCAAAATCCGAATCCGAGGTCAGATTTTGAAAATTCAAGATGGCGGATCCAATATGGCGGACGGGATAGTAAAAAAATCGAGATTTTGAAAAACAAAATTTTTTTCGTATTCTACGTGAAAACACAAAAAGATACTGCTTTTGTAGTTTTTTAGATATCTCTCTTAGTTCTTGAGTAAAAACTTCATAAACTTTGAAAATAAAGCAGACCTATTTGCCGTCTATTCCGTTCATGCACATAAGCGTTGCAATCACATGAGTAGGAAACTGATTATGCTCTAAGGGTTCCCGAGCCGCGCTGAATCCGAATCCGAGGTCAGATTTTGATAATTCCAGATGGCGGATCCAATATGGCGGACGGGAAAGTATAAAAACGAATTTTGAAATACAACAATTTTTTCGTATTCTACGTGAAAACACAAATAGATACTGTTTTTGTTGTTTTTTCGATGTCTCTCTTACTTCTTGAGTAAAAACTTCATAAACTTTGAAAATAAAGCAGACCTATTTGCCGTCTATTCCGTTCATGCACATAAACGTTGCAATCACATGAGTAGGAATCTGATTATGCTCTAAGGGTTCCCGAGCCGCGCTGAATCCGAATCCGAGGTCAGATTTTGAAAATTCCAGATGGCGGATCCAATATGGCGGACGGGATAGAAAAAAAATCGAGATTTTGAAAAACAAAAATTTTTTCGTATTCTACGTGAAAACACAAATAGATACTGTTTTTGTTGTTTTTTCGATGTCTCTCTTACTTCTTGAGTAAAAAATTCATAAACTTTGAAAATAACGCAGGCCTATTTGCCGTCTATTCCGTTCATGCACATAAGCGTTGCAATCACATGAGTAGGAAACTGATTGTGCTCTAAGGGTTCCCGAGTCGCGCTGAATCCGAATCCGAAGTCAGATTTTGAAAATTCAAGATGGCGGATCCAATATGGCGGACGGGATAGTAAAAAAATCGAGATTTTGAAAAACAAAAATTATTCGTATTCTACGCGAAAACACAAATAGATACTGTTTTTGTTGTTTTTTCGATGTCTCTCTTACTTCTTGAGTAAAAAATTCATAAACTTTGAAAATAACGCAGGCCTATTTGCCGTCTATTCCGTTCATGCACATAAGCGTTGCAATCACATGAGTAGGAAACTGATTGTGCTCTAAGGGTTCCCGAGTCGCGCTGAATCCGAATCCGAAGTCAGATTTTGAAAATTCAAGATGGCGGATCCAATATGGCGGACGGGATAGTAAAAAAATCGAGATTTTGAAAAACAAAAATTTTTTCGTATTCTACGTGAAAACACGAATAGATACTGTTTTTGTTGTTTTTTCGACACCTCTCTTAGTTTTTGAGTAAAAAATTCATAAACTTTGAAAATAACGCAGACCTATTTGCCGTCTATTCCGTTCATGCACATAAGCGTTGCAATCACATGAGTAGGAAACTGATTATGCTCTAAGGGTTCCCGAGCCGCGCTGAATCCGAATCCGAGGTCATATTTTGAAAATTCAAGATGGCGAATCCAATATGGCGGACGGGATAGTAAAAAAATCGAGATTTTGAAAAACAAAAATTTTTTCGTATTCTACGTGAAAACACAAATAGATACTGTTTTTGTTGTTTTTTAGATATCTCTCTTAGTTCTTGAGTAAAAAATTCATAAACTTTGAAAATAACGCAGACCTATTTGCCGTCTATTCCGTTCATGCACACAAGCGTTGCAATCACATGAGTAGGAAACTGATTATGCTCTAAGGGTTCCCGAGCAGCGCAAAATCCGAATCCGAGGTCAGATTTTGAAAATTCCAGATGGCGGATCCAATATGGAGGACGGGATAGAAAAAAAATCGAGATTTTGAAAAACAAAAATTTTTTCGTATTCTACGTGAAAACACAAATAGATACTGTTTTTGTTGTTTTTTCGATGTCTCTCTTACTTCTTGAGTAAAAAATTCATAAACTTTGAAAATAACGCAGGCCTATTTGCCGTCTATTCCGTTCATGCACATAAGCGTTGCAATCACATGAGTAGGAAACTGATTGTGCTCTAAGGGTTCCCGAGTCGCGCTGAATCCGAATCCGAAGTCAGATTTTGAAAATTCAAGATGGCGGATCCAATATGGCGGACGGGATAGTAAAAAAATCGAGATTTTGAAAAACAAAAATTATTCGTATTCTACGTGAAAACACAAATAGATACTGTTTTTGTTGTTTTTTCGATGTCTCTCTTACTTCTTGAGTAAAAAATTCATAAACTTTGAAAATAACGCAGGCCTATTTGCCGTCTATTCCGTTCATGCACATAAGCGTTGCAATCACATGAGTAGGAAACTGATTGTGCTCTAAGGGTTCCCGAGTCGCGCTGAATCCGAATCCGAAGTCAGATTTTGAAAATTCAAGATGGCGGATCCAATATGGCGGACGGGATAGTAAAAAAATCGAGATTTTGAAAAACAAAAATTTTTTCGTATTCTACGTGAAAACACGAATAGATACTGTTTTTGTTGTTTTTTCGACACCTCTCTTAGTTTTTGAGTAAAAAATTCATAAACTTTGAAAATAACGCAGACCTATTTGCCGTCTATTCCGTTCATGCACATAAGCGTTGCAATCACATGAGTAGGAAACTGATTATGCTCTAAGGGTTCCCGAGCCGCGCTGAATCCGAATCCGAGGTCATATTTGGAAAATTCAAGATGGCGAATCCAATATGGCGGACGGGATAGTAAAAAAATCGAGATTTTGAAAAACAAAAACTTTTTCGTATTCTACGTGAAAACACAAATAGATACTGTTTTTGTTGTTTTTTAGATATCTCTCTTAGTTCTTGAGTAAAAAATTCATAAACTTTGAAAATAACGCAGACCTATTTGCCGTCTATTCCGTTCATGCACACAAGCGTTGCAATCACATGAGTAGGAAACTGATTATGCTCTAAGGGTTCCCGAGCAGCGCAAAATCCGAATCCGAGGTCAGATTTTGAAAATTCAAGATGGCGGATCCAATATGGCGGACGGGATAGTAAAAAAATCGAGATTTTGAAAAACAAAATTTTTTTCGTATTCTACGTGAAAACACAAAAAGATACTGCTTTTGTAGTTTTTTAGATATCTCTCTTAGTTCTTGAGTAAAAACTTCATAAACTTTGAAAATAAAGCAGACCTATTTGCCGTCTATTCCGTTCATGCACATAAGCGTTGCAATCACATGAGTAGGAAACTGATTATGCTCTAAGGGTTCCCGAGCCGCGCTGAATCCGAATCCGAGGTCAGATTTTGATAATTCCAGATGGCGGATCCAATATGGCGGACGGGAAAGTATAAAAACGAATTTTGAAATACAACAATTTTTTCGTATTCTACGTGAAAACACAAATAGATACTGTTTTTGTTGTTTTTTCGATGTCTCTCTTACTTCTTGAGTAAAAACTTCATAAACTTTGAAAATAAAGCAGACCTATTTGCCGTCTATTCCGTTCATGCACATAAACGTTGCAATCACATGAGTAGGAATCTGATTATGCTCTAAGGGTTCCCGAGCCGCGCTGAATCCGAATCCGAGGTCAGATTTTGAAAATTCCAGATGGCGGATCCAATATGGCGGACGGGATAGAAAAAAAATCGAGATTTTGAAAAACAAAAATTTTTTCGTATTCTACGTGAAAACACAAATAGATACTGTTTTTGTTGTTTTTTCGATGTCTCTCTTACTTCTTGAGTAAAAAATTCATAAACTTTGAAAATAACGCAGGCCTATTTGCCGTCTATTCCGTTCATGCACATAAGCGTTGCAATCACATGAGTAGGAAACTGATTGTGCTCTAAGGGTTCCCGAGTCGCGCTGAATCCGAATCCGAAGTCAGATTTTGAAAATTCAAGATGGCGGATCCAATATGGCGGACGGGATAGTAAAAAAATCGAGATTTTGAAAAACAAAAATTATTCGTATTCTACGCGAAAACACAAATAGATACTGTTTTTGTTGTTTTTTCGATGTCTCTCTTACTTCTTGAGTAAAAAATTCATAAACTTTGAAAATAACGCAGGCCTATTTGCCGTCTATTCCGTTCATGCACATAAGCGTTGCAATCACATGAGTAGGAAACTGATTGTGCTCTAAGGGTTCCCGAGTCGCGCTGAATCCGAATCCGAAGTCAGATTTTGAAAATTCAAGATGGCGGATCCAATATGGCGGACGGGATAGTAAAAAAATCGAGATTTTGAAAAACAAAAATTTTTTCGTATTCTACGTGAAAACACGAATAGATACTGTTTTTGTTGTTTTTTCGACACCTCTCTTAGTTTTTGAGTAAAAAATTCATAAACTTTGAAAATAACGCAGACCTATTTGCCGTCTATTCCGTTCATGCACATAAGCGTTGCAATCACATGAGTAGGAAACTGATTATGCTCTAAGGGTTCCCGAGCCGCGCTGAATCCGAATCCGAGGTCATATTTTGAAAATTCAAGATGGCGAATCC
Organism: Gastracanthus pulcherrimus; assembly: GCA_949152435.1. NCBI lineage: Eukaryota > Metazoa > Arthropoda > Insecta > Hymenoptera > Pteromalidae > Gastracanthus > Gastracanthus pulcherrimus. The sequence goes on along the minus strand of OX424576.1, from coordinate 123,071,904 downwards.
AATATGGCGGACGGGATAGTAAAAAAATCGAGATTTTGAAAAACAAAAATTTTTTCGTATTCTACGTGAAAACACAAATAGATACTGTTTTTGTTGTTTTTTAGATATCTCTCTTAGTTCTTGAGTAAAAAATTCATAAACTTTGAAAATAACGCAGACCTATTTGCCGTCTATTCCGTTCATGCACACAAGCGTTGCAATCACATGAGTAGGAAACTGATTATGCTCTAAGGGTTCCCGAGCAGCGCAAAATCCGAATCCGAGGTCAGATTTTGAAAATTCCAGATGGCGGATCCAATATGGAGGACGGGATAGAAAAAAAATCGAGATTTTGAAAAACAAAAATTTTTTCGTATTCTACGTGAAAACACAAATAGATACTGTTTTTGTTGTTTTTTCGATGTCTCTCTTACTTCTTGAGTAAAAAATTCATAAACTTTGAAAATAACGCAGGCCTATTTGCCGTCTATTCCGTTCATGCACATAAGCGTTGCAATCACATGAGTAGGAAACTGATTGTGCTCTAAGGGTTCCCGAGTCGCGCTGAATCCGAATCCGAAGTCAGATTTTGAAAATTCAAGATGGCGGATCCAATATGGCGGACGGGATAGTAAAAAAATCGAGATTTTGAAAAACAAAAATTATTCGTATTCTACGTGAAAACACAAATAGATACTGTTTTTGTTGTTTTTTCGATGTCTCTCTTACTTCTTGAGTAAAAAATTCATAAACTTTGAAAATAACGCAGGCCTATTTGCCGTCTATTCCGTTCATGCACATAAGCGTTGCAATCACATGAGTAGGAAACTGATTGTGCTCTAAGGGTTCCCGAGTCGCGCTGAATCCGAATCCGAAGTCAGATTTTGAAAATTCAAGATGGCGGATCCAATATGGCGGACGGGATAGTAAAAAAATCGAGATTTTGAAAAACAAAAATTTTTTCGTATTCTACGTGAAAACACGAATAGATACTGTTTTTGTTGTTTTTTCGACACCTCTCTTAGTTTTTGAGTAAAAAATTCATAAACTTTGAAAATAACGCAGACCTATTTGCCGTCTATTCCGTTCATGCACATAAGCGTTGCAATCACATGAGTAGGAAACTGATTATGCTCTAAGGGTTCCCGAGCCGCGCTGAATCCGAATCCGAGGTCATATTTGGAAAATTCAAGATGGCGAATCCAATATGGCGGACGGGATAGTAAAAAAATCGAGATTTTGAAAAACAAAATTTTTTTCGTATTCTACGTGAAAACACAAATAGATACTGTTTTTGTTGTTTTTTAGATATCTCTCTTAGTTCTTGAGTAAAAAATTCATAAACTTTGAAAATAACGCAGACCTATTTGCCGTCTATTCCGTTCATGCACACAAGCGTTGCAATCACATGAGTAGGAAACTGATTATGCTCTAAGGGTTCCCGAGCAGCGCAAAATCCGAATCCGAGGTCAGATTTTGAAAATTCAAGATGGCGGATCCAATATGGCGGACGGGATAGTAAAAAAATCGAGATTTTGAAAAACAAAATTTTTTTCGTATTCTACGTGAAAACACAAAAAGATACTGCTTTTGTAGTTTTTTAGATATCTCTCTTAGTTCTTGAGTAAAAACTTCATAAACTTTGAAAATAAAGCAGACCTATTTGCCGTCTATTCCGTTCATGCACATAAGCGTTGCAATCACATGAGTAGGAAACTGATTATGCTCTAAGGGTTCCCGAGCCGCGCTGAATCCGAATCCGAGGTCAGATTTTGATAATTCCAGATGGCGGATCCAATATGGCGGACGGGAAAGTATAAAAACGAATTTTGAAATACAACAATTTTTTCGTATTCTACGTGAAAACACAAATAGATACTGTTTTTGTTGTTTTTTCGATGTCTCTCTTACTTCTTGAGTAAAAACTTCATAAACTTTGAAAATAAAGCAGACCTATTTGCCGTCTATTCCGTTCATGCACATAAACGTTGCAATCACATGAGTAGGAATCTGATTATGCTCTAAGGGTTCCCGAGCCGCGCTGAATCCGAATCCGAGGTCAGATTTTGAAAATACCAGATGGCGGATCCAATATGGCGGACGGGATAGAAAAAAAATCGAGATTTTGAAAAACAAAAATTTTTTCGTATTCTACGTGAAAACACAAATAGATACTGTTTTTGTTGTTTTTTCGATGTCTCTCTTACTTCTTGAGTAAAAAATTCATAAACTTTGAAAATAACGCAGGCCTATTTGCCGTCTATTCCGTTCATGCACATAAGCGTTGCAATCACATGAGTAGGAAACTGATTGTGCTCTAAGGGTTCCCGAGCCGCGCTGAATCCGAATCCGAGGTCAGATTTTGAAAATTCAAGATGGCATATCCATTATGGTGGACGGGATAGTAAAAAAATCGAGATATTGAAAAACAAAAATTTTTTCGTATTCTACGTGAAAACACGAATAGATACTGTTTTTGTTGTTTTTTCGATGTCTCTCTTACTTCTTGAGTAAAAAATTCATAAACTTTGAAAATAACGCAGGCCTATTTGCCGTCTATTCCGTTCATGCACATAAGCGTTGCAATCACATGAGTAGGAAACTGATTGTGCTCTAAGGGTTCCCGAGTCGCGCTGAATCCGAATCCGAAGTCAGATTTTGAAAATTCAAGATGGCGGATCCAATATGGCGGACGGGATAGTAAAAAAATCGAGATTTTGAAAAACAAAAATTATTCGTATTCTACGTGAAAACACAAATAGATACTGTTTTTGTTGTTTTTTCGATGTCTCTCTTACTTCTTGAGTAAAAAATTCATAAACTTTGAAAATAACGCAGGCCTATTTGCCGTCTATTCCGTTCATGCACATAAGCGTTGCAATCACATGAGTAGGAAACTGATTGTGCTCTAAGGGTTCCCGAGTCGCGCTGAATCCGAATCCGAAGTCAGATTTTGAAAATTCAAGATGGCGGATCCAATATGGCGGACGGGATAGTAAAAAAATCGAGATTTTGAAAAACAAAAATTTTTTCGTATTCTACGTGAAAACACGAATAGATACTGTTTTTGTTGTTTTTTCGACACCTCTCTTAGTTTTTGAGTAAAAAATTCATAAACTTTGAAAATAACGCAGACCTATTTGCCGTCTATTCCGTTCATGCACATAAGCGTTGCAATCACATGAGTAGGAAACTGATTATGCTCTAAGGGTTCCCGAGCCGCGCTGAATCCGAATCCGAGGTCATATTTGGAAAATTCAAGATGGCGAATCCAATATGGCGGACGGGATAGTAAAAAAATCGAGATTTTGAAAAACAAAAATTTTTTCGTATTCTACGTGAAAACACAAATAGATACTGTTTTTGTTGTTTTTTAGATATCTCTCTTAGTTCTTGAGTAAAAAATTCATAAACTTTGAAAATAACGCAGACCTATTTGCCGTCTATTCCGTTCATGCACACAAGCGTTGCAATCACATGAGTAGGAAACTGATTATGCTCTAAGGGTTCCCGAGCAGCGCAAAATCCGAATCCGAGGTCAGATTTTGAAAATTCAAGATGGCGGATCCAATATGGCGGACGGGATAGTAAAAAAATCGAGATTTTGAAAAACAAAATTTTTTTCGTATTCTACGTGAAAACACAAAAAGATACTGCTTTTGTAGTTTTTTAGATATCTCTCTTAGTTCTTGAGTAAAAACTTCATAAACTTTGAAAATAAAGCAGACCTATTTGCCGTCTATTCCGTTCATGCACATAAGCGTTGCAATCACATGAGTAGGAAACTGATTATGCTCTAAGGGTTCCCGAGCCGCGCTGAATCCGAATCCGAGGTCAGATTTTGATAATTCCAGATGGCGGATCCAATATGGCGGACGGGAAAGTATAAAAACGAATTTTGAAATACAACAATTTTTTCGTATTCTACGTGAAAACACAAATAGATACTGTTTTTGTTGTTTTTTCGATGTCTCTCTTACTTCTTGAGTAAAAACTTCATAAACTTTGAAAATAAAGCAGACCTATTTGCCGTCTATTCCGTTCATGCACATAAACGTTGCAATCACATGAGTAGGAATCTGATTATGCTCTAAGGGTTCCCGAGCCGCGCTGAATCCGAATCCGAGGTCAGATTTTGAAAATTCCAGATGGCGGATCCAATATGGCGGACGGGATAGAAAAAAAATCGAGATTTTGAAAAACAAAAATTTTTTCGTATTCTACGTGAAAACACAAATAGATACTGTTTTTGTTGTTTTTTCGATGTCTCTCTTACTTCTTGAGTAAAAAATTCATAAACTTTGAAAATAACGCAGGCCTATTTGCCGTCTATTCCGTTCATGCACATAAGCGTTGCAATCACATGAGTAGGAAACTGATTGTGCTCTAAGGGTTCCCGAGTCGCGCTGAATCCGAATCCGAAGTCAGATTTTGAAAATTCAAGATGGCGGATCCAATATGGCGGACGGGATAGTAAAAAAATCGAGATTTTGAAAAACAAAAATTATTCGTATTCTACGTGAAAACACAAATAGATACTGTTTTTGTTGTTTTTTCGATGTCTCTCTTACTTCTTGAGTAAAAAATTCATAAACTTTGAAAATAACGCAGGCCTATTTGCCGTCTATTCCGTTCATGCACATAAGCGTTGCAATCACATGAGTAGGAAACTGATTATGCTCTAAGGGTTCCCGAGCCGCGCTGAATCCGAATCCGAGGTCATATTTTGAAAATTCAAGATGGCGAATCCAATATGGCGGACGGGATAGTAAAAAAATCGAGATTTTGAAAAACAAAAATTTTTTCGTATTCTACGTGAAAACACAAATAGATACTGTTTTTGTTGTTTTTTAGATATCTCTCTTAGTTCTTGAGTAAAAAATTCATAAACTTTGAAAATAACGCAGACCTATTTGCCGTCTATTCCGTTCATGCACACAAGCGTTGCAATCACATGAGTAGGAAACTGATTATGCTCTAAGGGTTCCCGAGCAGCGCAAAATCCGAATCCGAGGTCAGATTTTGAAAATTCAAGATGGCGAATCCAATATGGCGGACGGGATAGTAAAAAAATCGAGATTTTGAAAAACTAAAATTTTTTCGTATTCTACGTGAAAACGTAAATAGATACTGTTTTTGTTGTTTTCTCGATATCTCTCTTAGTTCTTGAGTAAAAAATTCATAAACTTTGAAAATAAAGCAGACCTATTTGCCGTCTATTCCGTTCATGCACATGAGTAGGAAACTGATTATGCTCTAAGGGTTCCCGAGCAGCGCAAAATCCGAATCCGAAGTCGCGCTGAATCCGAATCCGAGGTCATATTTTGAAAATTCAAGATGGCGAATCCAATATGGCGGACGGGATAGTAAAAAAATCGAGATTTTGAAAAACTAAAATTTTTTCGTATTCTACGTGAAAACATAAATAGATACTGTTTTTGTTGTTTTTTCGATATCTCTCTTAGTTCTTGAGTAAAAAATTCATAAACTTTGAAAATAAAGCAGACCTATTTGCCGTCTATTCCGTTCATGCACATGAGTAGGAAACTGATTATGCTCTAAGGGTTCCCGAGCAGCGCAAAATCCGAATCCGAAGTCGCGCTGAATCCGAATCCGAGGTCATATTTTGAATATTCAAGATGGCGAATCCAATATGGCGGACGGGATAGTAAAAAAATCGAGATTTTGAAAAACTAAATTTTTTTCGTATTCTACGTGAAAACATAAATAGATACTGTTTTTGTTGTTTTTCGATATCTCTCTTAGTTCTTGAGTAAAAAATTCATAAACTTTGAAAATAAAGCAGATCTATTTGCCGTCTATTCCGTTCATGCACATGAGTAGGAAACTGATTATGCTCTAAGGGTTCCCGAGCAGCGCAAAATCCGAATCCGAAGTCGCGCTGAATCCGAATCCGAGGTCATATTTTGAAAATTCAAGATGGCGAATCCAATATGGCGGACGGGATAGTAAAAAAATCGAGATTTTGAAAAACAAAAATTTTTTCGTATTCTACGTGAAAACACAAACAGATACTGTTTTTGTTGTTTTTTAGATATCTCTCTTAGTTCTTGAGTAAAAAATTCATAAACTTTGAAAATAACGCAGACCTATTTGCCGTCTATTCCGTTCATGCACACAAGCGTTGCAATCACATGAGTAGGAAACTGATTACGCTCTAAGGATTCCCGAGCCGCGCTGAATCCGATTCCGAGGTCAGATTATGAAAATTCAAGATGGCGGATCCAATGTGGCGGACGGGATAGTAAAAAAATCGAGATTTTGAAAAACAAAAATTTTTTCGTATTCTACGTGAAAACACGAATAGATACTGTTTTTGTTGTTTTTTCGACACCTCTCTTAGTTTTTGAGTAAAAAATTCATAAACTTTGAAAATAACGCAGACCTATTTGCCGTCTATTCCGTTCATGCACACAAGCGTTGCAATCACATGAGTAGGAAACTGATTATGCTCTAAGGGTTCCCGAGCCGCGCTGAATCCGAATCCGAGGTCAGATTTTGAAAATTCAAGATGGCGAATCCAATATGGCGGACGGGATAGTAAAAAAATCGAGATTTTGAAAAACAAAAATTTTTTCGTATTCTACGTGAAAACACAAATAGATACTGTTTTTGTTGTTTTTTAGATATCTCTCTTAGTTCTTGAGTAAAAACTTCATAAACTTTGAAAATAAAGCAGACCTATTTGCCGTCTATTCCGTTCATGCACATAAGCGTTGCAATCACATGAGTAGGAAACTGATTATGCTCTAAGGGTTCCCGAGCCGCGCTGAATCCGAATCCGAGGTCATATTTTGAAAATTCAAGATGGCGAATCCAATATGGCGGACGGGATAGTAAAAAAATCGAGATTTTGAAAAACAAAAATTTTTTCGCATTCTACGTGAAAACACAAATAGATACTGTTTTTGTTGTTTTTTAGATATCTCTCTTAGTTCTTGAGTAAAAAATTCATAAACTTTGAAAATAACGCAGACCTATTTGCCGTCTATTCCGTTCATGCACACAAGCGTTGCAATCACATGAGTAGGAAACTGATTATGCTCTAAGGGTTCCCGAGCAGCGCAAAATCCGAATCCGAGGTCAGATTTTGAAAATTCAAGATGGCGGATCCAATATGGCGGACGGGATAGTAAAAAAATCGAGATTTTGAAAAACAAAATTTTTTTCGTATTCTACGTGAAAACACAAAAAGATACTGCTTTTATAGTTTTTTAGATATCTCTCTTAGTTCTTGAGTAAAAACTTCATAAACTTTGAAAATAAAGCAGACCTATTTGCCGTCTATTCCGTTCATGCACATAAGCGTTGCAATCACATGAGTAGGAAACTGATTATGCTCTAAGGGTTCCCGAGCCGCGCTGAATCCGAATCCGAGGTCAGATTTTGAAAATTCAAGATGGCGGATCCAATGTGGCGGACGGGATAGTAAAAAAATCGAGATTTTGAAAAACAAAATATTTTTCGTATTCTACGCGAAAACACAAATAGATACTGTTTTTGTTGTTTTTTCGATATCTCTCTTAGTTCTTGAGTAAAAAATTTATAAACTTTGAAAATAAAGCAGACCTATTTGCCGTCTATTCCGTTCATGCACATAAACGTTGCAATCACATGAGTAGGAATCTGATTATGCTCTAAGGGTTCCCGAGCCGCGCTGAATCCGAATCCGAGGTCAGATTTTGAAAATTCCAGATGGCGGATCCAATATGGCGGACGGGATAGAAAAAAAATCGAGATTTTGAAAAACAAAAATTTTTTCGTATTCTACGTGAAAACACAAATAGATACTGTTTTTGTTGTTTTTTCGATGTCTCTCTTACTTCTTGAGTAAAAAATTCATAAAATTTGAAAATAACGCAGGCCTATTTGCCGTCTATTCCGTTCATGCACATAAGCGTTGCAATCACATGAGTAGGAAACTGATTGTGCTCTAAGGGTTCCCGAGTCACGCTGAATCCGAATCCGAAGTCAGATTTTGAAAATTCAAGATGGCGGATCCAATATGGCGGACGGGATAGTAAAAAAATCGAGATTTTGAAAAACAAAAATTTTTCCGTATTCTACGAGAAAACACAAATAGATACTGTTTTTGTTGTTTTTTCGATATCTCTCTTAGTTCTTGAGTAAAAAATTCATAAACTTTGAAAATAAAGCAGACCTATTTGCCGTCTATTCCGTTCATGCACATGAGTAGGAAACTGATTATGCTCTAAGGGTTCCCGAGCAGCGCAAAATCCGAATCCGAAGTCGCGCTGAATCCGAATCCGAGGTCATATTTTGAATATTCAAGATGGCGAATCCAATATGGCGGACGGGATAGTAAAAAATTCGAGATTTCGAAAAACTAAATTTTTTTCGTATTCTACGTGAAAACATAAATAGATACTGTTTTTGTTGTTTTTCGATATCTCTCTTAGTTCTTGAGTAAAAAATTCATAAACTTTGAAAATAAAGCAGATCTATTTGCCGTCTATTCCGTTCATGCACATGAGTAGGAAACTGATTATGCTCTAAGGGTTCCCGAGCAGCGCAAAATCCGAATCCGAAGTCGCGCTGAATCCGAATCCGAGGTCATATTTTGAAAATTCAAGATGGCGAATCCAATATGGCGGACGGGATAGTAAAAAAATCGAGATTTTGAAAAACTAAAATTTTTTCGTATTCTACGTGAAAACATAAATAGATACTGTTTTTGTTGTTTTTTCGATATCTCTCTTAGTTCTTGAGTAAAAAATTCATAAACTTTGAAAATAAAGCAGACCTATTTGCCGTCTATTCCGTTCATGCACATGAGTAGGAAACTGATTATGCTCTAAGGGTTCCCGAGCAGCGCAAAATCCGAATCCGAATCCGAGGTCATATTTTGAAAATTCAAGATGGCGAATCCAATATGGCGGACGGGATAGTAAAAAAATCGAGATTTTGAAAAACAAAAATTTTTTCGTATTCTACGTGAAAACACAAACAGATACTGTTTTTGTTGTTTTTTAGATATCTCTCTTAGTTCTTGAGTAAAAAATTCATAAACTTTGAAAATAACGCAGACCTATTTGCCGTCTATTCCGTTCATGCACACAAGCGTTGCAATCACATGAGTAGGAAACTGATTACGCTCTAAGGATTCCCGAGCCGCGCTGAATCCGATTCCGAGGTCAGATTATGAAAATTCAAGATGGCGGATCCAATGTGGCGGACGGGATAGTAAAAAAATCGAGATTTTGAAAAACAAAAATTTTTTCGTATTCTACGTGAAAACACGAATAGATACTGTTTTTGTTGTTTTTTCGACACCTCTCTTAGTTTTTGAGTAAAAAATTCATAAACTTTGAAAATAACGCAGACCTATTTGCCGTCTATTCCGTTCATGCACACAAGCGTTGCAATCACATGAGTAGGAAACTGATTATGCTCTAAGGGTTCCCGAGCCGCGCTGAATCCGAATCCGAGGTCAGATTTTGAAAATTCAAGATGGCGAATCCAATATGGCGGACGGGATAGTAAAAAAATCGAGATTTTGAAAAACAAAAATTTTTTCGTATTCTACGTGAAAACACAAATAGATACTGTTTTTGTTGTTTTTTAGATATCTCTCTTAGTTCTTGAGTAAAAACTTCATAAACTTTGAAAATAAAGCAGACCTATTTGCCGTCTATTCCGTTCATGCACATAAGCGTTGCAATCACATGAGTAGGAAACTGATTATGCTCTAAGGGTTCCCGAGCCGCGCTGAATCCGAATCCGAGGTCATATTTTGAAAATTCAAGATGGCGAATCCAATATGGCGGACGGGATAGTAAAAAAATCGAGATTTTGAAAAACAAAAATTTTTTCGCATTCTACGTGAAAACACAAATAGATACTGTTTTTGTTGTTTTTTAGATATCTCTCTTAGTTCTTGAGTAAAAAATTCATAAACTTTGAAAATAACGCAGACCTATTTGCCGTCTATTCCGTTCATGCACACAAGCGTTGCAATCACATGAGTAGGAAACTGATTATGCTCTAAGGGTTCCCGAGCAGCGCAAAATCCGAATCCGAGGTCAGATTTTGAAAATTCAAGATGGCGGATCCAATATGGCGGACGGGATAGTAAAAAAATCGAGATTTTGAAAAACAAAATTTTTTTCGTATTCTACGTGAAAACACAAAAAGATACTGCTTTTATAGTTTTTTAGATATCTCTCTTAGTTCTTGAGTAAAAACTTCATAAACTTTGAAAATAAAGCAGACCTATTTGCCGTCTATTCCGTTCATGCACATAAGCGTTGCAATCACATGAGTAGGAAACTGATTATGCTCTAAGGGTTCCCGAGCCGCGCTGAATCCGAATCCGAGGTCAGATTTTGAAAATTCCAGATGGCGGATCCAATATGGCGGACGGGAAAGTATAAAAACGAATTTTGAAATACAACAATTTTTTCGTATTCTACGTGAAAACACAAATAGATACTGCTTTTGTTGTTTTTTCGATATCTCTCTTAGTTCTTGAGTAAAAAATTCATAAACTTTGAAAATAAAGCAGACCTATTTGCCGTCTATTCCGTTCATGCACATAAGCGTTGCAATCACATGAGTAGGAAACTGATTATGCTCTAAGGGTTCCCGAGCCGCGCTGAATCCGAATCCGAGGTCATATTTTGAAAATTCAAGATGGCGAATCCAATATGGCGGACGGGATAGTAAAAAAATCGAGATTTTGAAAAACAAAAATTTTTTCGTATTCTACGTGAAAACACAAACAGATACTGTTTTTGTTGTTTTTTAGATATCTCTCTTAGTTCTTGAGTAAAAAATTCATAAACTTTGAAAATAACGCAGACCTATTTGCCGTCTATTCCGTTCATGCACACAAGCGTTGCAATCACATGAGTAGGAAACTGATTACGCTCTAAGGATTCCCGAGCCGCGCTGAATCCGATTCCGAGGTCAGATTATGAAAATTCAAGATGGCGGATCCAATGTGGCGGACGGGATAGTAAAAAAATCGAGATTTTGAAAAACAAAAATTTTTTCGTATTCTACGTGAAAACACGAATAGATACTGTTTTTGTTGTTTTTTCGACACCTCTCTTAGTTTTTGAGTAAAAAATTCATAAACTTTGAAAATAACGCAGACCTATTTGCCGTCTATTCCGTTCATGCACACAAGCGTTGCAATCACATGAGTAGGAAACTGATTATGCTCTAAGGGTTCCCGAGCCGCGCTGAATCCGAATCCGAGGTCAGATTTTGAAAATTCAAGATGGCGAATCCAATATGGCGGACGGGATAGTAAAAAAATCGAGATTTTGAAAAACAAAAATTTTTTCGTATTCTACGTGAAAACACAAATAGATACTGTTTTTGTTGTTTTTTAGATATCTCTCTTAGTTCTTGAGTAAAAACTTCATAAACTTTGAAAATAAAGCAGACCTATTTGCCGTCTATTCCGTTCATGCACATAAGCGTTGCAATCACATGAGTAGGAAACTGATTATGCTCTAAGGGTTCCCGAGCCGCGCTGAATCCGAATCCGAGGTCATATTTTGAAAATTCAAGATGGCGAATCCAATATGGCGGACGGGATAGTAAAAAAATCGAGATTTTGAAAAACAAAAATTTTTTCGCATTCTACGTGAAAACACAAATAGATACTGTTTTTGTTGTTTTTTAGATATCTCTCTTAGTTCTTGAGTAAAAAATTTATAAACTTTGAAAATAACGCAGACCTATTTGCCGTCTATTCCGTTCATGCACACAAGCGTTGCAATCACATGAGTAGGAAACTGATTATGCTCTAAGGGTTCCCGAGCAGCGCAAAATCCGAATCCGAGGTCAGATTTTGAAAATTCAAGATGGCGGATCCAATATGGCGGACGGGATAGTAAAAAAATCGAGATTTTGAAAAACAAAATTTTTTTCGTATTCTACGTGAAAACACAAAAAGATACTGCTTTTATAGTTTTTTAGATATCTCTCTTAGTTCTTGAGTAAAAACTTCATAAACTTTGAAAATAAAGCAGACCTATTTGCCGTCTATTCCGTTCATGCACATAAGCGTTGCAATCACATGAGTAGGAAACTGATTATGCTCTAAGGGTTCCCGAGCCGCGCTGAATCCGAATCCGAGGTCAGATTTTGAAAATTCCAGATGGCGGATCCAATATGGCGGACGGGAAAGTATAAAAACGAATTTTGAAATACAACAATTTTTTCGTATTCTACGTGAAAACACAAATAGATACTGCTTTTGTTGTTTTTTCGATATCTCTCTTAGTTCTTGAGTAAAAAATTCATAAACTTTGAAAATAAAGCAGACCTATTTGCCGTCTATTCCGTTCATGCACATAAGCGTTGCAATCACATGAGTAGGAAACTGATTATGCTCTAAGGGTTCCCGAGGCGCGCTGAATCCGAATCCGAGGTCAGATTTTGAAAATTCAAGATGGCGGATCCAATGTGGCGGACGGGATAGTAAAAAAATCGAGATTTTGAAAAACAAAATTTTTTTCGTATTCTACGCGAAAACACAAATAGATACTGTTTCTGTTGTTTTTTCGATATCTCTCTTAGTTCTTGAGTAAAAAATTTATAAACTTTGAAAATAAAGCAGACCTATTTGCCGTCTATTCCGTTCATGCACATAAGCGTTGCAATCACATGAGTAGGAAACTGATTATGCTCTAAGGGTTCCCGAGCCGCGCTGAATCCGAATCCGAGGTCAGATTTTGAGAATTCAAGATGGCGAATCCAATATGGCGGACGGGATAGTAAAAAAATCGAGATTTTGAAAAACAAAAATTTTTTCGTATTCTACATGAAAACACAAACAGATACTGTTTTTGTTGTTTTTTAGATATCTCTCTTAGATCTTGAGTAAAAAATTCATAAACTTTGAAAATAACGCAGACCTATTTGCCGTCTATTCCGTTCATGCACATAAGCGTTGCAATCACATGAGTAGGAAACTGATTGTGCTCTAAGGGTTCCCGAGTAGCGCTGAATCCGAATCCGAAGTCAGATTTTGAAAATTCAAGATGGCGGATCCAATATGGCGGACGGGATAGTAAAAAAATCGAGATTTTGAAAAACAAAAATTTTTTCGTATTCTACGTGAAAACACAAATAGATACTGTTTTTGTTGTTTTTTCGATATCTCTCTTAGTTCTTGAGTAAAAAATTCATAAACTTTGAAAATAAAGCAGACCTATTTGCCGTCTATTCCGTTCATGCACATGAGTAGGAAACTGATTATGCTCTAAGGGTTCCCGAGCAGCGCAAAATCCGAATCCGAAGTCGCGCTGAATCCGAATCCGAGGTCATATTTTGAAAATTCAAGATGGCGAATCCAATATGACGGACGGGATAGTAAAAAACTCGAGATTTTGAAAAACTAAAATTTTTTCGTATTCTACCTGAAAACATAAATAGATACTGTTTTTGTGGTTTTTTCGATATCTCTCTTAGTTCTTGAGTAAAAAATTCATAAACTTTGAAAATAAAGCAGACCTATTTGCCGTCTATTCCGTTCATGCACATGAGTAGGAAACTGATTATGCTCTAAGGGTTCCCGAGCAGCGCAAAATCCGAATCCGAAGTCGCGCTGAATCCGAATCCGAAGTCGCGCTGAATCCGAATCCGAGGTCATATTTTGAAAATTCAAGATGGCGAATCCAATATGGCGGACGGGATAGTAAAAAAATCGAGATTTTGAAAAACAAAATTTTTTTCGTATTCTACGTGAAAACACAAACAGATACTGTTTTTGTTGTTTTTTAGATATCTCTCTTAGTTCTTGAGTAAAAAATTCATAAACTTTGAAAATAACGGAGACCTATTTGCCGTCTATTCCGTTCATGCACACAAGCGTTGCAATCACATGAGTAGGAAACTGATTATGCTCTAAGGATTCCCGAGCCGCGCTGAATCCGATTCCGAGGTCAGATTATGAAAATTCAAGATGGCGAATCCAATATGGCGGACGGGATAGTAAAAAACTCGAGATTTTGAAAAACTAAAATTTTTTCGTATTCTACCTGAAAACATAAATAGATACTGTTTTTGTGGTTTTTTCGATATCTCTCTTAGTTCTTGAGTAAAAAATTCATAAACTTTGAAAATAAAGCAGACCTATTTGCCGTCTATTCCGTTCATGCACATGAGTAGGAAACTGATTATGCTCTAAGGGTTCCCGAGCAGCGCAAAATCCGAATCCGAAGTCGCGCTGAATCCGAATCCGAAGTCGCGCTGAATCCGAATCCGAGGTCATATTTTGAAAATTCAAGATGGCGAATCCAATATGGCGGACGGGATAGTAAAAAAATCGAGATTTTGAAAAACAAAATTTTTTTCGTATTCTACGTGAAAACACAAACAGATACTGTTTTTGTTGTTTTTTAGATATCTCTCTTAGTTCTTGAGTAAAAAATTCATAAACTTTGAAAATAACGGAGACCTATTTGCCGTCTATTCCGTTCATGCACACAAGCGTTGCAATCACATGAGTAGGAAACTGATTATGCTCTAAGGATTCCCGAGCCGCGCTGAATCCGATTCCGAGGTCAGATTATGAAAATTCAAGATGGCGGATCCAATGTGGCGGACGGGATAGTAAAAAAATCGAGATTTTGAAAAACAAAAATTTATTCGTATTCTACGTGAAAACACAAATAGATACTGTTTTTGTTGTTTTTTAGATATCTCTCTTAGTTCTTGAGTAAAAAATTCATAAACTTTGAAAATAACGCAGACCTATTTGCCGTCTATTCCGTTCATGCACACAAGCGTTGCAATCACATGAGTAGGAAACTGATTATGCTCTAAGGGTTCCCGAGCAGCGCAAAATCCGAATCCGAGGTCAGATTTTGAAAATTCAAGATGGCGGATCCAATATGGCGGACGGGATAGTAAAAAAATCGAGATTTTGAAAAACAAAATTTTTTTCGTATTCTACGTGAAAACACAAAAAGATACTGCTTTTGTAGTTTTTTTAGATATCTCTCTTAGTTCTTGAGTAAAAACTTCATAAACTTTGAAAATAAAGCAGACCTATTTGCCGTCTATTCCGTTCATGCACATAAGCGTTGCAATCACATGAGTAGGAAACTGATTATGCTCTAAGGGTTCCCGAGCCGCGCTGAATCCGAATCCGAGGTCAGATTTTGAAAATTCCAGATGGCGGATCCAATATGGCGGACGGGAAAGTATAAAAACGAATTTTGAAATACAACAATTTTTTCGTATTCTACGTGAAAACACAAATAGATACTGCTTTTGTTGTTTTTTCGATATCTCTCTTAGTTCTTGAGTAAAAAATTCATAAACTTTGAAAATAACGCAGACCTATTTGCCGTCTATTCCGTTCATGCACACAAGCGTTGCAATCACATGAGTAGGAAACTGATTATGCTCTAAGGGTTCCCGAGCCGCGCTGAATCCGAATCCGAGGTCAGATTTTGAGAATTCAAGATGACGAATCCAATATGGCGGACGGGATAGTAAAAAAATCGAGATTTTGAAAAACAAAAATTTTTTCGTATTCTACGTGAAAACACAAATAGATACTGTTTTTGTTGTTTTTTCGATGTCTCTCTTACTTCTTCAGTAAAAAATTCATAAACTTTGAAAATAACGCAGGCCTATTTGCCGTCTATTCCGTTCATGCACATAAGCATTGCAATCACATGAGTAGGAAACTGATTATGCTCTAAGGGTTCCCGAGCCGCGCTGAATCCGAATCCGAGGTCAGATTTTGATAATTCAAGATGGCGAATCCAATATGGCGGACGGGATACTAAAAAAATCGAGATTTTGAAAAACAAAAATTTTTTCGTATTCTACGTGAAAACACAAATAGATACTGTTTTTGTTGTTTTTTCGATGTCTCTCTTACTTCTTGAGTAAAAACTTCATAAACTTTGAAAATAAAGCAGACCTATTTGCCGTCTATTCCGTTCATGTACATAAGCGTTGCAATCACATGAGTAGGAATCTGATTATGCTCTAAGGGTTCCCGAGCCGCGCTGAATCCGAATCCGAGGTCAGATTTTGAAAATTCCAGATGGCGGATCCAATATGGCGGACGGGATAGTAAAAAAATCGAGATTTTGAAAAACAAAAATTTTTTCGTATTCTACGTGAAAACACAAATAGATACTGTTTTTGTTGTTTTTTCGATGTCTCTCTTACTTCTTGAGTAAAAAATTCATAAACTTTGAAAATAACGCAGGCCTATTTGCCGTCTATTCCGTTCATGCACATAAGCGTTGCAATCACATGAGTAGGAAACTGATTGTGCTCTAAGGGTTCCCGAGTCGCGCTGAATCCGAATCCGAAGTCAGATTTTGAAAATTCAAGATGGCGGATCCAATATGGCGGACGGGATAGTAAAAAAATCGAGATTTTGAAAAACAAAAATTTTTTCGTATTCTACGTGAAAACACAAATAGATACTGTTTTTGTTGTTTTTTCGATATCTCTCTTAGTTCTTGAGTAAAAAATTCATAAACTTTGAAAATAAAGCAGACCTATTTGCCGTCTATTCCGTTCATGCACATGAGTAGGAAACTGATTATGCTCTAAGGGTTCCCGAGCAGCGCAAAATCCGAATCCGAAGTCGCGCTGAATCCGAATCCGAGGTCATATTTTGAATATTCAAGATGGCGAATCCAATATGGCGGACGGGATAGTAAAAAAATCGAGATTTTGAAAAACTAAAATTTTTTCGTATTCTACGTGAAAACATAAATAGATACTGTTTTTGTTGTTTTTTCGATATCTCTCTTAGTTCTTGAGTAAAAAATTCATAAACTTTGAAAATAAAGCAGACCTATTTGCCGTCTATTCCGTTCATGCACATGAGTAGGAAACTGATTATGCTCTAAGGGTTCCCGAGCAGCGCAAAATCCGAATCCGAAGTCGCGCTGAATCCAAATCCGAGGTCATATTTTGAAAATTCAAGATGGCGGATCCAATATGGCGGACGGGATAGTAAAAAAATCGAGATTTTGAAAAACAAAAATTTTTTCGTATTCTACGTGAAAACACAAATAGATACTGTTTTTGTTGTTTTTTCGATATCTCTCTTAGTTCTTGAGTAAAAAATTCATAAACTTTGAAAATAAAGCAGACCTATTTGCCGTCTATTCCGTTCATGCACATGAGTAGGAAACTGATTATGCTCTAAGGGTTCCCGAGCAGCGCAAAATCCGAATCCGAAGTCGCGCTGAATCCGAATCCGAGGTCATATTTTGAATATTCAAGATGGCGAATCCAATATGGCGGACGGGATAGTAAAAAAATCGAGATTTTGAAAAACTAAAATTTTTTCGTATTCTACGTGAAAACATAAATAGATACTGTTTTTGTTGTTTTTTCGATATCTCTCTTAGTTTTCGAGTAAAAAATTCATAAACTTTGAAAATAAAGCAGACCTATTTGCCGTCTATTCCGTTCATGCACATGAGTAGGAAACTGATTATGCTCTAAGGGTTCCCGAGCAGCGCAAAATCCGAATCCGAAGTCGCGCTGAATCCAAATCCGAGGTCATATTTTGAAAATTCAAGATGGCGAATCCAATATGGCGGACGGGATAGTAAAAAAATCGAGATTTTGAAAAACTCTAATTTTTTCGTATTCTACGTGAAAACATAAATAGATACTGTTTTTGTTGTTTTTTAGATATCTCTCTTAGTTCTTGAGTAAAAAATTCATAAACTTTGAAAATAAAGCAGACCTATTTGCCGTCTATTCCGTTCATGCACACAAGCGTTGCAATCACATGAGTAGGAAACTGATTATGCTCTAAGGGTTCCCGAGGCGCGCTGAATCCGAATCCGAGGTCAGATTTTGAAAATTCAAGATGGCGGATCCAATGTGGCGGACGGGATAGTAAAAAAATCGAGATTTTGAAAAACAAAATATTTTTCGTATTCTACGCGAAAACACAAATAGATACTGTTTTTGTTGTTTTTTCGATATCTCTCTTAGTTCTTGAGTAAAAAATTTATAAACTTTGAAAATAAAGCAGACCTATTTGCCGTCTATTCCGTTCATGCACATAAGCGTTGCAATCACATGAGTAGGAAACTGATTATGCTCTAAGGGTTCCCGAGCCGCGCTGAATCCGAATCCGAGGTCAGATTTTGAGAATTCAAGATGGCGAATCCAATATGGCGGACGGGATAGTAAAAAAATCGAGATTTTGAAAAACAAAATTTTTTTCGTATTCTACGTGAAAACACAAATAGATACTGTTTTTGTTGTTTTTTCGATGTCTCTCTTACTTCTTGAGTAAAAAATTCATAAACTTTGAAAATAACGCAGGCCTATTTGCCGTCTATTCCGTTCATGCACATAAGCGTTGCAATCACATGAGTAGGAAACTGATTATGCTCTAAGGGTTCCCGAGCCGCGCTGAATCCGAATCCGACGTCAGATTTTGAGAATTCAAGATGGCGAATCCAATATGGCGGACGGGATAGTAAAAAAATCGAGATTTTGAAAAACAAAAATTTTTTCGTATTCTACGTGAAAACACAAATAGATACTGTTTTTGTTGTTTTTTCGATGTCTCTCTTACTTCTTGAGTAAAAACTTCATAAACTTTGAAAATAAAGCAGACCTATTTGCCGTCTATTCCGTTCATGCACATAAACGTTGCAATCACATGAGTAGGAATCTGATTATGCTCTAAGGGTTCCCGAGCCGCGCTGAATCCGAATCCGAGGTCAGATTTTGAAAATTCCAGATGGCGGATCCAATATGGCGGACGGGATAGAAAAAAAATCGAGATTTTGAAAAACAAAAATTTTTTCGTATTCTACGTGAAAACACAAATAGATACTGTTTTTGTTGTTTTTTCGATGTCTCTCTTACTTCTTGAGTAAAAAATTCATAAACTTTGAAAATAACGCAGGCCTATTTGCCGTCTATTCCGTTCATGCACATAAGCGTTGCAATCACATGAGTAGGAAACTGATTGTGCTCTAAGGGTTCCCGAGTCACGCTGAATCCGAATCCGAAGTCAGATTTTGAAAATTCAAGATGGCGGATCCAATATGGCGGACGGGATAGTAAAAAAATCGAGATTTTGAAAAACAAAAATTTTTTCGTATTCTACGAGAAAACACAAATAGATACTGTTTTTGTTGTTTTTTCGATATCTCTCTTAGTTCTTGAGTAAAAAATTCATAAACTTTGAAAATAAAGCAGACCTATTTGCCGTCTATTCCGTTCATGCACATGAGTAGGAAACTGATTATGCTCTAAGGGTTCCCGAGCAGCGCAAAATCCGAATCCGAAGTCGCGCTGAATCCGAATCCGAGGTCATATTTTGAATATTCAAGATGGCGAATCCAATATGGCGGACGGGATAGTAAAAAAATCGAGATTTTGAAAAACTAAATTTTTTTCGTATTCTACGTGAAAACATAAATAGATACTGTTTTTGTTGTTTTTCGATATCTCTCTTAGTTCTTGAGTAAAAAATTCATAAACTTTGAAAATAAAGCAGATCTATTTGCCGTCTATTCCGTTCATGCACATGAGTAGGAAACTGATTATGCTCTAAGGGTTCCCGAGCAGCGCAAAATCCGAATCCGAAGTCGCGCTGAATCCGAATCCGAGGTCATATTTTGAAAATTCAAGATGGCGAATCCAATATGGCGGACGGGATAGTAAAAAAATCGAGATTTTGAAAAACTAAAATTTTTTCGTATTCTACGTGAAAACATAAATAGATACTGTTTTTGTTGTTTTTTCGATATCTCTCTTAGTTCTTGAGTAAAAAATTCATAAACTTTGAAAATAAAGCAGACCTATTTGCCGTCTATTCCGTTCATGCACATGAGTAGGAAACTGATTATGCTCTAAGGGTTCCCGAGCAGCGCAAAATCCGAATCCGAATCCGAGGTCATATTTTGAAAATTCAAGATGGCGAATCCAATATGGCGGACGGGATAGTAAAAAAATCGAGATTTTGAAAAACAAAAATTTTTTCGTATTCTACGTGAAAACACAAACAGATACTGTTTTTGTTGTTTTTTAGATATCTCTCTTAGTTTTTGAGTAAAAAATTCATAAACTTTGAAAATAACGCAGACCTATTTGCCGTCTATTCCGTTCATGCACACAAGCGTTGCAATCACATGAGTAGGAAACTGATTATGCTCTAAGGGTTCCCGAGCCGCGCTGAATCCGAATCCGAGGTCAGATTTTGAAAATTCAAGATGGCGAATCCAATATGGCGGACGGGATAGTAAAAAAATCGAGATTTTGAAAAACAAAAATTTTTTCGTATTCTACGTGAAAACACAAATAGATACTGTTTTTGTTGTTTTTTAGATATCTCTCTTAGTTCTTGAGTAAAAACTTCATAAACTTTGAAAATAAAGCAGATCTATTTGCCGTCTATTCCGTTCATGCACATAAGCGTTGCAATCACATGAGTAGGAAACTGATTATGCTCTAAGGGTTCCCGAGCCGCGCTGAATCCGAATCCGAGGTCATATTTTGAAAATTCAAGATGGCGAATCCAATATGGCGGACGGGATAGTAAAAAAATCGAGATTTTGAAAAACAAAAATTTTTTCGCATTCTACGTGAAAACACAAATAGATACTGTTTTTGTTGTTTTTTAGATATCTCTCTTAGTTCTTGAGTAAAAAATTCATAAACTTTGAAAATAACGCAGACCTATTTGCCGTCTATTCCGTTCATGCACACAAGCGTTGCAATCACATGAGTAGGAAACTGATTATGCTCTAAGGGTTCCCGAGCAGCGCAAAATCCGAATCCGAGGTCAGATTTTGAAAATTCAAGATGGCGGATCCAATATGGCGGACGGGATAGTAAAAAAATCGAGATTTTGAAAAACAAAATTTTTTTCGTATTCTACGTGAAAACACAAAAAGATACTGCTTTTATAGTTTTTTAGATATCTCTCTTAGTTCTTGAGTAAAAACTTCATAAACTTTGAAAATAAAGCAGACCTATTTGCCGTCTATTCCGTTCATGCACATAAGCGTTGCAATCACATGAGTAGGAAACTGATTATGCTCTAAGGGTTCCCGAGCCGCGCTGAATCCGAATCCGAGGTCAGATTTTGAAAATTCCAGATGGCGGATCCAATATGGCGGACGGGAAAGTATAAAAACGAATTTTGAAATACAACAATTTTTTCGTATTCTACGTGAAAACACAAATAGATACTGCTTTTGTTGTTTTTTCGATATCTCTCTTAGTTCTTGAGTAAAAAATTCATAAACTTCGAAAATAAAGCAGACCTATTTGCCGTCTATTCCGTTCATGCACATAAGCGTTGCAATCACATGAGTAGGAAACTGATTATGCTCTAAGGGTTCCCGAGGCGCGCTGAATCCGAATCCGAGGTCAGATTTTGAAAATTCAAGATGGCGGATCCAATGTGGCGGACGGGATAGTAAAAAAATCGAGATTTTGAAAAACAAAATTTTTTTCGTATTCTACGCGAAAACACAAATAGATACTGTTTTTGTTGTTTTTTCGATATCTCTCTTAGTTCTTGAGTAAAAAATTTATAAACTTTGAAAATAAAGCAGACCTATTTGCCGTCTATTCCGTTCATGCACATAAGCGTTGCAATCACATGAGTAGGAAACTGATTATGCTCTAAGGGTTCCCGAGCCGCGCTGAATCCGAATCCGAGGTTAGATTTTGAGAATTCAAGATGGCGAATCCAATATGGCGGACGGGATAGTAAAAAAATCGAGATTTTGAAAAACAAAAATTTTTTCGTATTCTACATGAAAACACAAACAGATACTGTTTTTGTTGTTTTTTAGATATCTCTCTTAGTTCTTGAGTAAAAAATTCATAAACTTTGAAAATAACGCAGACCTATTTGCCGTCTATTCCGTTCATGCACATAAGCGTTGCAATCACATGAGTAGGAAACTGATTGTGCTCTAAGGGTTCCCGAGTCGCGCTGAATCCGAATCCGAAGTCAGATTTTGAAAATTCAAGATGGCGGATCCAATATGGCGGACGGGATAGTAAAAAAATCGAGATTTTGAAAAACAAAAATTTTTTCGTATTCTACGTGAAAACACAAATAGATACTGTTTTTGTTGTTTTTTCGATATCTCTCTTAGTTCTTGAGTAAAAAATTCATAAACTTTGAAAATAAAGCAGACCTATTTGCCGTCTATTCCGTTCATGCACATGAGTAGGAAACTGATTATGCTCTAAGGGTTCCCGAGCAGCGCAAAATCCGAATCCGAAGTCGCGCTGAATCCGAATCCGAGGTCATATTTTGAAAATTCAAGATGGCGAATCCAATATGGCGGACGGGATAGTAAAAAACTCGAGATTTTGAAAAACTAAAATTTTTTCGTATTCTACCTGAAAACATAAATAGATACTGTTTTTGTGGTTTTTTCGATATCTCTCTTAGTTCTTGAGTAAAAAATTCATAAACTTTGAAAATAAAGCAGACCTATTTGCCGTCTATTCCGTTCATGCACATGAGTAGGAAACTGATTATGCTCTAAGGGTTCCCGAGCAGCGCAAAATCCGAATCCGAAGTCGCGCTGAATCCGAATCCGAAGTCGCGCTGAATCCGAATCCGAGGTCATATTTTGAAAATTCAAGATGGCGAATCCAATATGGCGGACGGGATAGTAAAAAAATCGAGATTTTAAAAAACAAAATTTTTTTCGTATTCTACGTGAAAACACAAACAGATACTGTTTTTGTTGTTTTTTAGATATCTCTCTTAGTTCTTGAGTAAAAAATTCATAAACTTTGAAAATAACGGAGACCTATTTGCCGTCTATTCCGTTCATGCACACAAGCGTTGCAATCACATGAGTAGGAAACTGATTATGCTCTAAGGATTCCCGAGCCGCGCTGAATCCGATTCCGAGGTCAGATTATGAAAATTCAAGATGGCGGATCCAATGTGGCGGACGGGATAGTAAAAAAATCGAGATTTTGAAAAACAAAAATTTTTTCGTATTCTACGTGAAAACACAAATAGATACTGTTTTTGTTGTTTTTTAGATATCTCTCTTAGTTCTTGAGTAAAAAATTCATAAACTTTGAAAATAACGCAGACCTATTTGCCGTCTATTCCGTTCATGCACACAAGCGTTGCAATCACATGAGTAGGAAACTGATTATGCTCTAAGGGTTCCCGAGCAGCGCAAAATCCGAATCCGAGGTCAGATTTTGAAAATTCAAGATGGCGGATCCAATATGGCGGACGGGATAGTAAAAAAATCGAGATTTTGAAAAACAAAATTTTTTTCGTATTCTACGTGAAAACACAAACAGATACTGTTTTTGTTGTTTTTTAGATATCTCTCTTAGTTCTTGAGTAAAAAATTCATAAACTTTGAAAATAACGCAGACCTATTTGCCGTCTATTCCGTTCATGCACACAAGCGTTGCAATCACATGAGTAGGAAACTGATTATGCTCTAAGGATTCCGGAGCCGCGCTGAATCCGATTCCGAGGTCAGATTTTGAAAATTCAAGATGGCGGATCCAATGTGGCGGACGAGATAGTAAAAAAATCGAGATTTTGAAAAACAAATTTTTTTTCGTATTCTAAGTGAAAACACAAATAGATACTGTTTTTGTTGTTTTTTCGATATCTCTCTTAGTTCTTGAGTAAAAAATTCATAAACTTTGAAAATAAAGCAGACCTATTTGCCGTCCATTCCGTTCATGCACATAAGCGTTGCAATCACATGAGTAGGAAACTGATTATGCTCTAAGGGTTCCCGAGCCGCGCTGAATCCGAATCCGAGGTCAGATTTTGAAAATTCAAGATGGCATATCCATAATGGTGGACGGGATAGTAAAAAAATCGAGATTTAGAAAAACAGAAATTTTGTCGTATTCTACGTGAAAACACGATCAGATACTGTTTTTGTTGTTTTTTCGACACCTCTCTTAGTTCTTGAGTAAAAAATTCATAAACTTTGAAAATAACGCAGACCTATTTGCCGTCTATTCCGTTCATGCACACAAGCGTTGTAATCACATGAGTAGGAAACTGATTATGCTCTAAGGATTCCCGAGCCGCGCTGAATCCGATTCCGAGGTCAGATTTTGAAAATTCAAGATGGCGGATCCAATGTGGCGGACGAGATAGTAAAAAAATCGAGATTTTGAAAAACAAATTTTTTTTCGTATTCTACGTGAAAACACAAAAAGATACTGTTTTCGTTGTTTTTTCGATATCTCTCTTAGTTCTTGAGTAAAAAATTCATAAACTTTGAAAATAAAGCAGACCTATTTGCCGTCCATTCCGTTCATGCACATAAGCGTTGCAATCACATGAGTATGAAACTGATTATGCTCTAAGGGTTCCCGAGCCGCGCTGAATCCGAATCCGAGGTCAGATTTTGAAAATTCAAGATGGCATATCCATTATGGTGGACGGGATAGTAAAAAAATCGAGATATTGAAAAACAAAAATTTTTTCGTATTCTACGTGAAAACACGAATAGATACTGTTTTTGTTGTTTTTTCGACACCTCTCTTAGTTCTTGAGTAAAAAATTCATAAACTTTGAAAATAAAGCAGACCTATTTGCCGTCTATTCCGTTCATGCACATGAGTAGGAAACTGATTATGCTCTAAGGTTTCCCGAGCAGCGCAAAATCCGAATCCGAGGTCAGATTTTGAAAATTCAAGATGGCGGATCCAATATGGCGGACGGGATAGTAAAAAAATCGAGATTTTGAAAAACAAATTTTTTTTCGTATTCTACGTGAAAACACAAAAAGATACTGTTTTCGTTGTTTTTTCGATATCTCTCTTAGTTCTTGAGTAAAAAATTCATAAACTTTGAAAATAAAGCAGACCTATTTGCCGTCCATTCCGTTCATGCACATAAGCGTTGCAATCACATGAGTATGAAACTGATTATGCTCTAAGGGTTCCCGAGCCGCGCTGAATCCGAATCCGAGGTCAGATTTTGAAAATTCAAGATGGCATATCCATTATGGTGGACGGGATAGTAAAAAAATCGAGATATTGAAAAACAAAAATTTTTTCGTATTCTACGTGAAAACACGAATAGATACTGTTTTTGTTGTTTTTTCGACACCTCTCTTAGTTCTTGAGTAAAAAATTCATAAACTTTGAAAATAAAGCAGACCTATTTGCCGTCTATTCCGTTCATGCACACAAGCGTTGCAATCACATGAGTAGGAAACTGATTATGCTCTAAGGGTTCCCGAGCCGCGCTGAATCCGAATCCGAGGTTAGATTTTGCAAAATTCAAGATGGCATATCCATTATGGTGGACGGGATAGTAAAAAAATCGAGATTTTGAAAAACAAAAATTTTTTCGTATTCTACGTGAAAACACGAATAGATACTGTTTTTGTTGTTTTTTCGACACCTCTCTTAGTTCTTGAGTAAAAAATTCATAAACTTTGAAAATAAAGCAGACCTATTTGCCGTCTATTCCGTTCATGCACATGAGTAGGAAACTGATTATGCTCTAAGGGTTCCCGAGCCGCGCTGAATCCGAATCCGAGGTCAGATTTTGAAAATTCAAGATGGCGAATCCAATATGGCGGACGGGATAGTAAAAATATCGGGATTTTGAAAAACAAAATTTTTTTCGTATTCTACGTGAAAACACAAACAGATACTGTTTTTGTTGTTTTTTAGATATCTCTCTTAGTTCTTGAGTAAAAATTCATAAACTTTGAAAATAACGCAGACCTATTTGCCGTCTATTCCGTTCATGCACACAAGCGTTGCAATCACATGAGTAGGAAACTGATTATGCTCTATGGATTCCCGAGCCGCGCTGAATCCGATTCCGAGGTCAGATTTTGAAAATTCAAGATGGCGGATCCAATGTGGCGGACGAGATAGTAAAAAAATCGAGATTTTGAAAAACAATTTTTTTTTCGTATTCTAAGTGAAAACACAAATAGATACTGTTTTTGTTGTTTTTTCGATATCTCTCTTAGTTCTTGAGTAAAAACTTTCATAAACTTTGAAAATAAAGCAGACCTATTTGCCGTCTTTCCGTTCATGCACATAAGCGTTGCAATCACATGAGTAGGAAACTGATTATGCTCTAAGGGTTCCCGAGCCGCGCTGAATCCGAATCCGAGGTCAGATTTTGAAAATTCAAGATGGCGAATCCAATATGGCGGACGGGATAGTAAAAAAATCGAGATTTTGAAAAACAAAAATTTTTTCGTATTCTACGTGAAAACACAAATTGATACTGTTTTTGTTGTTTATTAGATATCTCTCTTAGTTCTTGAGTAAAAAATTCATAAACTTTGAAAATAACGCAGACCTATTTGCCGTCTATTCCGTTCATGCACACAAGCGTTGCAATCACATGAGTAGGAAACTGATTATGCTCTAAGGGTTCCCGAGCCGCGCTGAATCCGAATCCGAGGTTAGATTTTGCAAAATTCAAGATGGCATATCCATTATGGTGGACGGGATAGTAAAAAAATCGAGATTTTGAAAAACAAAAATTTTTTCGTATTCTACGTGAAAACACGAATAGATACTGTTTTTGTTGTTTTTTCGACACCTCTCTTAGTTCTTGAGTAAAAAATTCATAAACTTTGAAAATAAAGCAGACCTATTTGCCGTCTATTCCGTTCATGCACATGAGTAGGAAACTGATTATGCTCTAAGGGTTCCCGAGCCGCGCTGAATCCGAATCCGAGGTCAGATTTTGAAAATTCAAGATGGCGAATCCAATATGGCGGACGGGATAGTAAAAAAATCGAGATTTTGAAAAACAAAAATTTTTTCGTATTCTACGTGAAAACGCAAACAGATACTGTTTTTGTTGTTTTTTTAGATATCTCTCTTAGTTCTTGAGTAAAAATTCATAAACTTTGAAAATAACGCAGACCTATTTGCCGTCTATTCCGTTCATGCACACAAGCGTTGCAATCACATGAGTAGGAAACTGATTATGCTCTATGGATTCCCGAGCCGCGCTGAATCCGATTCCGAGGTCAGATTTTGAAAATTCAAGTTGGCGGATCCAATGTGGCGGACGAGATAGTAAAAAAATCGAGATTTTGAAAAACAAATTTTTTTTCGTATTCTAAGTGAAAACACAGAAAGATACTGTTTTCGTTGTTTTTTCGATATCTCTCTTAGTTCTTGAGTAAAAAATTCATAAACTTTGAAAATAAAGCAGACCTATTTGCCGTCTATTCCGTTCATGCACATAAGCGTTGCAATCACATGAGTAGGAAACTGATTATGCTCTAAGGGTTCCCGAGCCGCGCTGAATCCGAATCCGAGGCCAGATTTTGAAAATTCAAGATGGCATATCCATTATGGTGGACGGGATAGTAAAAAAATCGAGATTTTGAAAAACAGAAATTTTTTCGTATTCTACGTGAAAACACGATCAGATACTGTTTTTGTTGTTTTTTCGACACCTCTCTTAGTTCTTGAGTAAAAAATTCATAAACTTTGAAAATAACGCAGACCTATTTGCCGTCTATTCCGTTCATGCACACAAGCGTTGCAATCACATGAGTAGGAAACTGATTATGCTCTAAGGATTCCCGAGCCGCGCTGAATCCGATTCCGAGGTCAGATTTTGAAAATTCAAGATGGCGGATCCAATGTGGCGGACGAGATAGTAAAAAAATCGAGATTTTGAAAAACAAATTTTTTTTCGTATTCTACGTGAAAACACAGAAAGATACTGTTTTCGTTGTTTTTTCGATATCTCTCTTAGTTCTTGAGTAAAAAATTCATAAACTTTGAAAATAAAGCAAATTCATAATACTTTGAAAATAGTAAAAAAATCGAGATTTTGAAAAACAAAAATTTTTTCGTATTCTACGTGAAAACGCAAATAGATACTGTTTTTGTTGTTTATTAGATATCTCTCTTAGTTCTTGAGTAAAAAATTCATAAACTTTGAAAATAACGCAGACCTATTTGCCGTCTATTCCGTCCATGCACATAAGCGTTGCAATCACATGAGTAGGCAACTGATTATGCTCTAAGGGTTCCCGAGCCGCGCTGAATCCGAATCCGAGGTCAGATTTTGCAAAATTCAAGATGGCATATCCATTATGGTGGACGGGATAGTAAAAAAATCGAGATTTTGAAAAACAAAAATTTTTTCGTATTCTACGTGAAAACACGAATAGATACTGTTTTTGTTGTTTTTTCGACACCTCTCTTAGTTCTTGAGTAAAAAATTCATAAACTTTGAAAATAAAGCAGACCTATTTGCCGTCTATTCCGTTCATGCACATGAGTAGGAAACTGATTATGCTCTAAGGGTTCCCGAGCAGCGCAAAATCCGAATCCGAGGTCAGATTTTGAAAATTCAAGATGGCGGATCCAATATGGCGGACGGGATAGTAATAAAATCGAGATTTTGAAAAACAAAAATTTTTTCGTATTCTACGTGAAAACACAAACAGATACTGTTTTTGTGGTTTTTTAGATATCTCTCTTAGTTCTTGAGTAAAAAATTAATAAACTTTGAAAATAACGCAGACCTATTTGCCGTCTATTCCGTCCATGCACATAAGCGTTGCAATCACATGAGTAGGAAACTGATTATGCTCTAAGGGTTCCCGAGCCGCGCTGAATCTGAATCCGAGGTCAGATTTTGAAAATTCAAGATGGCGAATCCAATATGGCGGACGGGATAGTAAAAAAATCGAGATTTTGAAAAACAAAATTTTTTTCGTTTTCTACGTGAAAACACAAACAGATACTGTTTTTGTTGTTTTTTAGATATCTCTCTTAGTTCTTGAGTAAAAAATTCATAAACTTTGAAAATAACGCAGACCTATTTGCCGTCTATTCCGTTCATGCACACAAGCGTTGCAATCACATGAGTAGGAAACTGATTATGCTCTAAGAATTCCCGAGCCGCGCTGAATCCGATTCCGAGGTCAGATTTTGAGAATTCAAGATGGCGGATCCAATGTGGCGGACGAGATAGTAAAAAAATCGAGATTTTGAAAAACAAATTTTTTTTCGTATTCTAAGTGAAAACACAAATAGATACTGTTTTTGTTGTTTTTTCGATATCTCTCTTAGTTCTTGAGTAAAAACTTCATAAACTTTGAAAATAAAGCAGACCTATTTGCCGTCTTTCCGTTCATGCACATAAGCGTTGCAATCACATGAGTAGGAAACTGATTATGCTCTAAGGGTTCCCGAGCCGCGCTGAATCCGAATCCGAGGTCAGATTTTGAAAATTCAAGATGGCGGATCCAATATGGCGGACGGGATAGTAAAAAAATCGAGATTTTGAAAAACAAAAATTTTTTCGTATTCTACGTGAAAACACAAACAGATACTGTTTTTGTGGTTTTTTAGATATCTCTCTTAGTTCTTGAGTAAAAAATTAATAAACTTTGAAAATAACGCAGACCTATTTGCCGTCTATTCCGTCCATGCACATAAGCGTTGCAATCACATGAGTAGGAAACTGATTATGCTCTAAGGGTTCCCGAGCCGCGCTGAATCTGAATCCGAGGTCAGATTTTGAAAATTCAAGATGGCGAATCCAATATGGCGGACGGGATAGTAAAAAAATCGAGATTTTGAAAAACAAAATTTTTTTCGTTTTCTACGTGAAAACACAAACAGATACTGTTTTTGTTGTTTTTTAGATATCTCTCTTAGTTCTTGAGTAAAAAATTCATAAACTTTGAAAATAACGCAGACCTATTTGCCGTCTATTCCGTTCATGCACACAAGCGTTGCAATCACATGAGTAGGAAACTGATTATGCTCTAAGAATTCCCGAGCCGCGCTGAATCCGATTCCGAGGTCAGATTTTGAGAATTCAAGATGGCGGATCCAATGTGGCGGACGAGATAGTAAAAAAATCGAGATTTTGAAAAACAAATTTTTTTTCGTATTCTAAGTGAAAACACAAATAGATACTGTTTTTGTTGTTTTTTCGATATCTCTCTTAGTTCTTGAGTAAAAACTTCATAAACTTTGAAAATAAAGCAGACCTATTTGCCGTCTTTCCGTTCATGCACATAAGCGTTGCAATCACATGAGTAGGAAACTGATTATGCTCTAAGGGTTCCCGAGCCGCGCTGAATCTGAATCCGAGGTCAGATTTTGAAAATTCAAGATGGCGAATCCAATATGGCGGACGGGATAGTAAAAAAATCGAGATTTTGAAAAACAAAAATTTTTTCGTTTTCTACGTGAAAACACAAACAGATACTGTTTTTGTTGTTTTTTAGATATCTCTCTTAGTACTTGAGTAAAAAATTCATAAACTTTGAAAATAAAGCAGACCTATTTGCCGTCTTTCCGTTCATGCACATAAGCGTTGCAATCACATGAGTAGGAAACTGATTATGCTCTAAGGGTTCCCGAGCCGCGCTGAATCCGAATCCGAGGTCAGATTTTGAAAATTCAAGATGGCGAATCCAATATGGCGGACGGGATAGTAAAAAAATCGAGATTTTGAAAAACAAAAATTTTTTCGTATTCTACGTGAAAACACAAACAGATACTGTTTTTGTTGTTTTTTCGATATCTCTCTTAGTTCTTGAGTAAAAACTTCATAAACTTTGAAAATAAAGCAGACCTATTTGCCGTCTATTCCGTTCATGCACATGAGTAGGAAACTGATTATGCTCTAAGGGTTCCCGAGCCGCGCTGAATCCGAATCCGAGGTCAGATTTTGAAAATTCAAGATGGCGAATCCAATATGGCGGACGGGATAGTAAAAAAATCGAGATTTTGAAAAACAAAAATTTTTTCGTATTCTACGTGAAAACACAAACAGATACTGTTTTTGTTGTTTTTTCGATATCTCTCTTAGTTCTTGAGTAAAAACTTCATAAACTTTGAAAATAAAGCAGACCTATTTGCCGTCTATTCCGTTCATGCACATGAGTAGGAAACTGATTATGCTCTAAGGGTTCCCGAGCCGCGCTGAATCCGAATCCGAGGTCAGATTTTGAAAATTCAAGATGGCGAATCCAATATGGCGGACGGGATAGTAAAAAAATCGAGATTTTGAAAAACAAAAATTTTTTCGTATTCTACGTGAAAACACAAATTGATACTGTTTTTGTTGTTTATTAGATATCTCTCTTAGTTCTTGAGTAAAAAATTCATAAACTTTGAAAATAACGCAGACCTATTTGCCGTCTATTCCGTTCATGCACACAAGCGTTGCAATCACATGAGTAGGAAACTGATTATGCTCTAAGGGTTCCCGAGCCGCGCTGAATCCGAATCCGAGGTCAGATTTTGCAAAATTCAAGATGGCATATCCATTATGGTGGACGGGATAGTAAAAAAATCGAGATTTTGAAAAACAAAAATTTTTTCGTATTCTACGTGAAAACACGAATAGATACTGTTTTTGTTGTTTTTTCGACACCTCTCTTAGTTCTTGAGTAAAAAATTCATAAACTTTGAAAATAAAGCAGACCTATTCCGTCCATGCACATAAGCGTTGCAATCACATGAGTAGGAAACTGATTATGCTCTAAGGGTTCCCGAGCCGCGCTGAATCCGATTCCGAGGTCAGATTTTGAAAATTCAAGATGGCGGATCCAATATGGCGGACGGGATAGTAAAAAAATCGAGTTTTTGAAAAACAAAAATTGTTTCGTATTCTACGTGAAAACACAAATAGATACTGTTTTTGTTGTTTATTAGATATCTCTCTTAGTTCTTGAGCAAAACATTCATAAACTTTGAAAATAACGCAGACCTATTTGCCGTCTATTCCGTTCATGCACACAAGCGTTGCAATCACATGAGTAGGAAACTGATTATGCTCTAAGGGTTCCCGAGCCGCGCTGAATCCGAATCCGAGGTCAGATTTTGCAAAATTCAAGATGGCATATCCATTATGGTGGACGGGATAGTAAAAAAATCGAGATTTTGAAAAACAAAAATTTTTTCGTATTCTACGTGAAAACACGAATAGATACTGTTTTTGTTGTTTTTTCGACACCTCTCTTAGTTCTTGAGTAAAAAATTCATAAACTTTGAAAATAAAGCAGACCTATTTGCCGTCTATTCCGTTCATGCACATGAGTAGGAAACTGATTATGCTCTAAGGGTTCCCGAGCCGCGCTGAATCCGAATCCGAGGTCAGATTTTGAAAATTCAAGATGGCGAATCCAATATGGCGGACGGGATAGTAAAAAAATCGAGATTTTGAAAAACAAATTTTTTTTCGTATTCTAAGTGAAAACACAAATAGATACTGTTTTTGTTGTTTTTTCGATATCACTCTTAGTTCTTGAGTAAAAAATTCATAAACTTTGAAAATAAAGCAGACCTATTTGCCGTCTATTCCGTTCATGCACATAAGCGTTGCAATCACATGAGTAGGAAACTGATTATGCTCTAAGGGTTCCCGAGCCGCGCTGAATCCGAATCCGAGGTCAGATTTTGAAAATTCAAGATGTCATATCCATTATGGTGGACGGGATAGTGAAAAAATCGAGATTTTGAAAAACAGAAATTTTTTCGTATTCTACGTGAAAACACGATCAGATACTGTTTTTGTTGTTTTTTCGACACCTCTCTTAGTTCTTGAGTAAAAAATTCATAAACTTTGAAAATAACGCAGACCTATTTGCCGTCTATTCCGTTCATGCACACAAGCGTTGCAATCACATGAGTAGGAAACTGATTATGCTCTAAGGATTCCCGAGCCGCGCTGAATCCGATTCCGAGGTCAGATTTTGAAAATTCAAGATGGCGGATCCAATGTGGCGCACGAGATAGTAAAAAAATCGAGATTTTGAAAAACAAAAATTGTTTCGTATTCTACGTGAAAACACAATTGATACTGTTTTTGTTGTTTATTAGATATCTCTCTTAGTTCTTGAGTAAAAAATTCATAAACTTTGAAAATAACGCAGACCTATTTGCCGTCTATTCCGTTCATGCACACAAGCGTTGCAATCACATGAGTAGGAAACTGATTATGCTCTAAGGGTTCCCGAGCCGCGCTGAATCCGAATCCGAGGTCAGATTTTGCAAAATTCAAGATGGCATATCCATTATGGTGGACGGGATAGTAAAAAAATCGAGATTTTGAAAAACAAAAATTTTTTCGTATTCTACGTGAAAACACGAATAGATACTGTTTTTGTTGTTTTTTCGACACCTCTCTTAGTTCTTGAGTAAAAAATTCATAAACTTTGAAAATAAAGCAGACCTATTTGCCGTCTATTCCGTTCATGCACATGAGTAGGAAACTGATTATGCTCTAAGGGTTCCCGAGCAGCGCAAAATCCGAATCCGAGGTCAGATTTTGAAAATTCAAGATGGCGGATCCAATATGGCGGACGGGATAGTAAAAAAATCGAGATTTTGAAAAACAAAAATTTTTTCGTATTCTACGTGAAAACGCAAATAGATACTGTTTTTGTTGTTTATTAGATATCTCTCTTAGTTCTTGAGTAAAAAATTCATAAACTTTGAAAATAACGCAGACCTATTCGCCGTCTATTCCGTCCATGCACATAAGCGTTGCAATCACATGAGTAGGCAACTGATTATGCTCTAAGGGTTCCCGAGCCGCGCTGAATCCGAATCCGAGGTCAGGTTTTGAAAATTCAAGATGGCGAATCCAATATGGCGGACGGGATAGTAAAAAAATCGAGATTTTGAAAAACAAAAATTTTTTCGTATTCTACGTGAAAACACAAACAGATACTGTTTTTGTTGTTTTTTAGATATCTCTCTTAGTTCTTGAGTAAAAAATTCATAAACTTTGAAAATAAAGCAGACCTATTTGCCATCTATTCCGTTCATGCACACAAGCGTTGCAATCACATGAGTAGGAAACTGATTATGCTCTAAGGGTTCCCGAGCCGCGCTGAATCCGAATCCGAGGTCAGATTTTGCAAAATTCAAGATGGCATATCCATTATGGTGGACGGGATAGTAAAAAAATCGAGATTTTGAAAAACAAAAATTTTTTCGTATTCTACGTGAAAACACGAATAGATACTGTTTTTGTTGTTTTTTCGACACCTCTCTTAGTTCTTGAGTAAAAAATTCATAAACTTTGAAAATAAAGCAGACCTATTTGCCGTCTATTCCGTTCATGCACATGAGTAGGAAACTGATTATGCTCTAAGGTTTCCCGAGCAGCGCAAAATCCGAATCCGAGGTCAGATTTTGAAAATTCAAGATGGCGGATCCAATATGGCGGACGGGATAGTAAAAAAATCGAGATTTTGAAAAACAAAATTTTTTTCGTATTCTACGTGAAAACACAAATAGATACTGTTTTTGTTGTTTTTTCGATATCTCTCTTAGTTCTTGAGTAAAAACTTCATAAACTTTGAAAATAAAGCAGACCTATTTGCCGTCTTTCCGTTCATGCACATAAGCGTTGCAATCACATGAGTAGGAAACTGATTATGCTCTAAGGGTTCCCGAGCCGCGCTGAATCCGAATCCGAGGTCAGATTTTGAAAATTCAAGATGGCGAATCCAATATGGCGGACGGGATAGTAAAAAAATCGAGATTTTGAAAAACAAAAATTGTTTCGTATTCTACGTGAAAACACAAATAGATACTGTTTTTGTTGTTTATTAGATATCTCCCTTAGTTCTTGAGTAAAAAATTCATAAACTTTGAAAATAACGCAGACCTATTTGCCGTCTATTCCGTTCATGCACACAAGCGTTGCAATCACATGAGTAGGAAACTGATTATGCTCTAAGGGTTCCCGAGCCGCGCTGAATCCGAATCCGAGGTCAGATTTTGCAAAATTCAAGATGGCATATCCATTATGGTGGACGGGATAGTAAAAAAATCGAGATTTTGAAAAACAAAAATTTTTTCGTATTCTACGTGAAAACACGAATAGATACTGTTTTTGTTGTTTTTTCGACACCTCTCTTAGTTCTTGAGTAAAAAATTCATAAACTTTGAAAATAAAGCAGACCTATTTGCCGTCTATTCCGTTCATGCACATGAGTAGGAAACTGATTATGCTCTAAGGGTTCCCGAGCCGCGCTGAATCCGAATCCGAGGTCAGATTTTGAAAATTCAAGATGGCGAATCCAATATGGCGGACGGGATAGTAAAAAAATCGAGATTTTGAAAAACAAATTTTTTTTCGTATTCTAAGTGAAAACACAAATAGATACTGTTTTTGTTGTTTTTTCGATATCACTCTTAGTTCTTGAGTAAAAAATTCATAAACTTTGAAAATAAAGCAGACCTATTTGCCGTCTATTCCGTTCATGCACATTAGCGTTGCAATCACATGAGTAGGAAACTGATTATGCTCTAAGGGTTCCCGAGCCGCGCTGAATCCGAATCCGAGGTCAGATTTTGAAAATTCAAGATGTCATATCCATTATGGTGGACGGGATAGTAAAAAAATCGAGATTTTGAAAAACAGAAATTTTTTCGTATTCTACGTGAAAACACGATCAGATACTGTTTTTGTTGTTTTTTCGACACCTCTCTTAGTTCTTGAGTAAAAAATTCATAAACTTTGAAAATAACGCAGACCTATTTGCCGTCTATTCCGTTCATGCACACAAGCGTTGCAATCACATGAGTAGGAAACTGATTATGCTCTAAGGATTCCCGAGCCGCGCTGAATCCGATTCCGAGGTCAGATTTTGAAAATTCAAGATGGCGGATCCAATGTGGCGCACGAGATAGTAAAAAAATCGAGATTTTGAAAAACAAAAATTGTTTCGTATTCTACGTGAAAACACAAATAGATACTGTTTTTGTTGTTTATTAGATATCTCTCTTAGTTCTTGAGTAAAAAATTCATAAACTTTGAAAATAACGCAGACCTATTTGCCGTCTATTCCGTTCATGCACACAAGCGTTGCAATCACATGAGTAGGAAACTGATTATGCTCTAAGGGTTCCCGAGCCGCGCTGAATCCGAATCCGAGGTCAGATTTTGCAAAATTCAAGATGGCATATCCATTATGGTGGACGGGATAGTAAAAAAATCGAGATTTTGAAAAACAAAAATTTTTTCGTATTCTACGTGAAAACACGAATAGATACTGTTTTTGTTGTTTTTTCGACACCTCTCTTAGTTCTTGAGTAAAAAATTCATAAACTTTGAAAATAAAGCAGACCTATTTGCCGTCTATTCCGTTCATGCACATGAGTAGGAAACTGATTATGCTCTAAGGGTTCCCGAGCAGCGCAAAATCCGAATCCGAGGTCAGATTTTGAAAATTCAAGATGGCGGATCCAATATGGCGGACGGGATAGTAAAAAAATCGAGATTTTGAAAAACAAAAATTTTTTCGTATTCTACGTGAAAACGCAAATAGATACTGTTTTTGTTGTTTATTAGATATCTCTCTTAGTTCTTGAGTAAAAAATTCATAAACTTTGAAAATAACGCAGACCTATTCGCCGTCTATTCCGTCCATGCACATAAGCGTTGCAATCACATGAGTAGGCAACTGATTATGCTCTAAGGGTTCCCGAGCCGCGCTGAATCCGAATCCGAGGTCAGATTTTGAAAATTCAAGATGGCGAATCCAATATGGCGGACGGGATAGTAAAAAAATCGAGATTTTGAAAAACAAAAATTTTTTCGTATTCTACGTGAAAACACAAACAGATACTGTTTTTGTTGTTTTTTAGATATCTCTCTTAGTTCTTGAGTAAAAAATTCATAAACTTTGAAAATAAAGCAGACCTATTTGCCATCTATTCCGTTCATGCACACAAGCGTTGCAATCACATGAGTAGGAAACTGATTATGCTCTAAGGGTTCCCGAGCCGCGCTGAATCCGAATCCGAGGTCAGATTTTGCAAAATTCAAGATGGCATATCCATTATGGTGGACGGGATAGTAAAAAAATCGAGATTTTGAAAAACAAAAATTTTTTCGTATTCTACGTGAAAACACGAATAGATACTGTTTTTGTTGTTTTTTCGACACCTCTCTTAGTTCTTGAGTAAAAAATTCATAAACTTTGAAAATAAAGCAGACCTATTTGCCGTCTATTCCGTTCATGCACATGAGTAGGAAACTGATTATACTCTAAGGTTTCCCGAGCAGCGCAAAATCCGAATCCGAGGTCAGATTTTGAAAATTCAAGATGGCGGATCCAATATGGCGGACGGGATAGTAAAAAAATCGAGATTTTGAAAAACAAAATTTTTTTCGTATTCTACGTGAAAACACAAATAGATACTGTTTTTGTTGTTTTTTCGATATCTCTCTTAGTTCTTGAGTAAAAACTTCATAAACTTTGAAAATAAAGCAGACATATTTGCCGTCTTTCCGTTCATGCACATAAGCGTTGCAATCACATGAGTAGGAAACTGATTATGCTCTAAGGGTTCCCGAGCCGCGCTGAATCCGAATCCGAGGTCAGATTTTGAAAATTCAAGATGGCGAATCCAATATGGCGGACGGGATAGTAAAAAAATCGAGATTTTGAAAAACAAAATTTTTTTCGTATTCTACGTGAAAACACAAATAGATACTGTTTTTGTTGTTTTTTCGATATCTCTCTTAGTTCTTGAGTAAAAAATTCATAAACTTTGAAAATAACGCAGACCTATTCGCCGTCTATTCCGTCCATGCACATAAGCGTTGCAATCACATGAGTAGGCAACTGATTATGCTCTAAGGGTTCCCGAGCCGCGCTGAATCCGAATCCGAGGTCAGATTTTGAAAATTCAAGATGGCGAATCCAATATGGCGGACGGGATAGTAAAAAAATCGAGATTTTGAAAAACAAAAATTTTTTCGTATTCTACGTGAAAACACAAACAGATACTGTTTTTGTTGTTTTTTAGATATCTCTCTTAGTTCTTGAGTAAAAAATTCATAAACTTTGAAAATAAAGCAGACCTATTTGCCATCTATTCCGTTCATGCACACAAGCGTTGCAATCACATGAGTAGGAAACTGATTATGCTCTAAGGGTTCCCGAGCCGCGCTGAATCCGAATCCGAGGTCAGATTTTGCAAAATTCAAGATGGCATATCCATTATGGTGGACGGGATAGTAAAAAAATCGAGATTTTGAAAAACAAAAATTTTTTCGTATTCTACGTGAAAACACGAATAGATACTGTTTTTGTTGTTTTTTCGACACCTCTCTTAGTTCTTGAGTAAAAAATTCATAAACTTTGAAAATAAAGCAGACCTATTTGCCGTCTATTCCGTTCATGCACATGAGTAGGAAACTGATTATACTCTAAGGTTTCCCGAGCAGCGCAAAATCCGAATCCGAGGTCAGATTTTGAAAATTCAAGATGGCGGATCCAATATGGCGGACGGGATAGTAAAAAAATCGAGATTTTGAAAAACAAAATTTTTTTCGTATTCTACGTGAAAACACAAATAGATACTGTTTTTGTTGTTTTTTCGATATCTCTCTTAGTTCTTGAGTAAAAACTTCATAAACTTTGAAAATAAAGCAGACCTATTTGCCGTCTTTCCGTTCATGCACATAAGCGTTGCAATCACATGAGTAGGAAACTGATTATGCTCTAAGGGTTCCCGAGCCGCGCTGAATCCGAATCCGAGGTCAGATTTTGAAAATTCAAGATGGCGAATCCAATATGGCGGACGGGATAGTAAAAAAATCGAGATTTTGAAAAACAAAAATTGTTTCGTATTCTACGTGAAAACACAAATAGATACTGTTTTTGTTGTTTATTAGATATCTCCCTTAGTTCTTGAGTAAAAAATTCATAAACTTTGAAAATAACGCAGACCTATTTGCCGTCTATTCCGTTCATGCACACAAGCGTTGCAATCACATGAGTAGGAAACTGATTATGCTCTAAGGGTTCCCGAGCCGCGCTGAATCCGAATCCGAGGTCAGATTTTGCAAAATTCAAGATGGCATATCCATTATGGTGGACGGGATAGTAAAAAAATCGAGATTTTGAAAAACAAAAATTTTTTCGTATTCTACGTGAAAACACGAATAGATACTGTTTTTGTTGTTTTTTCGACACCTCTCTTAGTTCTTGAGTAAAAAATTCATAAACTTTGAAAATAAAGCAGACCTATTTGCCGTCTATTCCGTTCATGCACATGAGTAGGAAACTGATTATGCTCTAAGGGTTCCCGAGCCGCGCTGAATCCGAATCCGAGGTCAGATTTTGAAAATTCAAGATGGCGAATCCAATATGGCGGACGGGATAGTAAAAAAATCGAGATTTTGAAAAACAAATTTTTTTTCGTATTCTAAGTGAAAACACAAATAGATACTGTTTTTGTTGTTTTTTCGATATCACTCTTAGTTCTTGAGTAAAAAATTCATAAACTTTGAAAATAAAGCAGACCTATTTGCCGTCTATTCCGTTCATGCACATTAGCGTTGCAATCACATGAGTAGGAAACTGATTATGCTCTAAGGGTTCCCGAGCCGCGCTGAATCCGAATCCGAGGTCAGATTTTGAAAATTCAAGATGGCATATCCATTATGGTGGACGGGATAGTAAAAAAATCGAGATTTTGAAAAACAGAAATTTTTTCGTATTCTACGTGAAAACACGATCAGATACTGTTTTTGTTGTTTTTTCGACACCTCTCTTAGTTCTTGAGTAAAAAATTCATAAACTTTGAAAATAACGCAGACCTATTTGCCGTCTATTCCGTTCATGCACACAAGGGTTGCAATCACATGAGTAGGAAACTGATTATGCTCTAAGGATTCCCGAGCCGCGCTGAATCCGATTCCGAGGTCAGATTTTGAAAATTCAAGATGGCGGATCCAATGTGGCGGACGAGATAGTAAAAAAATCGAGATTTTGAAAAACAAAAATTGTTTCGTATTCTACGTGAAAACACAAATAGATACTGTTTTTGTTGTTTATTAGATATCTCTCTTAGTTCTTGAGTAAAAAATTCATAAACTTTGAAAATAACGCAGACCTATTTGCCGTCTATTCCGTTCATGCACACAAGCGTTGCAATCACATGAGTAGGAAACTGATTATGCTCTAAGGGTTCCCGAGCCGCGCTGAATCCGAATCCGAGGTCAGATTTTGCAAAATTCAAGATGGCATATCCATTATGGTGGACGGGATAGTAAAAAAATCGAGATTTTGAAAAACAAAAATTTTTTCGTATTCTACGTGAAAACACGAATAGATACTGTTTTTGTGGTTTTTTCGACACCTCTCTTAGTTCTTGAGTAAAAAATTCATAAACTTTGAAAATAAAGCAGACCTATTTGCCGTCTATTCCGTTCATGCACATGAGTAGGAAACTGATTATGCTCTAAGGGTTCCCGAGCAGCGCAAAATCCGAATCCGAGGTCAGATTTTGAAAATTCAAGATGGCGGATCCAATATGGCGGACGGGATAGTAAAAAAATCGAGATTTTGAAAAACAAAAATTTTTTCGTATTCTACGTGAAAACGCAAATAGATACTGTTTTTGTTGTTTATTAGATATCTCTCTTAGTTCTTGAGTAAAAAATTCATAAACTTTGAAAATAACGCAGACCTATTTGCCGTCTATTCCGTTCATGCACATAAGCGTTGCAATCACATGAGTAGGAAACTAATTATGCTCTAAGGATTCCCGAGCCGCGCTGAATCCGATTCCGAGGTCAGATTTTGAAAATTCAAGATGGCGAATCCAATATGGTGGACGGGATAGTAAAAAAATCGAGATTTTGAAAAACAAATATTTTTTCGTATTCTACGTGAAAACACAAATAGATACTGTTTTTGTTGTTTTTTAGATATCTCTCTTAGTTCTTGAGTAAAAAATTCATAAACTTTGAAAATAAAGCAGACCTATTTGCCGTCTCTTCCGTTCATGCACATAAGCGTTGCAATCACATGAGTAGGAAACTGATTATGCTCTAAGGGTTCCCGAGCCGCGCTGAATCCGAATCCGAGGTCAGATTTTGAAAATTCAAGATGGCGAATCCAATATGGTGGACGGGATAGTAAAAAAATCGAGATTTTGAAAAACAAAAATTTTTTCGTATTCTACGTGAAAACACGAATAGATACTGTTTTTGTTGTTTTTTCGACACCTCTCTTAGTTCTTGAGTAAAAAATTCATAAACTTTGAAAATAACGCAGACCTATTTGCCGTCTATTCCGTCCATGCACATAAGCGTTGCAATCACATGAGTAGGAAACTGATTATGCTCTAAGAGTTCCCGAGCCGCGCTGAATCCGAATCCGAGGTCAGATTTTGAAAATTCAAGATGGCATATCCATTATGGTGTACGGGATAGTAAAAAAATCGAGATATTGAAAAACAAAAATTTTTTCGTATTTTACGTGAAAACACGAATAGATACTGTTTTTGTTGTTTTTTCGACACCTCTCTTAGTTCTTGAGTAAAAAATTCATAAACTTTGAAAATAAAGCAGACCTATTTGCCGTCTATTCCGTTCATGCACATGAGTAGGAAACTGATTATGCTCTAAGGGTTCCCGAGCAGCGGAAAATCCGAATCCGAGGTCAGATTTTGAAAATTCAAGATGGCGGATCCAATATGGCGGACGGGATAGTAAAAAAATCGAGATTTTGAAAAACAAAATTTTTTTCGTATTCTACGTGAAAACACAAATAGATACTGTTTTTGTTGTTTTTTCGATATCTCTCTTTGTTCTTGAGTAAAAACTTCATAAACTTTGAAAATAAAGCAGACCTATTTGCCGTCTATTCCGTTCATGCACATAAGCGTTGCAATCACATGAGTAGGAAACTGATTATGCTCTAAGGGTTCCCGAGCCGCGCTGAATCCGAATCCGAGGTCAGATTTTGAAAATTCAAGATGGCATATCCATTATGGTGGACGGGATAGTAAAAAAATCGAGATTTTGAAAAACAAAAATTTTTTCGTATTCTACGTGAAAACACGAATAGATACTGTTTTTGTTGTTTTTTCGACACCTCTCTTAGTTCTTGAGTAAAAAATTCATAAACTTTGAAAATAACGCAGACCTATTTGCCGTCTATTCCGTCCATGCACATAAGCGTTGCAATCACATGAGTAGGAAACCGATTATGCTCTAAGGGTTCCCGAGCCGCGCTGAATCCGAATCCGAGGTCAGATTTTGAAAATTCAAGATGGCGAATCCAATATGGCGGACGGGATAGTAAAAAACTCGAGATTTTGAAAAACAAAAATTTTTTCGTATTCTACGTGAAAACACAAACGGATACTGTTTGTGTTGTTTTTTAGATATCTCTCTTAGTTCTTGAGTAAAAAATTCATAAACTTTGAAAATAACGCAGACCTATTTGCCGTCTATTCCGTTCATGCACATAAGCGTTGCAATCACATGAGTAGGAAATTGATTATGCTCTAAGGGTTCCCGAGCCGCGCTGAATCCGAATCCGAGGTCAGATTTTGAAAATTCAAGATGGCATATCCATTACGGTGGACGGGATAGTAAAAAAATCGAGATTTTGAAAAACAAAAATTTTTTCGTATTCTACGTGAAAACACGAATAGATACTGTTTTTGTTGTTTTTTCGACAGCTCTCTTAGTTCTTGAGTAAAAAATTCATAAACTTTGAAAATAACGCAGACCTATTTGCCGTCTATTCCGTCCATGCACATAAGCGTTGCAATCACATGAGTAGGAAACTGATTATGCTCTAAGGGTTCCCGAGCCGCGCTGAATCCGAATCCGAGGTCAGATTTTGAAAATTCAAGATGGCATATCCATTATGGTGGACGGGATAGTAAAAAAATCGAGATATTGAAAAACAAAAATTTTTTCGTATTCTACGTGAAAACACGAATAGATACTGTTTTTGTTGTTTTTTCGACACCTCTCTTAGTTCTTGAGTAAAAAATTCATAAACTTTGAAAATAAAGCAGACCTATTTGCCGTCTATTCCGTTCATGCACATGAGTAGGAAACTGATTATGCTCTAAGGGTTCCCGAGCAGCGCAAAATCCGAATCCGAGGTCAGATTTTGAAAATTCAAGATGGCGGATCCAATATGGCGGACGGGATAGTAAAAAAATCGAGATTTTGAAAAACAAAATTTTTTTCGTATTCTACGTGAAAACACAAATAGATACTGTTTTTGTTGTTTTTTCGATATCTCTCTTAGTTCTTGAGTAAAAACTTCATAAACTTTGAAAATAAAGCAGACCTATTTGCCGTCTATTCCGTTCATGCACATAAGCGTTGCAATCACATGAGTAGGAAACTGATTATGCTCTAAGGGTTCCCGAGCCGCGCTGAATCCGAATCCGAGGTCAGATTTTGAAAATTCAAGATGGCATATCCATTATGGTGGACGGGATAGTAAAAAAATCGAGATTTTGAAAAACAAAAATTTTTTCGTATTCTACGTGAAAACACGAATAGATACTGTTTTTGTTGTTTTTTCGACACCTCTCTTAGTTCTTGAGTAAAAAATTCATAAACTTTGAAAATAACGCAGACCTATTTGCCGTCTATTCCGTCCATGCACATAAGCGTTGCAATCACATGAGTAGGAAACTGATTATGCTCTAAGGGTTCCCGAGCCGCGCTGAATCCGAATCCGAGGTCAGATTTTGAAAATTCAAGATGGCGAATCCAATATGGCGGACGGGATAGTAAAAAAATCGAGATTTTGAAAAACAAAAATTTTGTCGTAATCTACGTGAAAACACGAATAGATACTGTTTCTGTTGTTTTTTCGACACCTCTCTTAGTTCTTGAGTAAAAAATTCATAAACTTTGAAAATAAAGCAGACCTATTTGCCGTCTATTCCGTTCATGCACATGAGTAGGAAACTGATTATGCTCTAAGGGTTCCCGAGCAGCGCAAAATCCGAATCCGAGGTCAGATTTTGAAAATTCAAGATGGCGGATCCAATATGGCGGACGGGATAGTAAAAAAATCGAGATTTTGAAAAACAAAAATTTTTTCGTATTCTACGTGAAAAGACGAATAGATACTGTTTTTGTTGTTTTTTCGACACCTCTCTTAGTTCTTGAGTAAAAAATTCATAAACTTTGAAAATAAAGCAGACCTATTTGCCGTCTATTCCGTTCATGCACATAAGCGTTGCAATCACATGAGTAGGAAACAGATTATGCTCTAAGGGTTCCCGAGCCGCGCTGAATCCGAATCCGAGATCAGATTTTGAAAATTCAAGATGGCTTTTTCTTTCTCATCGATTTCGAATCTAATTGAGCCTTCTTGGCTGCATCTGTGAGCGACCGCTCGGAAAACTTGATCCGACGCTCATCAGTTTTAATGCAGAATTTGAACCAATTTGGTCCTATTTTAAGGCCAGGTTACTCCAAAAAACGTGAT
This sequence comes from Gastracanthus pulcherrimus, assembly GCA_949152435.1. Classification (NCBI taxonomy): domain Eukaryota; kingdom Metazoa; phylum Arthropoda; class Insecta; order Hymenoptera; family Pteromalidae; genus Gastracanthus; species Gastracanthus pulcherrimus. The sequence goes on along the minus strand of OX424576.1, from coordinate 123,027,676 downwards.
TTTTTTCAATAAATTTTATTCATAGTACAAAACATGTTGAGTAATCAATTTGTTTTACATATAAAAGCACATGTATTAAATTACTTGAAAATTTTTTTTGTCTCAAATGTCGGGTTTTTAAATGGCTGCTGAAACTCATCTGATTAGTAGATGGATGACATCATTTCTTGGAAACGAATTATCTGAAAGCAAAAAATAAAACGGTTTCATGTTCTGTATCGAATTGGCTATGGCCTCAAGCAGAATGAAACATTATCAATGAAAAAAAAAACTTTTATTTTTTCAAAAGTCCGCCAGTTTGTTTTTTTTCATTGAAAATGTTTCATTCTGCTTGAGGCCATAGCCAATTCGATACAGAACATGAAACCGTTTTGTTTTTTGCTTTCAGATAATTCGTTTACAAGAAATGATGTCATCCATCTACTAATCAGAGGAGTTTCAGCAGCCAATTTCAAAACCGCCATTTTAGACAAAAAAAAATTTTTTCAAGTAATTTAATATATGTGCTTTTATATGTAAAACAAATTGATTACTCAACATGTTTTGTACTATGAATAAAATTTATTGAAAAAAATCACGTTTTTTGGAGTAACCTGGCCTTAAGGCCTAATTTCTGCATAAGCTTCATGATGTTTGAAAGGCCATCGTTGTAAATGCCTGCGGCAATATATACTGCAGCATCAAGAACGTGCTTGCCATTGGAGACTGATTTCGGAGCCATACACCACACGCTTGAGTTGAATCTCTCGTTGCTGTTCTGCGTATATCCGCCGAGGCAACGAGTCAGCAGATCGTCGCTGCTCAATTCAGCATAAATAGGAGAAATTGCTTCCAATACCTCTTGCGACATTGCTGGCTTGTATTTATAATTCAAATCTCCAGTGGCCTGGGCCCTCTGCCACGAGCACGATGAATCTCCGACGCGCGGGCATTTCTCGTGCTTCGATTTGTCGTCCGTCGATAATTTATGGTCTAGCGTTGCGTAGATTTCATTGCGCATATTTTTTATAAAATCATAATATCTACGTATTGCTAGACCATAATAAATTGACAATTCGTCGATTAATTTACCAGTGAGCTTGCCCTTTCCTCCGAGACCTTTAGTTTTCTGTTTGAAATTTCGAAGGCGAGTACCCATCCATTTCTGCACGTGGTCGATGCACTCTTTCTTCGTTACTGGCAAATTTTCATAAGGCTGCGAGTCTACGATATCTTTAAAAGTTTTTGAATAACCGTCCCCGACGTAATTGGCATATTTAAATTAGTGTAAAGATTCTGAGCGCTGGAACATCTCAATAACGGCATCCACTTACATTTTCCCGCCGAGCCGTCATGGTTCTATTGGCATTCGTTTTCATGGGTTTCGAGCCATTCCTTGTACTCATCCGTGACACTTTTCTTCTCCCAAAATTCGCATGCCTTACAATATTTAGATTTTACTAAAATGTCGACCACTTTGCCAGTACACCATCCAATAAGTGATACAAATTCGAAAAGGGACGTGAAGCCGCGTTTGCGCCACGAACCATCGCCAGATACAGTAATACCACTTGTGTTTCCTTTTTCATCACTTTTTTTTTCTCTTCCTTAGCTGCATTTTTCATACTCTTCTCACAAACCTCCTTTGCATCGACAGCAATCTTCTGCACAACTTTATCGTAAAATGATTGAAAAATTGGCCGCGGGAGCTCCATTAACGCGCAAAATTTTATCATTCCATTCAATCCTATTCCCAGTAGTCGCATAGCAAGAATCATTCTACGATTAATGTCGGATGCTTTTTCAATGAATGGTGAAGAAGGGCTAAAAATGTTGTCGCAGTTTTGCCATGAAATAACAATTTTGAAACCCAAGCCACGCTTTCCACACTCGGTGAATGTCACATCTGACTTGCACTTTTTGCACACAACAGCTTCCGATAGCAGTAAATACGGTTAAAAAATTCAGAATTCGATAAGCAAAGCGTTCATCTACTTCAAAGTCATCAGGATCGATGGTAGATAATTTTCGAGCCTATGAGCCAACCGCCTCGACGCTTGGCTTCTCCATTTCATAACGGTTACTTGGCCGCCGCTATGAAATTTTCGGTCTCTTCAAATTGCTCTTTTTCCCCTTCGTCGATTTCTTGCCATCATACACTGGACTTTCACTACTCATATTGTTTATAATTTTCACACTGTTCACTTAAAATCAACAAAATTTGTAATATATAAATATATAAAAACGAAAAATCAGCAGAAATACAAATCGAAGCGTGTGCATGGCGTCGCTTTGCAGCTTTACTAACTAACACATATACACACCGATACAAGCTAATTTCAGTATTAGCGCACCCTGCAGGATGCCTGAGGATCCTCAAGGACCTTTGGCTTTGTAAGTAACAAGGTCTCCTATTATTCCGATAGATGATATCAATACAAAAGCGATGAATCAGAACGCGCCGCGCGAAATCGATATTTGAATCTTTTAAAAATTATTTGACACTATAGGACCAATTGCATATTATTTTTATGACCTTAAAGTATTGTTTAAGCCGAAAAAAAATCGATCTTTTAAAAATTCTAGAGTGGTGTTACCTCTTAAGGATTGAAGGTTTAGAGTGAGAGGATATAGGGTTTAATTCTTCAGGGTTGAGGTCTTTATCTAAAAGTTTAGGGTTTAAGAGTTTTAAGTTTGACGGATTAAGAGTTAAGGGTATAACAATTGAGGGTTTAAGGATCTAAGGTTGACGGTTTAAGGGTTAAAGTGTTTAAGAGTTTATGGTTTCAGAGTTTTGTGATTCGAAGTTAAGGGGTTAAAAGTTTTGGGATTTTAGGTTGTGACATGTAAAATGCCACAAGAATCGCTAGCAGCATATAGGTAGCTTTGGAGCTTTGTTAGGTTAGGTCAAGTGTGATTGAGGGATGGGGGGGGGGGGGGTAATAAGGAAGAATGTTGTTTACTAACAATGAAAGGAAATAGGAATGGGACAGAGTCACGCACGCACGCCAACACCGAACGCACGTGATTAATGCAATAATGATTATCTATTAAGCGCACACGTATGGTTTTATGTTACATGGGGGAGCATGAGTACGCAACACACACACACAAGCACGCGACCAGCACCACATACATTGCAGACGCAGCAGCAGCACAACCACAACAGGCCAGAAGATGCCCAGCCTAAAGCTGAGTGACACGAGGAGGCCTAGGCGACGGAGCAGCTGTTGAGTCCTTATGCTCTATTGTTTTAGGCGACAGCAGACAGAGAGAGACAGCGAGAAAAACGCAGCCAGGCGCCACGGGTTTGCCGTAGTAGCAGCAGCAGACGATGCCCACACACACACACACACACACATACACACTCGCGTGTACGGACATCCGGGAGCGCGACCGTAGCTCGAGGAGTTCGAGCGACATCGTTCACGAGAACGACGCCGAGAACAGCCGAGAAAGGCCAAGCGGTCGAAGCCTGCGGTCGCGCGCGAAAAGAGTAATCGAGTACGGAGCGAGAGAGAGAGAGAGAGAGAGAGAGAGGAGCGCGACGCGGAGGGGGATCAATGCGCGTGTACAGCGAACGCGCGTGAGACTCTCACTGCATGAGCGGGCCGGTTCGAGCAACAGGCATTCATATGGAAGAAACGTATGGCGGGATGTGCAAAAGCCATCAGACGGCCATCATACCCGAATATCTCACCTTACGGAGGTTTGTTGAGTTCAGATATTAGAGGAGAATCATCAAAAGCGACATGATGAAAATCGAGTGGAGCCTATAGCAACAGGTGGGCGAGAGTGAGGTAGAACATCGAGTTAAGGAAAATAGAAGGAGCTAGAGTGCCGAGACGCCACACAGTGTCACATTTTGGTTTTTCTTGTTATAAAATCAAATAACTTTTGATCTAATCGATGAATCGTCGTGACTTTTTTTTAAATTGAAGCTCAGGTAATTAGGAATCTTGGAAAAATATTTAATAAGGCCTTTTGATGATATATAAATAAGGAAAAATTGGTGAAGTTGATAACTTTTGCAAATATCTAACAAGACTTTCTTCATCTTAATGAAATTTGTATTTTATAATTTGTAAACCTAATATCCGATGTAATAGGTCATACTTGCCTTGCTTCAGCTTATTAACGTTTCCTGGATCTTTTTTCTTTTCAATAGATGAGCAGAACTGTATAAAAATGCCAAAATTCTGATTCTTTTCAATTTCTGAGGTTCTACTTTCATTCTGAATACCTATTAAACTAATTACGAATAAAATATTATTAATTAACAATTATATATATACTATTGAATCCATAAACTCCTATACACTGTAAATTCATAACTTAGGAGTTTATGTATTAGGATACCTTGATTCTATAAACTCTTGTATCCATATCCACACAATTAATATACATAATCTTGAAAACCTAAAATTAGAGTATTAGCACTTCATTTCTAAACTTTACGTGTTTATGCTTTGGTAATATCAATTTTTTTAAGGGTTAAAAGTAGAGTGCAGCTTCATAATTAGCGATTCGAAAATAAAATAAGAATAATCGAGATGATGAAAATAATCGAGTTTTACAGGTATTCAGAGTTACATCAAATACTGAGCAGATGAAAAAACTCGAACTCTATCGTTTTTATACATTTCTGCTCATTCATTGGAAAACATTTTATACACAGAATGAATCAACTCTAGTATGACCTAATACATTGGATATTATATAAGATATTAATATAGGAAATTATGGATTCAAGGGTTAACGGGATTAAGGTATTAGGAGATTATAGGTATAGGAGTTCATAATTTTAAATTTCTATGGGTTACAGAGGTGATCAGACTACAGTTTTGCGAGGTTAAGGTTATGGGTTCAGGTGTTTATATGTTAAAGGGAATAGGGGTTTACGGGTTTGGAAATTTAATGATGAAAAGGTCTACGAATTTGAAGGCCAACGAATTTAAGAATTTATATTACGAGTTTACTATATTAAGGGATTAAGGGTTTGCGAGGTTCAGGGTTAAGGGGATTATAGGTTCAAACGTTTATAGTATTACGGGATTTAGGGTTTGCGAGGTTTTAGGGGATTATGGGTTCAAAAGTTTATAGAATCAAGAGTTGACAAGTTTACTGTATTACGGGATTAAGGGTTTGCGAGGTTAAGGGTATGAATTCAAAAGTTTATAGAATCAAGGTATCCTAATACATAAACTCCTAAGTTTATGGGTATAGAAATTGATAAGTTTAAGCATTAGTGGATTTAAAGGTTCACGGGATTATAGTTTGTCGAGGTTAAGGTTATGAATTTACAGTGTATAGGAGTTTATGGATTCAATAGTATATATATATTTGTTAATTAAAATATTTTATTCATAATTAATTTAATAGGTATTCAGAATGAAAGTAGATCCTCAGAAATTGAAAAGAATCAGAGTTTTGGCATTTTTATACAGTTCTGCTCATCCATTGAGAAGAAAAAAGATCCAGAAAACGTTTATAAGCTGAAGCAAGGCAAGTATGACCTATTACATCGGATATTAGGTTTACAAATTATAAAATACAAATTTCATTAAGATGAAGAAAGTCTTGTTAGATATTTGCAAAAGTTATCAACTTCACCAATTTTTCCTTATTTATATATCATCAAAAGGCCTTATTAAATATTTTTCTAAGATTCCTAATTACCTGAGCTTCAATTTAAAAAAAAGTCACGACGATTCATCGATTAGATCAAAAGTTATTTTATTTTATAACAAGAAAAACCAAAATGTGACACTGTGCGCCACTTCTTTCCAGTAGCTGATAGCCAAACAGGGTTTTTGAGTAGACGCACGTGGGAGAGACGATCGACGCCATTACGCAAATTTGAGTAGTCGTGCATAGGAGTTATTTTGGATTGGAGATTGCACCGTGAGTGAATATTATCACCGGCGAGTTCTGCCCACAGAGCGCCCGGCATTATAGATAATTTTCAAGAGAAGTTATAATTGAACTTGTGAGAAAATTACTTGGTGAGATCTTTCCGTTTTTTTCTTTGACTAATTATAGGTTAAGTACTGCTGTCCAGTGCCTGGAGAAGGAGTCGTGGAGAATTGCAGTGTTCTGTTATTATTTTCAGTTGGTGTTGGGCTCGGCGTGCGACTATGTGATAGGCTAAGAGTGACCATTACGAGCGAGGCCGCGGGCGCAATTAATCGCGCAAATATTAATTGATATTAGTTGTTAGAGTAACTCGGGTTTGAGCGTAGCCACGTAAATTGTCGAGTCCAGTAGGATTGTCCGGGTTGGAATATTATGAATTAATTAAATTTATAGACCATTGTATTTGAGTTATTTAATAAATCGCATTAATAATTTTCAAGCAAATCATTCTTCAGTAGTTAGTCACCCGAAGTCCTGCATGCACCTGAATAATTATATAGTCATTTAACTACAATAAGATAAGTAAAATAATAACCAGAAGCGGTTGCAGCACTCGGCGATAGTACAACGACGGTTTCGCCAATTGTCCGGGCGGAGATCAACGAACCTCCTTTCGAGATTCGAGGAGTCGGTAGGTAAAGCGGTAGCGAAAAGGGCAAATTGATGAGGATTGCTTTGTGAACAGTAAATAATAGTGTTGGTATATAGGACAAGCAAATACTACATCATAAGTTTGATACTTTAAGGGTTTAGGATTTAAAGGTTTAAGGTTTAACGATTTAGGATTTAAAGGTTTAAGGTTTAACGGTTTAGGATTAAATAGATTCAAAGGTATAGGAGTGGAGGGTTTAAGCTGTAACCCCCTGCGCAGAGACCTAACTGGACTAACGGATACAGGTCCCGTATGCAGGAGAACGAGTATACTCGTCCAAACATTTTTTATCATAACTTTTGAAGAAAATAACTTTAAGACATCAACGATCCCGCAAATTAAAGTCTAGAATCTTTGTACTTAATAAGATAGCTAGAGTTTGAAATACGATTTTGAATGTTATTATAAAATTATTATAATCCGAAAAATAAGAAAATTACTGTTTTTTATACTTATTGTATGCAATTGTAAAATCTTTCGTAAATGACTTAAAATACATCAAAATAGCTTGAAAACCCTTACTCAAATGTTTTCACGGTCGCTGATTACGATTCTGCAGTTATAATTTAAAAATTCAAAATGGCGGATCCAATATGGCGGCTGTAGAAATTATTCTAGAGAATTATAAGAATATTTTCTAAAAAAATGAACGTAAATAGGCTTTCAACATTATCAATATTATATCTATTATTAAAATTCCAAAATTCAAAATGGCGGCGAATTCAATATGGCCGCCACACATCAATATTGGAAATAGTACAGGTGTTTTTAACGAAAATCAATGTACATATGTTTCGGGGTCGCTGATTCCGAATCTGTTGTCAGAATTTCGGAATTCGAAATGGCGGATCCAATATGACCGCCACATACGAAATATCTGGACATTACTAGTGTCTTTGAAGAAAATAACCTTACATAGATTTTGGTGGTCGCTGACTACAAATTCGTAGTCAGATTTTTAGAATTCAAAATGGTGGATTTAATATGTCGGCTACAGAGCAAATTTTTGGGATTTGTGCGATTTTTCTCAAGAAAAAACGAACGGGAATAGATTTTTTACATTGTAAATATTAAATTTACCATCAAAACTACAAATTTTCAGGATGTTACGTGTTATTTTAAATGAAAATCACCATAATTAAGTTTTTGGGGACGCTCACTACTGATAGCCAGAATTTTAACATTCAAAATAGCGTATCCAATACGACGGTTTTAAAAGGAATTCCAGTATGTTGCCTGCAGATAGATAATAGAAAATATTCTGTACAGAATTCTAGAATATATATATATATATATATATATATATATATATATATATATATATATATGTGTGTGTGTGTGTGTGTGTGTGTGTGTGAGTATATATATATATATATATATATATATATATATAATCTTTTTCTTTCCAACCTGTATACCCTTTCAGGTTTTTAAAGCATATCTCCACCACCTATGTGTGCAGGTATTTGATCCTAACACCCCACCTTCCCCACACCGATCCCGCATTCACCCAAGTTACCAACATAGCAGATTTCTACCTATGCCGATAACCTGTAATGGATGAAAAACTCGTAGGAAAAAACCTCCGCCAGGACCAGTGCGCAGTCTGAGTTCCATTCCAGCAGGACACAGAGAGAAAAAATCCACAATCTGCTCCCACCGTGAATCGAACCTCAGGCGAGCATATCTCCGCTAGCTAAGGCGTGCACCTTAACCAACTGAGCTACGCCGGCCCCCTATATATATATATATATATATATATATATATATATATATATATATATATATTAAAATGGATTAATTATTCGCATTAATATAAAAAGACATTCATACGATCAAATAGGTACTCAACTATTAAAAGTTGACCATTTATCAAAGGTAAACATAACCTCAAATTTTTTACTCCAAAATATTTTACTCTAAATCAAAATATTTTATCTATTGTAAAATTGTCTTTTAAATCATTTTACGAAATTACCGAGCTCTTAGCCAGTCACTATCGTTAAAGCGTCACCAGGTAACGAGATTTTTTGTTAATTCGTTAAGAATAAATTACCTAATCCACACAAAATTCGCTGATATATCGCTAATCTCTCGTCAAATTTTCTACCAGGGAATGTATATTACAACAGGCTGTTTAATGGAATTAAATCCATTATATGCCGCTTAAAAATAAACTTATATAAATAATTAAAGACGCTAACACTTATAATACTGTATATACAATATATACTGTATTGTAAAAAGAACCAAAATTACTACATTTTTGCTCGCGTGCTAGCCGGCCAAAACACAAGAATTCAAATAGAGCTTAAATTTGCTTATAAGCACGGTAATAGCGTCGTGCGAAGATTTGCAGCTTTAGAGCAATTAAAATAGATAGCCCGGAACACGTTTGGCGGGTGAAGGGATGCGGAGTCTGTAGGACAGTAAATAGGATTTACACTGATTTTAGTATTTAGAAATCAATATAATAAAACGAGCACTTATAGTTGCTCTTAAAAATAACTATTTACAAGGTTTACGTGCGTGGTGTTAGAAGAGTGTATAATAAGCTTCACACGCGGTCGCGAAAACAGGCGCCCCGATGCGCGTAAAGACTCCGAACTTGTCATAGTCGCGGTCAACCCGGAAGAGAACGAGCTCAGCGAGAACAAATGGTTTTGCTCAAGCTTCGCAGAAATCAGGAAGGAAGAAAAGTGGAAGAAAGCGCGCATATGTGTCCTCTCTCGCAATAAATCGAGCGAGCGAGCACTTCAGATCTTGCGAGAGAGAGAAACACAGTGCGCGCGTAAATATAAAATATAATAGGGCCGCTGCAAGTGCAAACGGCCCGAACAACTTTGAATAAATATATGATAAAATATAGATGGTATTACGATCTAAAATTTTACAAAGATAATTTTAAAATAAAAATTGCACAAAGTTTTAGAAGATACTACAGGCTTTTGATATTAAGGGATAAATATCTTGAATCTAAATTTCTATGTACATATATATTAAAGGTATTGAGATTATCCATTTAGAAAATTTGTCCAAAAAGAGATCAAGGCCTTATTCTTGAATGCGTCGAGGGATTCAACCAAATTGACCACACGCCTTCAGTAGGGGACATAGTAAAAACAATGAATGTTATTTCGTGCTCTAGAATAAGCAATAACAGAATGTGCATATACCTTACAAGTAAGGATCTGGTACATGATATTACTAATAAATATGAATTTCTGCAAATAGGTGAGCATAAAGTATTCATAAGGCCGTTAGAATCCAAAAACAAAAGAGTGATTTTCTCAAATGTCCCATTAAACATTCCTAATTACGTTTTTGAAGATATATTAGAACAATTAGATATAAAACGCATATCACAATTAGCAACACTAAAATCAACAATCGCTAAAGAAGGCTACAGCCATTTTACAAGTTTTAGAAGACAGGTATTTATAAAACCTGAAGATTTAAAAAAAATACCAGCTGTTTTCAAAATTTATTATAATGACTAAACTATTTTATCTATGCTAGCACTGATTCTCTGAAATGCTTTTTGTGTAAAATCGAAGGATATATAGCCAAAAACTGTACAAGTATAAAAGAACAGACTACATACACGATCCCTACACAGTCGCAAGTCACACCTAAGAGCCAGTTCGTAGAAACTCCAAATCCGATTAATGGTCTGGTATACACACAAGATAATAACATAAATATAGCAGTCAATTCAATACAAGCAAAAAGCAGTCAGATTGACACATCACAGCCGGTATTTAAACGCTCCCATTAAACAATTCCTACACACACAGTTTTAACACCCAAGCACCGATCGATTTTAAATGTCCACAAACAAAAGAAATCAAACTATTAAAATATAATAATAAATTCCTTGATGTATTGTCAAGCCCACTAAAAGATACTTTAGAAGAACCTAACAAGCTATTAAATTATTTACAATTTAAAAGTTAGTAAACTTTATTATCTAGTAAGAAAATCTGGTTGGATTAACAAATTTCACGAGTACTGTTTTTCATTATAATTATGACACTCAAGCGCATGTAACCCTAATGAAAGACGATTTATACCCTCTTCTTACTAGTCGAAGCATGAAACATCGTTTCACAAGAATTACAAATAAGCTGTCTAATCCAAATGAACCTGTCCTCGAAAAATCGGTAGACTCCACAAATGAAGTTTCATCAACACAAGAAGAACTCTAATAAATAAATTAAAAAAATAATAATAAATATGGAAAATAACCTTACCAAAGACATTATTCAGTGGAATATAAACGGTTTAAATACTCACTTTGAATTTCTTATGGGATACGTTATCTGATCTATACAATAGTGATCATTACCTGATTGCTGTCTCTTTAGAAGCAAATGATACTTTAGAATAAATTTTCACACCTAGGTGGAAATTCAACAAAGTTAACTGTACAGAGTATCAAAAATACATAGAAAACAATATTTCTTCGCTCGACATCCCCAGTTGTTACACAAATGAGGAATTAAATAATATAATTGAAAATTTTGGAAACATAATAATAGACGCAGCAGCTCACAGCATCCCAAAGACTACAGGAAAATTCGGAAAGAAAAATTTACCATGGTGGAATAATGATTGCGAATCAGCTATCAAACAGGCTAAGCATGCCTTAAATGTATACAAACGACATAAAACCTTAAACAATCAAATAGAATATAAAACGAAAAAAGCGATAGCTCGACGAACAATTAAATTTACTAAAAAAAACTCATGGCAGGAATACATATCAAACCTAAAAAAGGGCACCCCAGATAGAGAAAGAAGTATGGAATAAAATTCGCTCTATTGACTACAACAAAAAATTCAATAAAATCCCACATATGCTCAAATCGTCAGACACATATACCTAAAACGTTTCGGAAACAGTCAACCTGTTAATTCAGAGCTTTGCAAAAAATTCAAGTAATGATAATTATGAAAAAACTTTTTCAAGATTAAAACAGAAGCGGAAACTCAGTAAATCAACTTCGACGAACTTGAAATAAATGAAAGTTCAAATATTGTAAATAAAGAATTATTATTCTCAGAACTACAGAATACTCTCCGCTCCTGTAAAAACACTAGTACTGGACCAGACAATATTCCGAACATCTTTTTAAAAAACCTTCCTACATCTGGACTTGATTACCTTTTAAATATTTTTAATAGTATATGGCAATGTAATATTTTCCCAAACAAATGGAGAGAAGCAATAGTTGTTCCAGTGCTAAAAGCAGGTAAAAATCCAAATCTGAAAGAAAGCTATAGACCAATAGCGTTAACCTCTTCTATGTGCAAGCTCATGGAAAAAATGGTCAACAATAGACTTAGGTGGTATCTAGATTCTAAAAATATATTCTTCCCCCACCAACATGGATTCAGACAATTACATTCCACTATGGATAGTATTGTTACCATAGATACAATGCTTTCATAAATAATCAACATCTTGCACTTATAGCATTAGATATAGAAAAAGCATATGATATGCTTTGGAAATACAGGATCATCAAAATACTTGAAAACCATCAAATTATTGGGAATATGATCAAATTCGCTTCTAACTACTTAAAAACCAGAAGTATCTGAGTAAGAGTGAACGGGCAGTACTCATAATTATTTGAAATTCAAAATGGCGTCCCACAAGGAGGGATCGTAAGTGTTACCTTTTTCTTATTAGCCATAAACGACATCACTCAATGTCTTCCTCCTCCGATCAGATGTACAATTTACGCTGATGACGCACGCTTATGGTTGCAGAAAAAAACATCAACTCCACTAAACAAATACTACAAAATGCGCTAAATACTCTACAAACTTATGCAAATAACAATGAGTTCAACTTTTTTTAAACTAAAACCACAGTCACTGTATTTACAAAAATAAACAAAAACAAAACTGAAATAGAATTATTCTTACATAACCAAAGGTTATCAGTATTAAAAGTAGTAAAAATTCTTGATATAATTTTTGACGAAAACCTAACATGGAAAACACACCTAAAAAATCTGAAAGACAACTGTAGTAGAAGATTAAACATACTAAAAACGTTAGCTTTAAAAAGTGGGGAGCAGAACAAGCTATAATCACAAAATCTTATCAGGCTTTAATTCAATCAAAATTAGACTATGATTCAATTGTGTACAATTCTGCTGAACCGAAACTCTTACAAATGTTATCACCTATACAAAATTCTGCTGCTAATTGGCTACCGGTGCCTTTCGCACCAGACCCGTCGAAAGCACTTTATGTGAAGCAAATCTTATTCCACTTCAATATAGAAGAAAAATACTATGTATAAACTATGCCATATCTGCCTCGGTTACACCTCAAAACACAATTCACAATTTAATTCGATCAAAACATTTCGAAATTCTTTATCATAAGAAAAATAATTACCCTAAACCTCTAAATGTTACAGTTAAAAACTTTTTACAACTACTAAAGATGTCAATCGCGTAGATGCTGAGACGTCAATCTTTTGAATTCCCACAATGGACTAGACATACTCCAAATATTTTAAAATTAGATATTAGAAAATCAAATCTCGACCAAAACGAAATAAAAAGAATTTTTCTAAAAAAAATTAGTTTTTATATAAAAGATGACCTTATCTACACAGATGCTTCAAAATCTAAACGAGGAACAGGATGTGCCATAATTCTATCAAATAAAAATATTACATATAAACTTACAGACGAACTATCAATTTTCAATAGTGAAGCTTTTGCGATTCTACAAGCGCTCAAATTTATTAAGGACGCAAATATTATCAAAGAAATTATTTTCACAGACTCACACCGCGTTATATCAGCCATAGAAAGCTGCTCTCAAAACAATTTTTTTATACAAAACATATTAGCACTGTACAATGATATCAAACTTGCTAATGACTCATCCGATATTGTTTTCGGCTGGGTACCATCGCATGTGAGCATTGAACTAAATTAAAAAAGCCGACCTTCTAGCAAAAAGAGCAGAAGAAAATCATGAAAACTCTATAGCTTTATTTCAATCACTACCAACTAACTTCAAAGAAGTACAAAAAAGTTTCAAAACCGCAATATATAACACTTGGAACGAAAATTGGTTAAATCTAAAACTACAAAAACTTCATAAAATAAGAAAAAATGTTTATGAAATAAGTGAAATTGATAAGGTAAATTATTTTTATATGTTCTGCAACCTATTGGTCCAGTAAGTGTCTGATAGTTATTGCTTCCTTAAAGAGGAAGCCCTGTGATAGTAAAGAAAAAAGTTTTGCTAAAATATGTTAGAGACATGTTTTGAGACTTAGAAAATCAAAATACACTATTTTTAGAAAAGGTCTGTATGGATATGTGTGTGTGTGTGTGTGTGTGTATGGAAGTGGATCAGCATTACTCTTTATATACACGGTGAAACTTAATGTTTCAGGGCTCATTTTTTCGTATGTCTTAAAGGAAGGCGGTTCAATAATTTTCTTTTCTTTTCCGATTCGTTTTTGTTTTTTAGCAGTTTTTAGATTTTTGAGTTTTAGTTTTTCGTATTTTTTTATACTTTAGAAATCAAAACGGCTTTTAAAAGAGCATACAATTACGTAACATTTCCGACCTGAAAGTTTGGATAAGGCTATTCTCTTCTTTTGTCATACACGGAAACGTAATTTTTTGTCTAAACGGTTATATCTCGGAAACATATGTCGGAAAATTTTTGAAGATATTTGAGATGATTAGAAATTTGTAGAAGAATGTTCAGTAAAATTGTTAAGTCATTACTTTTTTCTTTTGTCAAGAAAAAATAATTTTTTAAGAAATATCGATTTTTTTCTCCGACGATAACTGAAGTAAATTGACAGTATTTTATGTGAAACTTTACAAACAGATAGCTTTTTATTATCTCATGACTTGCATGTCTTTTCAGATTATGAGAAAATTTATTTTATGAGATATTGAGTTTATTTTTTGAAATTATTCTTTTATCGTTTATATCTCGAGAACGGCGCGGTCATATTTTACCAAACAGGTCTCCTTTTTTTCGTTTTAAAATGTAGATTCAAAATTCATTGACTTGATTTTGTTTTATAACGATTTTGAGATTTTTCGATTTTGGCTTTCAGACTTTCCATTATTTTTTGGTATATTATAGAAATATTATGATAAATCTATTCTGAATTCATTAAGAAGAGCATAGAATTATCTATCTTTTACAACCGTAAATTTTAGATAGGCTCTTTTCTTTCTCCTAAATAAGTTTTAGAATATAAGAAACGTGAGTACACGGAGGGAAATCGTATAACAATAATTACTTTTACTTTAGTAGTAAATGCTACATTAATAACAGTTATTGCTATTTATCAATTAATATGTACTAGCGAGTGTCGAATAATCTGCTAAATAAGTATAGTAAATATACTCTATAGTATATTGTTGTTTTAGTTATATTACGATTTTTGAGTTTTAGTTTTTCTGTTTTTTTTTTAAGTTAAAGATATTATTATCAATTTAGTGTAAATTTTAGAAAATAATATTTATTTTTCACCACAGAATTAAATAAAATAAATAATTTCATATTAGAACAATTTGTAAAGTTTAAGGAAGCTAAGTGCCAATGAATTGGCAGCGGGTTTTTTTCTATACATTTATATTACCCTACCTAATCACATCCCGCATTCGCCCAGGATTATGCCTGTGGAGTAGGGAAAACTTGTATTACGATGAAACCCGATCTGGGATAGTCGGTTTATTTGGTACTTTCTAATTGGATGTCTGTCACAATCGGTAGGTTAAGGGGGCAGGCCTGGGTTAAAATCTAAAAAAAGAAAATTGAATTTTATTCTAAAGTATCATTTGCTTCTAAAGAGACAGCAATCGGGTAATGATCACTATTGTATAGATCAGATAACGTATCCCATAAGAAATTCAAAGTGAGTATTTAAACCGTTTATATTCCACTGAATAATGTCTTTGGTAAGGTTATTTTCCATATTTATTATTATTTTTTTAATTTATTTATTAGAGTTCTTCTTGTGTTGATGAATCTTCATTTGTGGAGTCTACCGATTTTTCGAGGACAGGTTCATTTGGATTAGACAGCTTATTTGTAATTCTTGTGAAACGATGTTTCATGCTTCGACTAGTAAGAAGAGGGTATAAATCGTCTTTCATTAGGGTTACATGCGCTTGAGTGTCATAATTATAATGAAAAACAGTTCTCGTGAAATTTGTTAATCCAATCAGATTTTCTAGTAAACTTTTAAATTGTAAATAATTTAATAGCTTGTTAGGTTCTTCTAAAGTATCTTTTAGTGGTCTTGACAATACATCAAGGAATTTATTATTATATTTTAATAGTTTGATTTCTTTTGTTTGTGGGCATTTAAAATCGATCGGTGCTTGGGTGTTAAAACTGTGTGTGTAGGAATTGTTTAATGGGAGCGTTTAAATACCGGCTGTGATGTGTCAATCTGACTGCTTTTTGCTTGTATTGAATTGGCTGTTATATTTATGTTATTATCTTGTGTGTATACCAGACCATTAATCGGATTTGGAGTTTCTACGAACTGGCTCTTAGGTGTGACTTGCGACTGTGTAGGGATCGTGTATGTAGTCTGTTCTTTTATACTTGTACAGTTTTTGGCTATATATCCTTCGATTTTACACAAAAAGCATTTCAGAGAATCAGTGCTAGCATAGATAAAATAGTTTTGTCCTTATAATAAATTTTGAAAACAGCTGGTATTTTTTTTAAATCTTCAGGTTTTATAAATACCTGTCTTCTAAAACTTGTAAAATGGCTGTAGCCTTCTTTAGCGATTGTTGCTTTTAGTGTTGCTAATTGTGATATGCGTTTTATATCTAATTGTTCTAATATATCTTCAAAAACGTAATTAGGAATGTTTAATGGGACATTTGAGAAAATCACTCTTTTGTTTTTGGATTCTAACGGCCTTATGAATACTTTATGCTCACCTATTTGCAGAAATTCATATTTATTAGTAATATCATGTACCAGATCCTTACTTGTAAGGTATATGCACATTCTGTTATTGCTTATTCTAGAGTACGAAATAACATTCATTGTTTTTACTATGTCCCCTACTGAAGGCGTGTGGTCAATTTGGTTGAGTCCCTCGACGCATTCAAGAATAAGGCCTTGATCTCTTTTTGGACAAATTTTCTAAATGGATAATCTCAATACCTATAATATATATGTACATAGAAATTTAGATTCAAGATATTTATCCCTTAATATCAAAAGCCTGTAGTATCTTCTAAAACTTTGTGCAATTTTTAATTTAAAATTATCTTTGTAAAATTTTAGATCGTAATACCATCTATATTTTATCATATATTTATTCAAAGTTGTTCGGGCCGTTTGCACTTGCAGCGGCCCTATTATATTTTATATTTACGCGCGCACTGTATTTCTCTCTCTCGCAAGATCTGAAACGCTCGCTCGCACGATTTATTGCGAGAGAGGACACATATGCATGCTTTCTTCCACTTTTCTTCCTTCCTGATTTCTGCGAAGCTTGAGCAAAACCATTTGTTCTCGCTGAGCTAATTCTCTTTCGGATTGACCGCGACTATGACAAGCTAGGAGTCTTTACGCGCATCGCGGCGCCTGTTTTCACGACCGCGTGTGAAGCTTATAGGCCAGGAGAATTACGACGAAATCTTTCAAATATGGCTCTAACGTGACGTAACTTAGATAACTATTGGAGTCGCTCGGGAATGGTATACCTATTGAAATTATCGAGGTGCGCCAGCTTGAAAAGATGTGCTATTTGCATAAACAACGAAAAAGTGAAAAAAAGTGCGAAAATCGCATTTTTTCCCGGAAACAATCGCATATAACTCGGTAAGTATGCATTTTAGAGAAAAAATGTATACTTATAAATTTGTTCGTTCTACAAGATAGGGTTGGTCCAATATCCGTAGATTTGAAATGTTCGTTGCAAAATGCTCGAAAGTGCAAAAAAAGTAGGTAAAAAACAAGGTAATTTTAAATTCTTTATTTAACAATGAAAAAATAACCCAATCGCGCCATAAATTTAGAGAAAAGTACTTGACTGCAATACAAAACAAGAGCTGCAAGGCCGATTAAGATCGGACTGACAGTTTTTGCATAATGCAATTTTTAAGTAACCTACATTAAAAAAAACCTTTTTTTTATTTTTGTGCAAGGCTCAAAGTTATGAATATTTTTTTCGCTCACGCTTTTACACCTTCTTGGACCCTTAAACTATCATACGCAATTGCTATCTCAACCATTTTTCACTTTTTAATAACTTTTTGAGCGGTTTTAAAAAGTTTGAAAATTTTGGCTTTTAAACAAATAAGCCTGTGAAGCGGGATTTGCGATTGGGAAAAAACCGGAAAGTATAGGAAAATAGTATTCGGAAAGACGCTTCTTTAAAAAAAAATCATCCAATTCGGTCCAGTAGATGTTGAGATATTAACTTTCAAAGTCGGGAAGGGTATGCGCAGTAACGGTTAATGATGTAACAATAAATTATATACCAATCGATAGGTTTTTCCGAGATGTTTTCGTATCTGCTTTCAAAAATTACATTGCACGTGTGCATCACGCACAAAAATTTGCATAAACATTATGTAGTGCGCGCTCGGAGCTGAAACTCGGAGGGGTGGGGATATGCTGCGAAACTTGAAATCGTCGCTTCAAAATCGGCGCGCTCGCTTCAGGATGATATATCTCGGCTTCTACTGCACCGATTTTGACGATTTTTTTTAATTGGGGTAGAAGAACGAGAGGATTTCCATTTTCATAGTTACATTTATCAATTTTAAAAAATAAACAATCGGCTGTCTATTTTCATAATCAAGCATTTTTAAATGTTGCTAAAAATTAGTGCTAATCATAATATCCTTATTGGGCATATATTGTTCATTGTAAATTAGTATTAAATTGAAGAATTAATGCGTAATAATGTTATAAATTAATTTAATTGTTATTTAATGCATATAGTACATTGAATAACAGGAGATAAGGTATACATAATCGTAAAATATTGATAATGTCATTAAATTTACATAATTTACAGAATTTATTTATAATACAAGTTCATTTATTACATTAATTGACATACTTTTTTTTACACGGAATTTTGTCGTCGCTGTCTTCGTTGTCGGAAACGCATTCGTTAGCTGTTAATATGTCTGTATTTACATGGAATTGTACATCATTGTCGCCATCAATATCAAGTTCGCTACTATCTTCTACATCTATATTACTTTCTAATACATTTTCTTCGCAATTTTTAATCAGAACATTTTAATCCGAGTTTTACACAACTACAAGATTTTGTGCAGCCCTTTGTACATTTACAACTGATGTCTCGTAATATCTTGTCAGGAACTAGTAAATCAGTTGTATATGTTGGTTGTAATTTCTTATTTATTGGGTTATTTTTTCATTGTTAAATAAAGAATTTAAAATTACCTTGTTTTTTACCTACTTTTTTTGCACTTTCGAGCATTTTGCAGCGAACATTTCAAATCTACGGATATTGGACCAACCCTATCTTGTAGAAAATTTTATAACGAACAAATTTATAAGTATACATTTTTTCTCTAAAATGCATACTTACCGAGTTATATGCGATTGTTTCCGGGAAAAAATGCGATTTTCGCATTTTTTTTTACTTTTTCGTTGTTTATGCAAATAGCACACCTTTTCAAGCTGGCGCACCTCGATATTTTCAATAGGTATACCATTCCCGAGCGATTCCAATAGTTATCTAAGTTACGTCACGTTAGAGCCATGCCAATCTGTAACCCTCCTGTCCTATTATTATACACTCTTCTAACACCACGCACGTAAACCTTGTAAATAGTTATTTTTAAGAGCAACTATAAGTGCTCGTTTTATTATATTGATTTCTAAATACTAAAATCAGTGCAAATGCTATTTACTGTCCTACAGACTCCGCATTCCTTCACCCGCCAAACGTGTTCCGGGCTATCTAGTTTAATTGCCCTAAAGCTGCAAATCTTCGAACGACGCTATTACCGTGCTTATAAGCAAATTTAAGCTCTATTTGAATTCTTGTGTTTTGGCTGGCTAGCGCGCGAGCAAAAATGTAGTAATTTTGGTTCTTTTTACAATACAGTATATATTGTATATACAGTATTATAAGTGTTAGCGTCTTTATTTATATTTTTATATTATTATTTATATAAGTTTATTTTTAAGCGGCATATAATGGATTTAATTCCATTAAACAGCCTGTTGTAATATACATTCCCTGGTAGAAAATTTTACGAGAGATTAGCGATATATCAGCGAATTTTGTGTGGATTAGGTAATTTATTCTTAGCGAATTAGCAAGAAATCTCGTTACCTGGTGACGCTTTAACGATAGTGACTGGCTAAGAGCTCGGTAATTTCATAAAATGATTTAAAAGACAATTTTACAATAGATAAAATATTTTGATTTAGAGTAAAATATTTAGGAGTAAAAAATTTGAGGTTATGTTTACCTTTGATAAATGGTCAACTTTTAATAGTTGAGTACCTATTTGATTGTATGAATGTCTTTTTATATTAATGCGAATAATTAATCCATTTTAATTTAAATACTCTGCTCACCTGCAACGGGTATAGTTCAATGCACAGGGCTGCACTTCTGGCTCTGTTTAATTTCACATACACATAATTTAAGTGTGCGTGCGTATACTTATATATACGTATGCGTGCAATCTTATGTTAATCGACACATGCACATCAGAATATTTATACACTCATTTGTGCAGGAGTATGTATTCGTTCCGTACAATTTCTTATCCCTTCGCGAGATTTTAGCCAGATACTTGGCTAGCTATTACTTAATAGCTAGCTAACGCAATTAGCTAATCGTTAAATTCTCAACGAGTTCATATCGTCAATTTTCTACCACGGTTCTAAAAATTATATCCATCATAAGTAAAACCGATTACATGTTAAGAAGTCGAAACCTTTGCACCAAACCTTTTATAATTCCAAGAATTTGCAACATATGGCTCTGTATATACAATCGCAAGTTATTAAAAACAGCCACCCTCAATACACAACATTAGTATTGTCTCGTAGGTATGTACACCTACATGACTTTCTCCCACACAGACATGCATTTGTCGACAGCAGGGGCGTACGTTAGAAGGCTCACCGCTCACAATACACGATATTTGTGTGCGTGTACATTCTCTCGAACATGTGGTTACATTTTTTTTCATTGCTCAGCTCTACTGCAGGCTTCGCTTTGCTAAACATGTGCGAAAATTTTCCTCCATATAAAGCGAAAGTTTAGCATCAGCAGCATAAATATGGGTGATTCTTTGGGAAATCGAGATACAAATTTTTTTTATTTCTGTTATAAATGTTCCTCTTGGTATGTAGAATAGATGTGAATTTTTTGAAACCCTTAGGTTTAACGTTTATCAAGGCTAAATATGAGCATGTATCCATTTGTTACATTTTTTAACAAATATTAACCTCGATTTATTCAACAAAATGAAATCTCTTAAAAAATAGCAACAAAAGATTTTATAGCAAATTTTCTAAATTTTTCATAAAAAATGGTTTCAAATCTTTTTGATTAAACTCATTTTAAAACTAAAAATCCTAAAAAAAGTGGGTTTGATCACTCGAACCATTACACCAAAAATCATGAAGATAGCTTCTTTCAGTACAAAAGTGACGGCCACAGTCGCAAAATGGCAGAAGTGCAATATTTATATAGAAAAAATCGAATTAACATTAAATATTGTTGAAAAGAATATTAAAATGCCCATTTTAGCAATAAAGTTATATTTAGCTTCAAAGAACTTTAAATATAAGAGCTAAAAAAATATAAAAGAATTCACAACTATTTTACATGCAAAAAAGAACATTTTTGCCGAAAAACATTTTTCTTTTCTTTTGTTCTAGATTTCCAAGAGAGTGGTCCATATATATATATATATATATATATATATATATATATATATATATATATATATATATATATATATATATATATATATATATATCTTTGAGGCATTCTTTGTAAACTAATGGCCCCCCCTTGCCCAAAATTTGAAGAGGCGTAGGAGAACCATCAATAGCTTAAAATGTTCGTATTGACAAGAGCTACAAAAAGTCGAGTGGCGTTTTTGTCCATTTTGAAAATGGCGGCTTCAAAATGGCGTTAAGCACCCCTAAAACGTGAAGAGTACAGATAAAAATGCCCGTAAAAATTAAAAAAAATAATCACGTTGGACTTTTTTTGACTCAAATTTTAGCTACCACTCATACTTCAAAAAATCACGTGGTAGGTTACCGAAATCCAACATGGCGGATCCCATATGGCGGCTAATATGTCGATATTTTTAAAAATCAACCGAATTGGCCCAAATTTGGTATATGGGGGTTTTTCTGGTTGCTGATGATGAATTTAAGGTCAAATCTGCAGAATTTAAAATGGCGGATCCAATATGGCGACTAATATGCCGATAAGATATGGTTTTTACTCCCGCCGTTTATTTATGTATCCATGATTTCTTCACGATGACATTCTTCATTTTTTTAAATTTGTATACCTTATCAGCATATTAGTTGCTATTTTTAGTGGCATTTTTAGTTCCAATATGGCCGCTAGAAGCTCGTGACCCATACTTTTTTTACCATAACGATTATAAAACCAGCTACATGAAACCGATTGAGATCTATGGTGGCTTAAATGAAAGGTCTTGGAATCTACTTTCGGAATTCGTATAAAAAAAATTTTTTGTCACCATAAAATTCAATATGATGGCCAAAATCACGTGATATAGGTAGTAATTCACCAAAATCGATTACAAATAACTTTTTTTAGACATGCTCACGTCTCGAAAACGCTTGAATCAATGATTTCGAGATGCTCTTCCTAAGCTTATTATTTTTTTAAAAATATTGGTGCCCTTGGTCGCGTGACGAAACTGATTTTTCAATAAAATAGCCAAAAAAGGCACTTTTTCGAGTTCTACAGCTCTCTCAAAGATCCTGAATGGTAAATATTGAATGTTTCTACAAGCGCCGTATAGTATCTTTGTTATTACTCAGGGGTTGGAATCCGCCATTTTGGATTTGGAAAATCAAGATTCTGATGGCATATTCTTAATCAGCGACCTCAAAAACCCCCAAATAACGTTTTTAGATAAAAATATACTTAATTTCAAAAAATTTGTGTCCGCCATCTTGAAATCGCCATCTTGGATTTAGAAAATCAAAATTTTGATAGCATATTCTTTATCAGCGACCCCAAAAACCTCTAGGAACTAACTTTCATAAAAATCGAACAGCAAATAAGCTCAAAAATGATTTTTTTTTCTAAAAAAACACACTTTTTGCAAATTGTTTATTTATAACAATTTAATAACAAATAAAATAACAAATCACATTCGGTAGAATTGTAGAGAATCGTCTTACCTATCAGTAAAGACCATGACCTTGAATAAATATACGTAGATACGTTTTTTATAAATAAAAATAGAAAGCTATTTTGGTAATCCCTATAAGGGCACTATGCTTCTAAGGCTTAAGGTTTGATTTGTAAATAAACAAAGTTATATTGTTTTTTAATCCAAAACCGGTAAAATACAAATTTTATCCTCATAGCGCAAATCAATTTATTTAACGAACAATTGATTTACAACATTTATTTTGAAATTGGCTTAATATGCAATCTCACTCCTATATTTTGATTTTACTGAATTATTGTGTTCGGACCTTAATTTGTTAATCTAATCTCCATAACAACGTAAAATTGTGCAGAATATAATTGGATAAAAGATTCTTTTTATTATTACACAGTTGATTGAGTGAGCTAAATATTAATAAACAGAGATTCGATTACGCTCTTTGAGAGAGCTGTAGAATTCGAAAAAGTGCTTTTTTGGCTATTTTGATGAAAAATCAGTTTCGTCACGTGACCAAGGGCACTAATATGTTTAAAAAATAATATACTTACGAACAGCATTTCGAAATCATTGATTCAAGCGTTTTCGAGACGTGAGCGTAACTAAAAAAGTTATTTGTAATCGATTTTGGTAAATTACTACCTATGTCACGTGATTTTGGCCGCCATATTGGATTTTATGATAACAAAAAATTTTTTTTATACGTCTTCTGAAAGTAGATTCCAAGACCTTTTATTTAAGGCACCATGGACCTCAATCGGTTTCATGTAGCTGGTTTTATAATCGTTATGGTAAAAAAAGTATGAGTCACGAGTTTCTAGCGGCCATATTGGAACTAAAAATGCCACTAAAAGTAACAACTAATATGCCGATAAGGTATACAAATTTCAAAAAAATGAATAATGTCATCGTGAAGAAATCATGGATACATAAATAAACGGCGGGAGTAAAAACCATATCTTATCGGCATATTAGTCGCCATATTGGATCCGCCATTTTAAATTCTGCAGATTTGACCTTAAATTCATCATCAGCAACCAGAAAAACTCCCATATACCAAATTTGGGCCAATTCGGTTGATTTTTAAAAATATCGACATATTAGCCGCCATATTGGATCCGCCATGTTGGATTTCGGTAACCTACCACGTGATTTTTTGAAGTATGAGTGGTAGCTAAAATTTGAGTCAAAAAAAGTCCAACGTGATTATTTTTTTTAATTTTTACGGGCATTTTTATCTGTACTCTTCACGTTTTAGGGGTGCTTAACGCCATTTTGAAGCCGCCATTTTCAAAATGGACAAAAACGCCACTCGACTTTTTGTAGCTCTTGTCAATACGAACATTTTAAGCTATTGATGGTTCTCCTACGCCTCTTCAAATTTTGGGCAAGGGGGGGCCATTCGTTCACAAAGAATGCCTCATATATATATATATATATATATATATATATATATATATAATTCAGTGAATCTACGTACTATCATCTAATTACATATAATTAAAATATTTAAATAATTTTAATAAATTACGTACAGAGAAAAAATTACTGTAATAAGGATTATTACCTATCGTTCTATAATTTTAGTAAAAAAATATCTTTGGTCCAACGATCAATGATAAAAACAGCAGAATTTTTTGATCTATTAATTAGAAAGAGATATACCAATTTAAAATTAATTTATTAGAACAAAGAATTTCATATTGGAAAAATTAATTTAGTTTGAGGAAACTAAGTGCCAATAAATTGGCACCGGTTTTTTATTAATTCATACTTTATTGAAGTTTATCTATAATACAATTTTTAATAAGATAACGGTATTTATATAGCAATTTTGAAAAAGAAATCACATGTATTTTTAGAGCTATATAATAAATAATCAAGTCAAGATAAAAGTGAATATGTTATTTCTAGCTTTAAAAATATGATAGAAATTTTTTTTACATACTTTGGGGATAAAATACATCATTTTCTTAAGGTTTGAGACTTTTTAAATTTTTCACTCACTCACTTGACGTCGAATCACCCATATTTATGTGTGAATAATATCTCTAATTTCTGTGTTTCTATGCAAAATAACGAAGTGAATCGTTAACGATTCAGTTTGATTAAGGGGGAGGGGGGTAAGGTATTTAAATTTTTTTTTATTTTTGAAACTGAATGCGTTGTATCTCAAGAATATTGTGTAAAAATTTCAAGTCGATCGGAGCATAATTGCAGGTGTTATGAATATTTTCCTACCTGCTCGGTTCGAACGCGCTCTGCTACGCTCCCTATATTATACCGAACCGTTCCTCCTACTTTCTTTTATAGAAATTTGAAGACAAGTATAAACATGCTCATTCCTGTACCGTATATTTAGTCAGTGTAGAGAATATAATTTAGTTTAGCAGTAAACTTTCTATTGAACAGACGTACACGTGCGCTCCAATTTTTCGCATCATTTTGTGAAGTTTTGTGGAAAATTATTGCTACAATGCCAAAAAAAGTTAAAAGGTGTGATAGAAAATCAAGTGGTTCGAGGTTATATCGATCTAGAAAGATTGTACCGCCGCAAAAACGTAAAAGAGAAGACATTTCAACAAGTAGTAGTAGCGCGTCAGCTAAAAAAATAAGAGTAACCGTTGAACATCAAATTAAGGAGGATCTTGAAAAACACTATAGGATAATAGATTTTCTATTAGTCTTTTCAACAATTTCTACGCTAGTGAAGTGTGTAAAGTGTGATGGAAAAGTAAATTTCCATTCGTCTAAGCGAGAAGGCCTTGGATTTAATATCAACGTGTCGTGCGAAAGCTGTTCCGTGATTACAAATGTTCCGTCTAGTGAAAGAATAAACTCCGGTGCTTACGAAGTTAATCATCGGTTTGCTTTCGTGATGAGGATATTAGGCCTTGGATTATCTGGCTTTGATAAGTTTTGCGGCTTGATGGATTTGTGTAATACCTTCTTATCAAGACCGACGTACAATCATTACATGAAAAATATGTGCTCGACTGTAAGAAAAGTAGCGAGTCGATTTTTTTTATCTGCTACAAAAGAAGAAAAATCTGCTACAGCGGACGAGAAGAATACTCAAGATACTGACGAACTCACGGTATCAGGCGACGGAACATGGAAAAAAAGAGGCTACTCATCTTTATTCGGCGTCACATCGTTGATCGGTTACTTCTCAGGGAAAGTTCTTGACATTCTTGTCAAAAGTTCATGCTGTCACGAATGTAAAACTTGGGAAAGTAAATTAAATTCTGCCGAATACGAAGAATGGCATGAAAACCATGTAAATGCTGGAAAATGTTTCAACGCTCGATACAGAATGGTGTGCGATATCGCAACTATATCGGCGACGGTGACTCTAAAGCTTACTCCGGGTTAGTGAATTCTAAACTTTATGGTGATGATTTTTCAATAGTGAAGAAAGAGTGTGTAGGACATGTTCAAAAAAGAATGGGCACTCGTCTCCGATAAAAAAAAAGTCTATCTGGTAAAGGAAGGCTTACGGCTAAGATGATTGACAAACTGACAGTATTCTACGGTTTGGCTATTAGACGTTATTCCGATTCCGTGAAAAATATGAAGAATGCTATCTGGGGAACAATTCTTTCACTACAGTTCGACAGACGAGAATCCACAGCATGAAAAATGTCCGAGCGGCGCGGACTCCTGGTGCGAATGACAAAAAGCTGCAGCTGCTAATGGATTGGATTCGTTCGAACACACGTACAGTGCTCTTCCAAATGATGTTTTGGATACCATCAAGCCTATCTATGAAGATCTAAGCAAAGATGCTCTCCTGGAGCGATGTGTCGGAGGCTTCACGCAAAACAACAATGAGAGTTTGAACCAACTTATATGGCAAATCTCACCAAAGCACTTGAGCGGAACCTCTGTGATAGTTGAGATTGCGGCTTATGTGGCAGCCTGTGTCTTCAATGATGGTTCTTTTGCTCTACTATCCTTCATACAAGACATGGGAATCAGTAGTGGATCAAGCGCTCATGAATGGGCGCGATCAACTGATCACATTCGTATAAACCGAGCAGAGCAGGAAGCTGAAAATCAAACTAGAGATGGCAGGATTCGTCGTAGACAGGAGCAAAAGATGCTTTAGACATCATAGATGACAGCAACATCCTCTATGGACCTGGCATCGATGATTCAGTGTGAGGTAAGCCGATAAATCTCGCTTATGAACGTTTTATTCCAAATTATTTAGTGTTAAAAACTTTAAAGCGTTTTTCCCAAAACTCAAGTTTTCAAAGTCGGTGCCCATCATAACTTCAAAACTATTGCACCGATCCTTTCGAAATTTTAAAAACTATTTCTTTACATAATTTATGAGGTAACACTGGAGCTTTTTTTCCAAATTCATTTATATTTTTCATTTTACAATAACAAATTAGCCGTTTTTTTTGGCAAAAATCGCGTTTTTTCATGTAAAGTGTTCCCGCAAAGTGAAAAATAGAAATTTCGAAAATCCCTCCCGGCGTTACCTGGAAAAAGCAATTATCTGACGAACGAACTTTGGTTTTTTGATTTCAGATGATCCAGCACCAAGTTATGAGGGGCACCGCAATTCAACTTTTTTCTAGACGCTTCCGAATAATTGATGCCATTGCCGTATTTTTCAATATTTTTTCATGAAAATATTCCACAATATTATTTAAATGGACTACAATAATGTAACATTGGTTTTAATAAATAAATTTTAACTGAGTCGTGAAAAAAAAATCACAAAAATGTGCCTTTTTTTGCACAAATTAACCTTAACCCCCCCCCCCCCCCAACCCCCCTGCGCAGAGAGCCGAGTATACTCGTCCAAACCGCACGTCATTTTTGTATACATTTTGTATCACAAATTTAAATCTTTACTTTTTGGGACATCTACAACCTCTCAATTTGAAGCTAAATAGTATAGCTATTATTTAGAAAATGTTACGATTTTGCAGAAAATAGTGTTGCAGACTTACATTCGATCTAGTCCATATACACTAGTTTGTGCGTGACGAAGTAACAGACAAATGACCAAAAAGATTAGAGGAAAAATTGAGATTTTATATCAGGTATTTTACATTTTTTCGGGAAAAGTAAATCATTATCTGTAATTTCTAAGCGGCCGATGTGTTATCCGCAAAAAAAACGTAGAGAATCGTTCAAGTACTATTAAAATAGGTGTACTCTAAATGTTTTGGAGTGGATTTTCACTCTTTTGGAGTGAATTCTTACTCCAAGCGATTATGAAAACACAGACAATTATTTTGGAGTTAATCTTCACTTTTAGAAAGAGTGAATTATTCACTCATTTGTAAAAGTGACTTTTTCACTCTGTTTAGAGTGAAATAATACGCGACAAGAAAAAATAATTATTCACGTTGTTTTAAGTTTTACAAATGTTTTGATGAGTGAATACAGTTTACTGGATAGGTTGCAATTGGGAAATAAATTGAAATAACTTTAGAAAAATTGTTGGTTAGATTTGAACTCTGGTCATCTAGGTTTTGCAGCTGCCACTTAGCGCTAGACCGCCGTTGCATCTGCATTCGTGTGTACTGATTTCTCCTATGTAGTCGAATTCGTTGATGAAGTTTTATTTAATACTAAAATCAGTTTAATCCATAATAACTTAGGGCTAATAAATAGTTCTTGTTAATAAAAGGATACAAAAATTATATTTTATATGAAATTCAATACTATTATGGTAATTTTAATATTTGGCAAACAGTCCAATATTTTTTTTATACAATTAATATATTTTTTTTTCAATTTAAGGGGATACAAAATACTGGCAGATTACTACCATACCAGCGTATCATTTATATTTTGTTCTCTGTAGAATAAATATTTATATAAAACGATATTATAGGTCATTACTAAAAAATATTCAGTTGATTTTTCAAGAGGTATCATTAACTTTCTTAAAAAATGGGTCGAAAAATGTTAATCGGATGTTAGTCATCACACGGTTACCACGGAAAATATTTAAAACGATTTTCTGGTTGCTAATAATACCGGAATCTTTTGAAATTGCCAAACCCAAAGAATGGTAATACCATCTACAAATTTTCAGAACTTAGTAGGTCATTTTTATTGACAAAATTTGTTTAATCTCGAATAACTGTTTAATATAAAAAAAGTCGGTAATACAGATTCCTATAATAAATTATATTTTTTTTAAGGCAGGTTTGCGGTGGAATTTTTTGGAAAAATCATTTTTGTTTTTTATTTCATTATTCGATAGCAATACTATCTAGAAATATTTTAAAACTCATACAATTAGTTCCTACGGCCGGGAACAGGCAGAATAGAGGCAGCACCTACCGCGTTTGAGCGCGCGCGCTCGGCTGCTCCTGCAGCGGCCGGCGTTGCGCTGCCGCTGCCCCCTTCTCCATCTTTAATCCTAGTCCTGCTCCTATCCCCCTTCGTAAATAGCAGTTTTGGCGGCCATTTACCTAATTCAGTGCCCGCTCAGTCATCCCAAGCGTCGCGTCGTTGTGAAATTGAACCGTTGTGAAAAAGTAGTATTTTTACTATGTGTGATCGAAAGGGCAGCAGAGAGAACGAAAATAAGCCAGGCCGATCAAGAAAACGCTCGTTTCACGGGAATCGGCATACTTCTGATGCTGATTCAAGTTTAACTAGTACTTCTGCAAAAAAAATTCATAATGGTGATCCTGATTTTCAAGTTGCAGTCGATCCAACTATGCTATACTGTATAGTCTCTTATAGTGTATTCTTGGCCTTACAGAACATTGTGATTTGTAAAACATGCAAAAGTGAAGTGCGTTTTTCGAAATTGAATCAGAAAGGTTTAGGCTTTGATTTAAATGTGGCGTGTAAATGTGAAAATGACGTTCGCATTCCATCGAGTCCAAAAATTAGCTCTGGTTACGAAATAAACAGAAGATTTGCTTTCGTAATGAGGCTTCTTGGCATAGGTATTCAGGGTCTGAATCATTTTGGATTGATGGATTTGTGTACTGGATTTAGTGAAAATGGATATTATGATATTGTTAATCACAAGCTGAAGGAGTTATATATGGAGCTGGCATCGCTGATTGAGTGTAAGACCCTTTTGTTCTCAAATTTTCATAAAAAAAAACTTTGAACGCGTTTTTCTCGAGACAACGCTTTTCAACTCTATCGACACGATTTAAAAAAAACTACTGCACCGATTCAGTTGAAAATTGAACAGCTTACTCCTGACATATGTTCTTTTTGTACGATCTAGTATTATAACGATCAATAAATTTTTCAAAAAGTTATAAACAATTTATGTTGCAAAAAAAGAGCCAAAAAATTCAAAAGTCCGCCATTTTGTTTTTTTCCGGTAAAAATGAAATATCCTAGACTATGCAATAGCCAAAACTATAAGTTTTAAGAATCTTTTTAGTTTTTTGATTTCAGATGATCCGTTGGTGAGATATCGTGAAAAAATCCATAAAAAAAAAAAAATTTATATCTTCAAAATGTGTATTTTAATATGTAAAAAGTTTGAACAATAAAGATTATTTTTTGTATGAAATAAAAATTATTGAATAAATAGGGCAAATCCACCGCAAACCTGCCTTAAATGGTTCAATATTCCCTTGAATTTGTAAAATTATATCTGGTTAAATTTTTACGAGATTTTAAATAAACCTACTCTTTCACCTTGAGTTAAATTAATTAACCACAGTTGTACATTTATTAATAATGAAATTTCTTGAAAATTTAATTGAAGATTCCTGGTGCAAATAATGTTTTAAAAGTAAAAACTCGCAAATCGAAACTTTGATTAATTTATAGGTTTTATTTGAAGTGAATCGTTGAAGTTTTATTAAGATACGTGCAGTAGTTTTTAAGTGATGCGGCAACAAATAAATGAGCAAAAAAAGTGGAAAAATTGAGTTTTTATACGAGGTATTTTACAATTTTCTGGAAAATTAAAGCATTATACGTAACTTCTATGTGGCCTATGTGTTTCTCCGCAAAAGATCGAAAAGAATAGTTATAGTTTTATTAAGATAGGTGCTGTAGTTTGCGATGTAATTGCCCTCATTGCATTAAATATAATTGCGTGAACAAGAATTTAAAGTGCACGCACATCGAAAGTCTCTTCTCCGCTCGGAAACTCTTTGCATGTACAGGCCAGTGCTGACCAGCAGCTCTCGCAGTGCAACGCGCGGTGGGGAGAGAGAGAGAATCGTGTCGCTTCACCACAGTTGCTCGGAGACTTCAGTCTATTCGCGGGCGCTCGAGCGGACTGGTGGCGCACCATTACATCCGATCGCGCCCACGAATAGATGAGTCTGCGGCCGCGCTCGCGACTCACGCTGGTTCCCAGCCTTCTGACTCGAGGCGTTCCTGCCACCCTGACCCGTAGTTTCCCGTCGTATCCAGGAACACTACGTATCTGGTGACCGTATACAGGCACTCCCCGGCCGGTGACTCAGATACCTGCATTGCAAAGAGACAGTAAGTCAGGCGCACCCGGGTTACTGTCGATGAATAGGTCCGACCGCGACATGAGGTGCTCCTCAATCGCGTGCAACTAGTTCTAAGTTCAATTTAAGTAGACGGCCACGACATGAGGCGCTTTTCAATCGCGTGCATATCTTTTTAATAATAAATTCAATAGAATAGGGAATTCACCGGTCAGATTTATGGGCGCCACCATATCTGGTTCACTGTAGAGAACCCTTCGTGACTCTCATCGAGTGGTACTCCAGTGTTTCGATGCTAACATACTAGTAAGACAGGCGCACCCGCATTACTAGTGCAGTAGAGGCTGCGACCTCGTGGATACGCGCCTCCACGAGAACATTAATTTAAGCTAGGTAAACTAACACTCACACAAACACACTTTATATAGTTATAAGTTAACAATAACCTAGTCTGATTATTTCGGTCTTTTCTTTTTATTTATGTTATAGATTCCTGAGAACTTGACCCATTCCGAGCGAAGTTAGATATGTTTGAATACTATTAATTAAATTCGTAAATTATTCTTTAATTCTTTCTTTATATTATTATTTTTGTTAAGGGGTTATACGCAGTTATGATTTTCAAAAAATCGATTTTTTATTGCATTTTTGTAATGTTTATGTATTCAAAAGTATACACACAAAATTTTAAGTCGATCCGAGCTATATTTTCGGAGTTATACCCGTATATGTAAAGGTGCCTCGGCGCGTTTGAAAGTAGGCGGAGTAGAGGCTCAAGCGGCAGCTCCTTCGTCAACCGTTGCTCCTTTTATATACCTGACTATTGCATTCTTATACATTGTGTGACAGTGTAGTAGTGTCTTCCTTCAACCTGCGACCAAATATATAGAAGTATAGTCAGTATACACAACCGAGTCCAGCAGTAAAGTCGTGCGTTCGTTAATATTTTCAGCAAAATTTCTTTCGTATTTCTAAAATAATTGCTTAATATAGTAACAATGAAAGTTAATCGAGAACGACGTTCTTCTACAAACGCTCACAAATCAAGGAACAGAAAACGAAAAAACGTTTTTAATCCGAATAAAGCTGAGACGGACGAAAGCAGCTTCAGCGCATCTGCGAAAAAAATAAAAATGCAGGAGAAAATTATTGTGCCTCGTGATACGTCTATAGAGTATAGAATTCTGAATTTTATTACAGTGTTTGCAGCTATTTCCCAGTACGTAAAGTGCAAAGTGTGTGATAAAGATATAAAATTTGAAACTAGTTCCGAAAGAGGACTTGGCTTTAAAATTGTTTTGCTATGTGATAACTGTGCTCCGCGTACCGTAAATTCGAGTCCGTTTGCCTCACATTCTTACGCAATAAATAGACGTTGTTTGTTTGTTATGAGAGTGCTTGGATGAGGATTAAAAGGTGCTAAAAAGTTTTGTGTTTTGATGGACATGCCAGCATTTATAACTCAAAATACGTACGACTTGATTGTAAATAATATGCATGCATGCGTACAAACAGTCACCGATAAACTTTTCCAGGAAGCTTGCGGTCAAGAAAAACAATTCACTTCTGATAATCAAGGCGAAGCTCATGCTACAGAATTAACTGTATCTGGTGATGGGACGTGGGAAAAAAGAGGATACACCTATTTATATGGCGTAGCATCATTAATTGGTTATTACACTGGAAAAGTTGTTGATATTGTGGTGAAAAGTGCATACGGCAAACAGTGTGAAGTATGGAAGAAAAAAATGCACACTGAAGAGTATAAAGAGTGGTATGAAAGCCACAAAGAAAGTTGTTGCGCTAATCAACAAATTATATGGAAAGTTACGCCGAAAATCATCCGAAAGTGGCTCAAAAATTGTTGACATGGCCGCAAATATCGCCACCGGTATATTCAACGGAGGTACCATTTCACTTTTATATCACATGAGTGCAATGGGACTGTCTTTGGGGCCCAATGCGCATGCATATGTCCAGAAAGAGGATGAGGAGTGCGTCGCGCTATCTGAGCGCAGAGCGCACGAAGCGACACGAGAGGGAAGAATGGCTCGGAGACAGCACCAAATCGAATTGCTAGAGACTGCTGAAGGAATGGAGAGTTTATTATACGGCCCTGGAATAGACAACACTGTGTAAATTAAAAAAAAAAAAATTTTCTATGTGCAAACCGGTTTTGAAACTTTAAACGCGTTTTTCTCAAAACGAGGTTTTTTAAGTTGGTGTACACAATATCTCAAAAACGACTTATTCGATTGGTCTCAAATTTTAACACAATCTTCTTAGATATATTTTTTAGTAATAAATCGTTGATTTTGTCCATCTGATACTTATTTTTTATTTTATAAACAATTTAAGGCCAAATTTTACATAGAAAATCGAAAAACTTTTTTTTGAGAAGCCGCCAATTTGTGGAAATTCAATATTTTGCTTAGCCGAACGATTAATTACTAGACAATCTCATATATTAACGAAAACTTTTTGGTTTTTTGATTTCAGATAATCCAATCTTGAGTTTGAATTTCCCTGCAGTCTAAGGCTCCTGTGATCCCTATGTAAATTTAAAACAGCATTACGTAGGCACCTAGTGCAAATCCACGGTGACCAAGAACACTATTAGTAAATTTAACACTGCGAACCTAGATTAAATCTAGATAATCTACGTATGCGAACCATGTGCAATATGTACTAATTTTTAACTTTGACGAGCTATGAGACCAACCGAAACGCATACTTTATTTATTTCAAGTCTGTTACCGTATACCATTTATGCGAGTACATGTATGTATATAATTGTTAAACTGTGATATAATATGTTTATATACTTGACCACATTTGCACTGTAATCAACGTACCTGTATTGTTTTTTTATCGAAATAAAGCATGGTATACGGTAACAGTTTTACCACTTGTAATTTTTCAAAAAATTTTAGTCCCTTCAAAAAATCTTTATTTTCCTGCCATTGTTCAAAATCTAATTCTAAAAATTGTATATTTATATCAAATCTGTGGAATAAGTTTAAAGAGTTACTATTCATGAAATAGTCTAACTTTTTGTATTTTAAAACGCTTAAATCAGCACAATTATTGATAAATAGTCGCTTAGGAACATCTTCCTCTGTCTCTACATTTTCCTATATTGCGAGTAACATTTTGCGTTTAAGATTAGTAGAAATTTGATCATCGAAAAACGAAATGGCACACATCTCAGGGGTCAAATACCATAGGTGATTTTTTAATTTATTCAAATCAGATTTAGCAATTTTTGAGTCAATAGTTTCATATTCAAAAAGATCTTTTATAAAATGTAAATCTTTATTCGGTGCTTTTATAGCAAGAGGAGCAAAATACCCATGTTGACACAAAATGGCGGACTTTTGAATTTTTTTACCCTTTTTTTTCACTTTTAATTGTTTATAACTTTTTTAAATAATAATGAATATTTCTGGTTCTGCTTGAGGATATAGCCAGACATCTAAAGAGTAAAATGCCGTTTGGTTCATGTCGATAAATGCAATAGTTTTGAAATGAGAGTGTCTTCCATGCGAAAAAACGTGGTTCGGAGAAAAATCAGTTTAAAGTTTTTATTCGTGCTACCGAAGGCGTTCGAGCGGCCGGATTTACCGCTTGGCGCGCACCATTCCCCACTCTTTTATACCTGCTTCTCGGTCTTGCTGACCTTCGGGACTAATTCTATACTATTTCTACAAGTATACAGTAGCAATTTATGAAAAAAAAAATTTCGATTTTTTCAAAATTGTTTGGAGTAAGCTGGCCGTAACAATAACAAACATGAAGTGTAAAAATATTGTAATTGAAAACATTAACTGATAGTTTCGTAATGTTCATCTCTGGTTGTGAAGCTGGGATAAACCCAAATTTATGACATGATTCCTGACTTAACATAAATTTTTCTTTTCCTCATGTAGTTTGTCTATCACATTTTTCGAAGAAATATCGAAAAGAACTATTAATTTATTTTTGAAATCATTTTCAAGTTGATTAAAGTTACATGTGCTCTTAAATTAAAAATTAGAGATTTAACTGGAATCTGGGCATCATCCCAAAAGTGCTTGAATTCTTTAAAAACATCAACAATGCTAGCAGCCAAGGTTATATTCAATTCACGTGTCTTATAAAAGAGTAGTTGTAGAACATGCTTGTTTGATGGTAATTTTCTTTCAGTGATCTTAGGCGTAATTTCTCCAATGAAGTATATATCTTGGTGCTCTTTTCTTAAAGACATAATAATGATCATAATAGTCTTAAAAGTGCAATTGATAATTGAAATTTTACATTTATATTATTAAACTGCAAAATAAAAAATGGGAATTTAGATACTTATAACATTGTATACCTGCGATAAATAACAAAAATTTTATAAATCAATATTTCTCAAGATATAGATATAAATATTTACCGTGAACTTCACATTCATATTTTCGCTCCTTCGATTTTTAAGATTCAAAAAATTTACTGTTTTGCAGCACCTTACATGTAACGGTTTTTTCCATTGATATTCAGTAACATACAATATATGATTAACTGTCATAACAATAAGATGCTACTGGCAAGTATATAAAACAAGAGAGACTGCATAAATAAAATTCTCTATTATCCATAGTAAAAAGAATCGTTAGAGAACAGTAATTAAGAAGCAGACCGCTATTGTTATGATCTGTGGCGACGTGAATATAGTCGCGTGTGTAACTGAGCTTTTTCGCACCATCGGAAGTAGAACTATAGTACCATATCATTTTATAATGCGATGTTGCTGCATTCATCGCGAAAATGCGGAAAAGGAAATTACTAGGATCTTTAAACCAAGAATACTTAACAACATTGCTATTATTGCTATTATGAGTTATTGCTATTTATTAGGAATTATTAACAGCATTGTTATTTTACATTATTTTGGTATGTATAAATAGTATGTCTTGTAAATAAGATTTTATAGTTTCCTATATTTCATAATAAAAAACGTTACAAAGAATTAATAAAACCTGTTACTCATAAGATCTTAGAGAAGCTATAAAATAATCGACAATAATTCGGGTACATAGACTTGCTACCTAAATTTTTCTGTAATGTTTAAACGAGCATAACTATTGGTAAGATACGTAAAAAATAATGTTGTCACTCAAGTGAAAGGTTATGAAACAAGTTTTCATGTTCCTAGTACACGCAACATACATTGCGAAAAATTAAAATTACTCAAAAATAGTGAAAAAAGCCGATTATTCAGAGCATAAATGGATTAAAAACAATTAAACAACTTTAAGAATGGGCTAAATAACTACTCCTACATGTAAATATATCATTATAGAATGGTATTCAACATCTAGTACATGGATTGTCATTATTAGTATTTCGTTATCCCAGAAATACCAAGAAAAATGATCCTCTCCATTTAAATAACGCGGGAAAAATGAAATGTTTTTCAGCACGTGGATTTGCATCCGATCGGGCTAATTCCTGCTGAAAACCTAGTTTCTAGGAACCCAAAACCAAAATCCGTCGAATATTTAAAAAATGTTGAGATCTAGAAATAACGCACACCCTAATATATATATATATATATATATATATATATATATATATATATATATATATATATATATATATATATATATATATATGAGTACACCAGCTGAGTCCAAGTCTGTAAGACACTTTAAAGATTGTGAGTATGTTTAAACATTTCCTCTTACTATCTACTTTTTGTTCCTGATTGGCGTTCTAAAACATCCAATATAACGGCTCCAATATGATGGCTCAAACTTGGAATGTTCGTAAAAGTTTTCTGAAATTTGACGATATCTCGCTCAATATTGATACTAACATTTTTTTGTGGTCAAAATTCAAATCAAATTCATGTTTTCAAGGTCATTTCAGGGTCAAAAATTCTTTATTCGAAATTTAGCCAAATTTTGGGTTTGGAACATGAATTTTCAAATGTGAATTCTTGATGAAAAATAGATTGCCTTGAGATGCTTCACTGAATTTTCTGAAACTTGTTTTACATACTAAAATGTACATTTTTGCCGAAATAAATTTTTCTTTTTTTGTTCTCGATTTCCCAGAGAATTATATATATATATATATATATATATATATACACAATATGTTTGGATAATTCTCTGGGAAATCGTGAACAAAAAATTAATTTATTTAGACAAAAATGTTCCTTTTAGTATGTAAAATAGTCGTGATTTTGTCAGATTCATTTCAGCTCGTATATTTAAAATTGTTTGAAGCTACATATGACTTTATTGCTAAAATGTTTATTTTAATAATTTTTTAAACAATATTTCATGTTATTTTGATTTTTTTATAGAAATATTGCACTTCTGCCATTTATTTACTGTGGCAGTGACTTTTGAAATGAAAATAACTATCTTCATGATTTTTGGTGTAATGGTTCGAGTGATCAAACCCACTTTTTTCAGGATTTCAAGTTTTAAAATAATTTTAATTAATCGAAAGGGGCATTAATATGTTTTGGAACCATTTTTTATGAAAAATTCAGAGCATTTGCTAAAAAGTCCCTTGTTGCTATTTTTTAAAGAGATTTAATTTTTTTGATTAAATGGAGGTTGAAATTTGCTAAAAAGTGTAAAAAATGACTACATACTCATATTTAGCCTTAATCAAATTTGAACTTAAGGGTTTCAAAAAATCTGAAAAAATTAACATACATTCTATATACCAAGAAGAAGATTTTTACCGAAGAAATAAAAAAACTTCTTACCGAAAAAATAAAATTACTTCTTCAGTAAAAATGTTCTTCTTGGTATGTAGAATGTATGTGAATTTATATATATATATATATATATATATATATATATATATATATATATATATATATATATATATATATATTGTGATAGCTTTTCGTTATGAGTTTCCAAATTGCACTCGCGTTTGCTAATCAGCTCGAACAGCTTCGGCCGTGCGTTTATTTGAAATGCGAGGAATCGGCTAGCTACAGCATGCGCAATGAAGGTGCTACAAGGTAGCTACAAGGCCAGGGCAACCGAAGTAAATTCAGCTCTCCTTCTCTCTCCCACGCGTACGAGCGAAACAATCTCCTGCTCTCTTGCCCCGCCGGCTTGCACCATGCGACACCGCGAGTGCCGCGTTAAATGTATTGAATTGTCCAGTAAATAAATCGGTGTTACAGTTCGATTGAAACTACTGGCGTTTCTTTATTTGAAACTCTCCTCTCCTTTGGACTGCTGCCGCCTCTGCGGGCGCATCTTCATAGCGCATGCTATAGCTAGCCGATTCCTCACATTTCAAATAAACGTACGGCTGAAGCTGTGCGAGCTGATTAGCAAACGCGAGTGCAATTTGGAAACTCATAACGAAAAGCTATCACAATATATATATATATATATATATATATATATATATATATATATATATATATATATATATATATATATATATGTTGTTCATGTCGCCGCGATCATGGGATATTGTAACCCGATTGAGAGTAAAAAAAAGGGAGGAGGGGTGACCGAGCTCAGGGAAGGGCAGAGCAGAATTAAATTCACTCCTTATTTAATGAATGAAACTAGTTTATTTATCACTGGTCATAAAGCACAAAAACAAAAACTCGGATGAATAATCACCGCGATGTGCAG
Organism: Gastracanthus pulcherrimus; assembly: GCA_949152435.1. Lineage (NCBI taxonomy): Eukaryota > Metazoa > Arthropoda > Insecta > Hymenoptera > Pteromalidae > Gastracanthus > Gastracanthus pulcherrimus. The sequence continues at coordinate 122,988,621 of OX424576.1, read as the reverse complement.
CGAGCTCCGCACAGCTCGGAGCGCGGATGGAGACTGACTCCTCGCTGAGCTGTAGCCGGCGCCTTGCGGCCCGCGCCATCTAGCGGCCATCGGAAGAGACTCCGCCCTTTCGGAGTTGGCGCACAAAGGCGGTTCTCGCACGAACTTTCCGCCCGCCCTCGCTTCTCAAGCGAGATTCCTATTCCGCCCGTCCTGGAGAAGTCAAGGGAGGGGCTCTGAATTCAGTCCCCCTGGTTAGTTGGCAGTTGGCAGAGTTTTGTGATGGGACGAGTGTAGGTCCCCATGGCTGTCCTGATAGTTGCGACCCTGACTCGGTTATCATGGCCCGGGTCGGTTTGGATGACGCGTCCCATCGGCCACCTTCCGCATCGTAGAAGGGATGGATCCACGATTAGGATCGTTCACCTGGATGTTCTGGGTGGGTTTCAACCACTTGCTGCATTGCCAGTGACTGAGATGGCCCAGATTCACCTGTGGATTGTGTGGTTCAGGAAGCACCTGTGGAGGGAACCCAGTTATTAAGTGCCAGGGTGTTATAGCCTGCAGATCGTCGGGGTCCCCAGACATCGGGGTCAGAGGTCGAGAATTCATACAGAATTCGACCTGAGTCAAGAAGGTACTCAGCTCCTCATACGTCAAGAGCTTATCCCCGAGGACCCGTTTGAGATGAGATTTCGCCGATTTGACGGCGGCCTCCAACAATCCCCCAAAATGGGGGGCGGCAGGGGGGATAAACCGCCAGGTGATCCCATCGTTGGCAAGTGTCTCGGTGACGACGTCCCATTCGATCTCAGCACTCCGCAGTAGCGCTCGCAATTCGAGGTCGGCGCCTCGGAAGGTGGTGGTATTGTCGCTCCAGAGCTCGGCTGGTGATCCTCGCCTGCTGGAGAAGCGTCGGAGGGCGGCAAGGAGACTGCTCGTGGTCAAATCACCGACAACTTCCAAATGGACGGCCTTCGTGCTCAAGCACACGAATACCGCGATGTAGCCCTTGACGGCCCTCTGCCCTCGCCCTTTGTTGGCCTTTACCAGGAGTGGGCCGGCATAGTCAACCCCGACTTTCGAGAAGGGCCGTGATCTCTCGACTCGTTGACGTGGAAGGGAGCCCATCAGTTGTGTTGAGGTCTGTCCCCGATTCCGAGCGCAGGTGATGCATTTTTGGATCACTGATCGGATCGTCCGACGCCCTCCAAGGATCCAGGCACGTCGAATCGCGTAGGAGTAGCTCAGTGTTACGCCGCCATGGAGAGTGGCTCTATGAGCCCATTCAAGTATCAGTGTTGAAACGTGGCAATCGCGAGGCAAGATTAGATGGTGACGTTCAGCGAACGGCAGAGGGGCCTCTCGCAATCTCCCTCCCACTCTGAGGGTGTCTTCATCGTCAAGGAAAGGCGCAAGGCTTGCCAGACGGTTTCTCTTGTTTAAAGGCTCCCCCTTTTTCAACAGCGAAATCTCAACAGCAAATTCTGATTGTTGCGAGAAGCGTGCACATCGATGGTACGCCTCGTCAAGTTCAGAGGGTGTCAAAGAAGAGTCCTCCGATGGCCTTCCATCTCGAAGTGATTTGATAAAACGTAGGCACCGGGCAGTCACTCTCGTGAGTCGGGTCAGTGAGGAGAACCGGGTAAATCCATGATCTTCAAGTTGCAGCTGAAAACAGGGCAGTTCCTCGTTAGTCTCTGGAATCTGGATCTCCTTGCCACCATATTTGACTCTTGCTCAGAGTGGAGAGGTTCGTCCCCCGAGATGCAAGGTCGGCTGGATTCTCGGATGAGGGAGTGTGTCTCCAGATAACATTTTGGGATCCCGCTTGAATCTCTGCGACTCGATGGCTTATAAACGGTGTTCATTTGGATGGCTCAGACGCAAGCCAGGCTAACACTGTGCGGGAGTCCGACCATGCGTGGATGGACTCGACCATTTGATTGAAACCACCGATGACCTTTCGAACCAGACGGATAAGAAGCACGGCAGCGCAAAGTTCTAAGCGTGGTATCGTTATCGTTTTTACTGGAGCCACTCGAGTTTTTGAAGCCAGTAGTCGAGAGTGCACTGACCCCTTCGTTGAGGGCACACGGATATAGATGACTGCAGCGTAAGCGCGCCGGCTAGCATCAGCAAACCCATGTACATGTAAGGTGTCAGTCAACCTCGATCCGAGCCAGCGACGAATTCGGACGGCGGAGATGTTTGGAAGGTCCGCGCGGAACCTGTTACAACGCGACAGGAGCTCTTTTGGTAGATGCTCATCCCATTGCACCTTTTGCTTCCAGACATCTTGCAGCCAACCGATTGGATCCAAAAATCGTACAATGGTGGAGAGAACCTGTCGCTTTGTCGCCTACCCAGTACGAGCGGTCTCAGGAACGGTGAAGCGATTTCATCTTGTACCGGGTCCCATGAGATTCCCAGTGTTTGAACGGGTCCTTTCGTAGAAAAGTCCTTCCACGTCGGACGAAGCCGACTCTCCTCTGGCAATCCCTCGATGATTGTCGACTCGTTCGAAACCCATTTGCGAAGAGGAAAACCTCCGGCTTGTAGCATCAGAATAAGTTGGTCTCGGAGCTTGATGACGGATGACAGACAGTGTCCGAACGCAGAGTCTTCTTCGCTAACGGGAACCGGGGTCCCTCATCCTTAGCGAGCTGAAGTAATGTCCTAATTGCGAGATAGGGTGCGCAGCAGGTCCCGTAAGTTACTGTCAAGAGTTGGTAGTATCGAGCTGTCTCGTCTTCTTCGGATTGCCAGACGATCCGTTGTAGATCGACGTCTCGCTCGTCGACTCGAATTTGTCGGTACATCTGACTGATATCAGTACAAACGGCAATACGGTGGAAAATCCAATTGAAAATGATGGCTGGGAGATCCCTTTGTAGGGCGGGACCTGTGTACATGGCATCGTTCAGGGCGAGCCCGGAAGAGGAATGGAATGACGCGATAAACACAACCCGGAGCTTTTTGGAGAGTTCGTCTGCCTTTTGCCTAAGTCCGTGGTGTGGTAGGTAGGACAGACGTTGAGCTGGCCGTTGACGAATCGGTGGGGGCGGCACTTGGCGCATATGTCCTGCCAGCTCGTAGTCACAGATGAAGGCAGAATACTCCTTCTGGAGAACATGATCCTCCGAGACTCGTCTGCGAAGTCGCGACATCTGCGAGCAGGCACCTTTCATTGTATCGCCGAGTTTGCTCAATGCTGCGGGCTTGAAGGGAAGGCGAACTATATATCGCCCGTCCTCACAGCGTCGACAGCCTTAGACGAAGAGGCGCTCACACTCTTGGTCATCCTGTGAGAGGAGAGGAGAGGCAGAGATTTCCTCGAGTTCCCAGAATCTTTGGAGCAATTCATTTGATGCAGCGTCGTCGGACCAGGAGGTGTAGGCAGTACTTAGCGCCCCCTCGTGACTACGATCAGATTGTGTTGCTAGTCCCAGAACTGTCCAGCCGAAGCGGGTTCTCTGAGCTGCGGGAGAACCCAGAGGTCCTTTCTTTAGGCCTTCGAGAATCAGCGTTCCGTAAGTATCGGCACCGAGCAACAGATCTACTTCACCAGGTTGGCAAAAGTCGGGATCGGCCAAATCGAGCCTCTGAAGGTACTCCCAGGTTTGATCTTCTAATTTCATGCTCGGTATTTTGATGCAAAGATGGCGGAGAACAAAGGCTGATTGACTCCAGGTGTGGCTGGATGTCGTAATGGTGCGGATTGTCTTTTGACGAGTAGCATCCACTCGACGGCCTCCTATTGCATGGATCCCGAATTCGATTTCTTGCGTGGGGGTACCTAGGCGTTGAGCCAGCTTAGCTGTTATGAAACTGGCCTCTGATCCGGGATCAATGAGTCCCCGAACCTGCAGTTGCTTGCCACCGTAGGATATCAAGTTTACCCGCGCGGTGGCCCGCAAGACTAGTCATTTTTCTGCCGATGTATTAGCCCCGGAAGCAATGACCGATTGGGTTTCATGCTCTTCTCTCCCTCGAGCCTATTTGGCTGGTCTGTGCGCGGGTACGGCTACCGCAGGCCTCTTTCTTGATTCATGGAGGAGGGTGTGGTGCGACGCGTTACATTCCTTGCACACAAAATTTGAGGAGCAATGGGCAGCGGGATGACCTTGCCTCAAGCAGTTGTAACACAACTTCAGTTGTGCACCTTTAACCCGGCGCTGTCCCACATCGAGCCTTAAGAACGTGGGGCAACGCATAATCGAATGTCGCTCATCACAGACAGGACACTCAGGGGACGCCTTCACCTTGACGATTAATCCCTCAAGAGACTGTAGCTTGGTTCGCGATCTCGTTGCCGGGAAGAGGCTCTTCGAAGAAGGTCCTTGGCCAGTGGTCTTGATGAGCTCACTGGATTGCAGGGCTCTTATTCGATTTTGGAGGAACGTCGATAGTTCATCGAAAGTGGGCATCCTATCGGTGTTGGAGACGGTTTTCTCCAAGTCCTTCCGGGTTACGACATCCAAGGCTCTTGTGGGGTAAAAGACGAAGAAATCATCCCAGTGCTCGGCTGGACGCCCGAGAGATTTCAACGCATCCTTCCGAGATGCTACAGTGTCCAATAGATTCTGTAGGCTGCTTGGATCTTCCTTTGCAACCATGGTCAGATTCGAGAGTGTATTCATATGCCGAAGGGCAAGCAGGCGCGTATTTTCGTAACGCTTCACCAGTATACTCCAAGCAATCTTGTAATTGGCTTCGGTGATCGGCAATTTCTCCAGAGCAACCTTCGCGGCACCCTCAACTGATGTGTTCAGGAAGTGTAATTTTTGGACCTCCGTCAAGGTTGCTTCATGATCGACGAGAGAGAGAGAAAAAAGTCCCTGAATGGCTCCTATTCTTCGTCATTTCCGGAAAATCTTGGTAGATTGATCTTAGGCAGGTGAGAACGAGAGCTTACTCGTGGCTCTACAGCAGCGCTCGTCCTGCTTGCTAGTTCATCGTAGAGGTAGCCTAGCTGCGAGGCGTAGCTCCACTGAGTGATTCCGTAAACGTCGTGTTGGAAATATTCAGTTCCTCTGAGTGCTCTGCATCTCTGGAGACTCGCGTGGCGCGATTGGAAGGATGACCAGATGTCACGCAGAGTCTCGATGTAGGCTTGAAGGATGCCTGCGGTAATGGTAGGATTGATCCTCAAAAATATTAATTAAAACTTTACGCATACAAAATACTTCACAAAGGAGGCTCCCCGAAGATACGGCGCAGCATATGGTCAAAAAGTCGCTTCTTAAAACTAGGTTGCATGATGCATCGTCTCGAATCGTGAGGTGACAGACAATAATAATTGTGACGTTCAGTATAAGGCAAAATATCATTGGCTTTATAAGCTGGAGTAATGTGCTCAAATTTCTTTACGCCGGTAGCGAAATGCACTGCCGCATTTTTGCAACGCGACAGCTTAGTGACAAGCTCAGGTGAAAGATCAATAAACAGACCCGCGCAGTAGTCAAAATAGGGAAAAACGAGTGATTTGACCAGCAGCATCTTTGTGTTATCGGGAATTAGATCATTGCATTTTTTTAGACCTGATAAAGCAGCAAAGCTTTTACGAGCAGTCGCGGTGCACTGAGGGGTCCAGGAAAGAGTGCTGTCAACTGTAGCACCTAAAACTTTCACAGACTCACAAACCTGAATGGCCACTCCATTTATACATGGAGCAGGGACGTTCATAGACTGCAGCCTGCTGATAAAGCCACGAGAGCCAAACCAGATGGCGTTGGTTTTACGTGAATTTATCAAAAGACCATTTGCAACCGCCCAAGAAGTTAATCTTTCAAGATCGTTGTTGACTGCTTGTAAGATGAGCGGGATGTCCTTAATAGAGCCGTGATAGTAGATTTTGAAATCGTCAGCATAAAGATGGTACTTACATTCACGTAAGACAGTGGGCGCGTCGTTAATAAAAAGCGAAAAAAACGGAGGACCATTGATGCTACCTTGAGGGACACCTGAATTTCGGATGAGCGGGGTAGAGGTTTCACCAGAAGGGCCGACCACGACTTACGAGCGATTATCGAGAAAGGATCGAACCCAATTGCATGCTATGTCAGAAAAGCCAAACGTTTTAAGCTTATCCATCAGAAGAGCGACGTTAGCTAGATCAAAAGCGCGAGTATAGTCAATGGCCACAAGCAGGGTGAGCATCTCCTTGTCAATAGCCTCACGAACATCATCGACGACTTTTAACAGAGCAGTGTGAGTACTATGATGTTTGCGAAAGCCAGATTGTAATGGGTCAAGCAGTTTCTTTCGAAAAACGAAATCAGCCATCTGCTTATGTGCTGCCGCTTCAAGGATTTTTGAGGCCGCGCAAAGGATACTTATAGGTCGAAATTGATCGATTTCAACTGGAGATTTACACTTGGTAATAGGCCGAACAATAGCATGCTTCCAACTAGTTGGAAAACAACCGGATTGTAATGAGCAGTCAAAAATGTTTAGTAGCGCAGGCAAGATAACTGTCAGACAATCTTTAAGGTGGCTTACTGGAATATCATACGGGCCACGTGCATTAGAGCGAGCAGTGACAATGGCTGTAATAACATCAACAGCATCAACGTGTTGGAAATAAAACCGGTTGTCTGGAGAAATTCTAGCTGTGGGGCGGTTGTCCTTAAGAGGTAATGGGTTGGAAACCCCTACAAAAAATTGATTAAAATCGTCAATGGAAGCGGGTAAAGGAGCTGTTTCATGAGACTTCGAGTCTATACCTAACTCATCGACGCACTTCCACATATCGGTAGCCGTAGAACAATTAGAAAATTTATTCTTATAGTACGAAGATCTGGTATTTCTAATTACAGTTTTGACCTTGTTTCTGAGCTGCTTGTACGAATCGCGATTATTCGCTCGGCCAGAGCGCTTAAAGTTGCGCCAGGCCCTATTACGAGATTTAATGAGCTCTTTCAGATCATGGTTGAACCAGGGAGAATGACTTTTCCGCGGAGTAAATGTCCGATAGGGCGCGTATTTGTCATATAGACTGATAAGTGAGGACGTGAAGAAGTCTACTTTATCGTCGATCTCTTTAATATTGCATATACGATGCCAATCGATTGCCTGGAGATCTTGATTAAACAATTCTTTATTAAAACTGCGAAACGAGCGACGCGTGATAAAGGTTGCAGGACGGAGCGAGAACGTAAATGCAAGGGTGGCAGATAAGACATCGTGATCGTAAATGCTAGGAAAGTGCTCTTGTGTAAATGCAACAACTTTACTTAGGTCACTAACACACACATAATCAATAGTTGTATGCGTGTCGCCGGTATAATGTGTGGGTAAAAAAGGAATTGGTTCAAGAAGATATGAGACTAGAGAGTTGAACAAAATATTGCGGGGAGTGGATACAGCTGCCCAATTAATGTTTAAGTCGCCAAGTATAGCAGTAAAATCACAGGGAGAATTGTGATTTAAGAGGACTTCTTCAACGTCGCTCCAGTAGCCACACTTAGGAGGGCTATAGACCACGCCGCAGAGAATTTTAAAATTGCCAACGTAAAGTTCTGCGAATAGGTACTCAGGTCTTTTCCTATATACTTTCGGCTGGGCCGACTGTGATACGATTTTGAATTTAATTGATTCATGAATATACAGTGCTACTCCTCCGCCAACTTTACCTAATCTATCCACTCGAAGAAAATTGTAGCGCGGTATCGAAAAAAGTTTCGAACGTCTGGCTGGCTTGAGCCAAGATTCACATATAGCCATGACATGTACCTGCTCCTTAATGATAATAGATTGAACATCAAGAAAATGAGGCTCAAGCGACTGCGCGCTTACGTGCGCTATTTTTAAAGAGTGACATTGCTCAACTATTTCCATAATTCGTGGATAATATTTAGCAGACGTACAATTTACGCAGCGAAGCAAGCTATTTTTTACCTTACAAACCGTAGGTAGATGCTCACCCGCACATCTTCCACAACATACATTATTTTTACACTCGCTCGCTGGATGGCCGAATCTAAAGCATTTAAAGCATTGTAAAATCGGTACGTGGTCATCTACTCGGCAAGAAATCCAACTGATGTTAATTCTTTGGCGTTTGAGAAGACGAATTCGAATGTCGGGCGGAGTTTCTAAAATGCAAGAACAATACTTTTTATCACGAACATGGTACAGATATAGCACTTTGGGGCCAACAACCGCCTCGTCGGATAAATTTTGATCGACGATACATTTAAGAATGTCGTCTTCGGCAAGTTCGACTGGGATATCATGCACAATAAGCCTCGGATTAGTCTTAGTATCTGGTTTTACTTCAAGACCGGCATTCGCGAGAGATGCACTGTTCTGCAGGACAGCTGCGTCCAATATATCGCCCTCAATAATGACAGAATTATTAGGTCCCCTCGAGACACGCTGCACGTTCAGTTTTAATTGAACCGGATTGATGGCATTTTGCACGGCAATTTTAGTTTCTTTTGACGAAGGAAATCTGTCTTTCGAATGTTCACAAGGGCCTATAATGATTCGTTTTGCAGATTTAATCGCGAATGATTTACCGCGGTTAAGAGATACTCTTTGAGTTAATTTTGCATTAGAATTCGAGTGAGCCGGCTGGGACGCTATATATGCGTACGAGCAAGTGTCTGTATTCGTGGACGCAGTGACATTTTTTACGAGTTTCTCACAAACACGCTCGATTTTTTCACATGAGCGTTTAAGAATAATATTGCACGAGTCGGATACTTCGTCTAAGGCTATTTTGCTCAAATACGCATTACTAATACTAATGATAGAGTCGCTAAATACATTGATCGCTTCACGTATAGCAGTTTTTTTTCGCCTTCTTTGGCACTAGAAAGCCAGCCGAGTAACGTATCACGGTGTTTTCTAACCTCAGCCGACAGATTAGTGACATCTTCAGGTGATAATTGGATTGACGATGGACACTCAAACACATCCTCGTCAGTAGCATTGGTAGACGACCCATCTATAGTGCGAGAAGTTGACGTACTCGTCCATAGATGTCGTTAGTAGATTGATCGAATGATAATAGATTGATGAATCAGCCAATTTTGCAGCACACCAAAAGCGAGGTTAGGATTTTAAGCCGAAGCAAAATGCACCAATTATGCAGCTGCAGGGCCCCGCACCGTGAAAAAGAATATTGCACAAGGTGAGGGAGAAAAAGCGCATACCCAAACTGCAAATAACAAGGCCCGAAGGCACGAAAAATGCAGCAAAAATGTTTAACAAGCGAGAACTAAACAGAAATTTTTTTCTGAAATAAAAGAGAGTATTTTTGTTGTGATTTCCCAGTAAATAACTAATATATATATATATATATATATATATATATATATATATATATATATATATATATATATATATATATATATATATATATATATATATATATATATATACACACACACACACATATATGTATATGTATGGATAATTCTCTGGGAAATCGAGAACAAAAAAAGAAAAATTTATTTCGGCAAAAATGTACATTTTAGTATGTAAAACAAGTTTCAGAAAATTCAATGAAGCATCTCAAGGCGATCTATTTTTCATCAAGAATTCACATTTGAAACTTCATGTTCCAAACCCAAAATGTTGCTAAATTTCGAATAAAGAATTTTTGACCCTGAAATGACTTTGAAAACATGAATTTGATTTGAATTCTGGCCTCGAAAGAATGTTAGTATCAATATTGAACGAGATATCGTCAAATTTCAGAAAACTTTTACGAACATTCCAAATTTTTAAAGACACAACTTTAAAACCTCATTCTTATCTTCTTTTTTACATGACACAGACTAGTGATGAGCTACGCTTTCGTACATGTATTATTCCATGTGATGAAAATCAGTGTGTATACGTACCAGAAAGAAAAATATAAAAGTGATTCGTTTAACATCTGATCATCAGTCTGTCAAAAGTAATGGATTATCTTAATAAAGAACAGAGAACTGCTCTTCTGCGTAAAGCCACATCACGGTTTATAAAGTGTATTTGCGAATGTGCATTAAACATTTTAAACGGCAACGTATGCCTAAAAGATTCAGGAAAGAAAAAGTTACGAAAATTTGCTAAAACTCTTCATTACTTGGTGGAAACACGCGGTACTTGGAGTAACAAAAAAACGATCATTCTTTGAAAGAAAGAAGAATTTTTACCGTTACTCTTACGGTATTTTCTATTATCGGTATTTTAATATAATCTAGTATTAAAATCATGGAATACGCGCGTAAAATGGTTCCTGTTCCAGAATAAACCATTAAGCAAATTCAACATTTAAATAACTGTGCTCAAAAGAATGACAATAAAGAAACTTGTGCACTTATTCATACAGTAAAATTTGGACAAACTCCTGGTACTGATTTTTCTCGTCTGGACGAAGAAATGAGCGAAATTCTAAATTCTACTGATAAATCTGAGTATAACAAATGGTTACTTGATAACGAAACTTATAAAGATATCTTTATTTTATTGATAACAATCATGTTTTGAAATTAAAAGGAATCAATAAGGGAGAAATAGCAAAAGGAGAATCCACCGATAAATCAGATTTAGCAACTAAGTATTCAAAAATAATTGAAAGTGTGCCTGGAACATTTAGATAGAAAGCGATACAGCTTCTCTCTTACGTTCAGGATTTAGGTGGAGATCGAATATCATGGGAGGATGTGGATACAATTTCCATAAACGACAAAGTCATTGAATCGTCTAATATTGTAGACTTAATTAACGAGTGTATGAGAAAAAGAAAGTCTGGTAGCAGCTGGTCGTAGACAATTTGATCAATTTCTCAGGAGTATAAGAATACCTAGAGAATTCATCAGGAATACTGATCTATGGAATGAAGGCGAATTCAAAACATCTCCGCAGAAAGTATAAAAAGAAAACTTTGTACAGTCGCTCGTCGCTTAAGTGATACTTTGAAAACTCCAAACCCCGAACTGGAAGGAAATGATTCGGAAGATAAATTTTACAGTGATGATGAAGATAGAACTATTTTGGAAAACAAACCCATAACCGAAACTCCAATACCTAAAAAAAACTAAAGCATGGTCTAACATGAACTTATGATAAAAATGAATGAAAAGCTAAGAAAACGTTACTACGATCCACATCAACCATCTTCGTATTACGGTATTAATAAGCTCGTTTACTCTCTTAAATCTAATAAAGAAAAAATCTTTAGAAATGAGGTGGTGGAATGGCTTGAAGCTCAGGAAGCGTATACTATTCACAAGTTAAGACGATTAAGATACCCTCCACGAAATTACAACGTTTCTAATATAGATGATATTTGGGAAGCTGATCTTATTGATCTCAAATCTATAAAATCATACAACGACAATTATTCCTATATTTTAATAATAACAGACAATTTAAGTCAATATGCATGATGTGAACCGATATACGGTTAATCTTGTGCAAATTTTGCAACGGCTATTCACCGAATTTTTTCGTAAAGTAACAATCGTATTCCAATCATATTTCAGTTCGATAAGGGACGGGACGGGAATTTCTTGAATCACCGTTTCAAAAATCTTAAAACAGAACGAAATAATTTTTCGAGCAGCTTGAAGTCCTGATGTAAAAGCAGCTGTAACCGGAAAGTATATCAGAACCTTAAAATCACGCATATGGCGATACAATATTAATTTTCATACAAACCCTTATATAGATATTTTACAATCACTGTTAGAATCTCGCAATAATAGTAAACATTCAGGTATATAGATGGCACCAAGTAAAGTCAATTTACAAAATGCTTACGTAGCTCGAGCCAATTTAGACCGTAGATATGGGCATGATTTCCCAAGTAAAGAGCCTAAATACAAGGTCGTAGATTATTTTCCGGATCAATACTGCCAAAAACGTCTTTGCAAAAGCTTATGAAGGAAATTATACAGCAGAGATATTTAAGGTTATATGTATTTCAAGAACGCATAAAATATTTTATGAACAAGAATTGTCCCGTGTTCTAAAAGATTTGGAAAAAGACAGCTTTATTATAGATAAAGTAATACGTACAGCTAGTAAAGGACGTAATAAAAAATATCCCATTAGTTGGGCTGGTAACCCAGAGAAATTCAATTCTTGGATACCTGCAACTGAATTGAAAAACCTAAAATGAAGAATGATTTTTATGTTTTATTAGCTAGTAATAATAGCTTAAAAAATTTTGCTGCAAATACAGCGTCACATTTTGCAGTTCATATACCATATGAAATGCAACTGCAGGGAGAGTGGAAAGTTTCTTTAGTTGACATTCAGATACCTGAAACATTTTTTATGTTTCATGCAAACTTGGAAAAAATTGCATTTGAATATCCACTTCAAAGATCATAGTAAAGAATAAAAATATGTCGAATAAATTTCATATAACTCCCTTATCTGAAAGGAGAGAAGATATTGATTTTAATGAAATGATTATCGATGAATTAGATTCGCAAACAAATCTAGAAAATTCTACTTTACACGCTGTCTACAATAGCATAGAAGAAATTTTAGATCAGCTCAATAATTTACGCTATATAAAAGGACATTTAAAATTTGACATTATAGCTGGAGGATTCGTAAAAATAATTAAAATATGTGAAGAAAATGTATATAACAGTATCACGATATCGAAAAATATTAGACGTATTTTGGGTTCGGAGATTGAAGAAAATATACTCATCGATAATAAAAGTGAATACAAATTTAAATTCCCTGCATCGATAAAACGTGGATTACCATCAGCCATATTGAGTTTCTGATATACGTGAGCCCTACATTACAGGCGATATTCAATCACCGCTCCTTCGGCGTGTATCACTTGATATAGATGGCTATCAATTTGGTTCTAACAAAATAAAGGAATTTTCTCGGTGGAAGTACACCCCACTACAATGCAGTGAATTTCAAACGATAGAGATAAATATAAGAGAGGGACATGGTAAAATTATACCACTCGAGTATGGGACTCTGAGTATAACATTACACTTTAAGAAATCGTTCTAATACTGTCTCCTTACGAAATATATTTTGATTCTCAAGTAGGGAAGGGAGAAATTTTTTTTTGAGAGCGTTGACATCTTTATGCAGATAATAGATTCCAAAGAGGTCGCGGCATTGGAAGATTTTTGGGTGGTATTTATAGACGCGTTTCACCGCTTTTAAAAGCTGATTCGCGTGAAGTCGGAAACGAAGCTGTTCGTACAGGATTCAATGTAGTAAAGGACGTAACGTACGGAAAAGTACCGTTTCGAAAAGCGCTGAAAAATCGCGTCAAAGAACTGGACAACATTTTAAGAGAAAGGCCGAACATAAAATAACTCAATTACTAAACGACAGCAATTATGAAAACACTAAAATTCCTCGAGATTCTCATTCATCCACTGACAGTGACAATGAGCGCACGCAGCTAAGAGTATCAGACAAGAAATTAAAGCCATCCAGAGAAAAAACTAGGCAACTTAAGTCGAAGAATAAAAAATAAAAAAAAAGAAGTCTCAAAATAAATTACGAGAAATTAACGATAAATTTAAAAAGAAACAAAAAATGTCGTTTTTACAGTTTATCCTGCAAATGTCTGAAAGAAGAAGTATCTCTCTTCACTGTACTATTTACACATACAACCATTGAAAATTCGTAGTGGGTTAACTATAAACCGATATAACCTCTAACAGTCGATTCTCCTATAGAATTAGTGGTTCCAGGTAGTAGGGAAGAATATATAGATTTAGCACCCACATTGTTGAGTTTACGTGTCAAAATTAAAAATACTTTCTATGAAAAAAGTTAGTAGATGACTACACAGTCGGACCTGTTAATAATTTTCTTCATTCAATGTTCAATCAAGTTGAAGTTTCATTTAATCAAAAAACAGTTATACCTGCTAATAATTTATACGCGTGTCGAGCATATATCGAGACTCTTTTAAACTATGGGATTGGTGCTAAAAATTCTCATCTTACAAGTTGTCTTTGGTACGATGACATACCAGGATTCTTAGACAATACATCTGCTAGTAATGTTGGTTTTACAAAAATAAAACATTTTACTGAAAAAGAAAAGTGTTTTGATTTAGTGGGAAGATTGCACGGAGACGTATTTAATTCAGAAAATATTTAATTAATGGTATTGAACTTCGTGTAAAACTTATTCGATCAAGAGATGCTTTTTGTTTAATCGAACCTGCTGGTAATACTTATATAGCTAGCATAAAAAAGCTACCTTGCTTGTTCGGAGAGCAAAAATAAATCCCGGAAATTTATTAGGTCACGCTTAAGCATTATCTAAAACGACAGTAAATATCCTTAGACACGTGTAGAAGTCAAAATACTGACTGAGAGGTGGTATTCTCAAGGAGACGTTAGATAATGTAATACTTGGGCAATTATCAAAACGGATAATCATTGGCTTCGTAGATGACAAAGCTTTTAATGGTGATAACAAATATAATCCATTTAATTTTAAACATTTCAATATTAATTTTTATTCTTTATACGTTGATGACATTCAAATTCCTTCAAACCCTCTTCAACCAAATTTTAAAACCATGGAGGCGAACTCACTTTGGGGTCAGTGTAGCCTCATGATGACAAAGCTATCCCTAGCTGAGGGCTAGAAAGTCACAAAATCGTCAGGACGGTTTCGCACCGGGAGTTTGTCCAATGCGCGCGTCCGCTCTTACCGACATCCACTATATAGCTACTCGCTCTAATCTTCTTCTCTCTTTTCGCGTCTTCTCCTTTTCACAGCTTCTACGCTTTCTTTACACTAATTTACATTCTATCTGTAACAATACTCCCCCACGTACAAAATAATGTTCAATTTTATCACTTCATTTCACTTATCAATTTTATTAATTTTCGCACGGATCTTATAAATTGACCGCTCGTTGTATCGACCTTCGCAACTATATCTTCACTGTCAGCGCCTTCATACGCTTCTATGACGATTCCTTTTTTCCATGAGTTGTGTGGCGCCTGTAAATCTACAATGAGTACGACATCGCCCGTCGCGAGTGACGATTCTCGTTGTAACCATTTTTTCGCGGAATAAATGTCGGTACATATTTTCACAACCATCGTTTCCGAAAGGCATCTGCAAATGCCTACGCAATACGCCATTGTTTTCTTAAGTAAACCGTTTGCGCGTCATATTTTCCTAACCTTACTTCTCCCGATGAGGTCCCGTTTAAAAAATGGTTTGGCGTCAGCGCCTCATTGTCTCGCGGATCTGCCGATACATGTGTCAACGGACGAGAATTTACCGAATGCTCTATTTCTGTTATTAAAGTGTAAAGAATTTCTTCGGTCGTTGCTTGTCCCTTTAATAACGCATTCAAAGCTACTTTAACCGATCTGATAAGTCGCTCCCACGCGCCTCCCATGTGCGGCGCGTCAGGTGGATTGAACAGCCACTTCATGCCGCTGTTCAACGCGTACTCTCTTTGCTCGTCTTTATTTATCTTGGCTGTTTTGTCTTTTAGTTCTTTGCACGCGCCGCAAAAATTTATACCGTTATTGCTGTACATAACAGACGGACATCCCCTTCTCGCGGCTAATCGCTGCAAGGCTAAAATTGCAGATCTGACTGTCAATGAAGACGCGATTTCTAGGTGGATTGCTCTCGTAGATAAACAAGCGCCCAGCGGGTAATGAATCCATCATAGGATTTTGCGGCTTTCCTCTTCTAAGTTTAAAAATAAGACACGAACACGTAATGGATCGCAGCGTCTTTCTTAGACCGACAATATAACATTTTTGTCAGAGTTCGTTTATGACGGTCTCGTCGCTCGCGTGATACATACGTCGATGGTATTCTTGGATAAAAAGCCTCGTGGCTGGATGCTCGCTTGCTAATATAATCGGTTGATTATTAAACAGTTCGCCTTGTATTTTTGTCGCTCGGCCCTCCGCCCGTAAAAGCCCATGCTCGTCTATAAATGGCTTGACGCTCGCAATTTTACTATTTTTATTAATCGGTGTGCCACTATGGAGTGCAGTTAATTCATCCTTGGATCAAAAACCAACATTATTATTTTTAAAAACTCGCGTTTCGTGGGTTTTCTCGAGCCGTTGATTAAATCCTTGTGGATTCGATCAACACCTAAATTATAGCCTAGTATATCAGAGTTTATGTCCCAAAAAAGGCCTAGAACACGTTCTTACCCTCGATCATAAAGCCGTGTTTTACTTTCGTCTTTTACTGCGTCGAGCGCCCGCTCTTCGTTGTTCGCCCATCCATGCATCGCGAAATTTGCTTTTGCGTTTATATCAAGCGTATGTACCAATTTTACAGCTTCTATGACGCTTCTTCTGCTAGTCAAAATATCGTCCGCGTAGCAATCACGCTTTATACTTTTAACCGCGTCGCGTCTTGTGTCCGCAAATAACTCCGGGTTTTTGTCTTTAACGTAAATCGCGCTACATTGCGACGGCTTGGCACCAAATAACAAGCATGCCATTTCGTATACCTGTGGCTCGCCTTTTCTGTCCCTCCCGCGCCAAAAAAGTTTTATGCTCCGCGATCTTCCTCTATGACGCTCACTCGCATGTATATATCCGCGATGTCTGCTTTTACGGCGACCGCGTATAATCTAAACCTTATCATGACGCCAGGTAAAGGTTGTAGTAAATCGGGGCCTCGGTCTAGTTGATCATTTAAACTTTCGCGCTCCGTTTTTTCAGCTAAATCGAACACAATTCTTATCTTGTCTGGCTTATTTTCATTAAAAACTCCAAAGTGAGAAATAAACGTTCGGTGCAATTTACTTTCTCTTCGTTGACCTTTCTCGCGTATCCTAAGTCGATAAGCCTTTGCATTTCTTTATAATATTACATCGCGTATTTTTCGTTTTTATCTATTTCCCGCTCTAGTGAGAGAAGCCTTTTCATCGCGGTTTTTCTAGTGTCGAGTAAAGGAAACGAGTCTTTTTTCCATAAAAGCCCTGTCTCCCATCCTCCTTTAATGCGCTTTGTCGTATTATTGAAAATATCAAGCGTGCGCTTATCTTTTGTGCTTGGACGAACAATTTCTCAAACGCCTAAATCATCTAACTGAAAATATTTCCGAACTAAATTATCGAGGCTTTCATTTTTGCCGCTCGTCTCACACACGTTTTCGTCAACATGAGCGCTCGAGATTTGTCGCGTGCAAGTCGTTATCGCGTGGCACACGTCTAAATATCTAGTTACGCCATGTACTACCCAGCCTAAAAGAGTCAGTGAGAGAGCTATCGATGTTTCTGTTACTGCGCGCGTTTCTTGCGTCACGAGCAATTCCCAATTGTCTTGACCAATTAGAATTTATGGCTGTGGATTTTTATAGGGTTGCACGAAAATGCTCTCTTTTTTCGCAATGTGCCTTACCGTTTCTTGCGCAAGCGATTGAGATGGAAGACTTAAGTCCGACACTGCAACTTCATGTTTTATATGATATTCTTTAAAATCGCCACTAATATGAAAAGCTACTTTCTCACAACGCGCTACAACTATCTCGCGATCATTGATTCCCTTTAATTCTAAGTTTATCTGTGTGCCTTCGATTCATAATCTGCTACGTTCCTACTAATCAAAGTAATTGTTGAACCGTCATCCAACAGCGAACGTTCTTATCGTACTTGTGGGACCCGAAACTTCGACCATCATTATGTTCAAAAGCGTGCGCGGTAATTCTAGTCATTGGGTATCGCTTACGTTTGTCGGGGTATGGTTGGTTTGTTGGGCCGCTGATTCAGTGGAAGTTACGATCGGCTTCTTATCGTCCTCTCCTTGGGTTTCGCGAGCTAATTTTGGAGTATGCAAGAGAACATGATGCCGCCTCTTACACTCGACGCAATTTGCCGCTGTACATTCATCTTGCCGGTGGCCCGATTCCAAGCATTTATAACATAAACGAAACCTACGCGCCAAAAATCGCCGCCTGTGAACAGTTTTGCGAATAAAGAAGGCGCAGTTCACCGCTTTATAATTATCTCGCTTACAAATGACGCAACCGACAGTTCGCGTATTTCGATCGGCTGCGACCGCTTTGTTTGTCTTCCCGCGCGCTGATTGTTTATTTGACGTGCTGGATTCATCTCGAATTTCGGGATCTATGTCGAAAATGCCACCGGCAATCGCGAGCTCTGCTTCTGGGTATAAAAAATCGAAGAGCTTTTCTAACTCGGCTTTTTCCTCCTTGATTTCGGCGGCGTACTTGTTATAACCGTATTTTAACGCTGAAGGCAATTTACGCGCGACGTTTTGAACTGATTCCGGGCTGTATAAATGTCCCATGAGCTTAAGCGGCTTAGATGCTGAGACTGCGTTTTTCAATTTAGCGGCGAATCATGTTAATTTAATTTCGTTCATGCAAATCATAGGTAATTCTTTCAAATCGTTCACGATCTTACGCGCCACAACTTGTTTATAACCGAAAAGTAATTCGAGTGTTTTAATAACAGTCTCCGCGTCGTGGCCCGTTACTAACAACTCATAAACTGCCTCACGTGCTTCCCCTTTAAACGCCGCGAAAAGCCTCGCAATGTTTTCACGCGGAGAGTAACCACTAAGCTCGCACGTTAATTCGAAAGCCTCTTTAAAATGCAACCATTCCAGCGGATCGCCCGAAAATGTAGGCAATGATTTCGCCGACGTTAACCTGTTGACAAGTCGCAAATTTCCCTCATACACAGAGTTTTCGCGAACAGTACGTAAAGTCGATTCTATAGCACTCGTTAATCGCATCACTATTTATATTGAAATTGCGCCCTAACAAATTATTAGGCAAATCGCGATTACCATTCATATTACAATCATGCATCAACAGATCATTTATAAATTCGCGTTCATCGTTAACATTTACATTACGCCTTCGTGGGTATACTCTCGTAGTTCGGAGGTAGCAGCTCATCACTGATGATTCGAACAGCAGGTGAGAGCGGATGTCTCAGTGGTAGCGGATTCTGCGTCCTGGTATCGTCAGTGCTTTTGGTCTCCGTTGAGGTCGTCTTCTTTCAGGCGCTTTTCTTCTGTGCAGCGCTCGTCTTCTTCGGGGGGCTTTTTTTATGCCGCATTTCTTCTTGCTTTCGCCGTCTCTTGTCTTTGATTTATTTGCTGATGGTTGATCAATAGCTGAAGGATCAGCTTCAGCTGCCCTGATATTTGCTCTCGTACTCCTTTTCGGTGGCATGCTTTTCACCTTTTTCCGCGAGTTAATTCACCAAATATTACAAATTCACTTTTCACTTGATCTCGATTCTTTTTAACAACACCAGATGAAAGATTCCGCATTTCGGCACCAAATTGTTCCGGAAAAAGTAAAAACAAAGTGGGAATAACACAGGTAATATAAATGTTACTTTAATTGATCTTAAGTTTGTATATAATATAGGAGTGGTGAAACAAAGGTATAGTAGAAGGTAAACGCGACTACTATACAGAACAAGGGTCAGAGTGCATCTGGCTCTTCATCGGTTTCGGCCGGTCGTATCGGCTGCTTCCCCCCACTTACGCTTATTAGCCGTCTAAGTTGCCGCTGATGATATCAGAGAAGGCGCAAAGAGAGAAGAGGAATTATCACACGCGTATTTGAATGTACTGTGCTCTATACTATATGCAAAGGTCGCCGTCGCATGGCTTTGCTCCTCAGCCGAGAACGTGCCACGGCCCGCCTTTCAGCTTTCCCGTGCACGTGGGACCCTCAGAACCATGAAGGCGAAATCTCTTTGGGGTCAATGTAGCCTCAGGATGACAAAGCCATCCCTAGCTGGGGGCTAGAAGGCCACGAAACCGCCAGGACGGTTTCGCACCGGGAGTTTGGCCAATGCGCGCGTCCGCTCTTACCGACATACTCTATATAGCTACTGGCTCTAATCTTTCTCTCTCTTTTCGCGTCTTCTCCTTTTCACGGCTTCTACGCTTTCTTTACACTAATTTGAATTCTATCTGTAACAATACGTATCTACCCTACCGAAAATTCATTCGTGATATCCTATGTGTGATGTCACACGAGAAATTAGATGAGAAATCATGAAATTATGAACGATAGTCACAGCTGATTTCTCATGTGCGTATATTTACATGTAAAGAATAAGTATGAACGTTGTTGGATGAGTGTGTGTGTGTGTGTGTGTGTGTGTGTGTCTGTGTGTGTGCGCGTGTATATATATGAGTGTGTGTGTATGCGTGTGCACTCGCGTGCATATATGTGTTTATGCATGCAGAAGAGAGTGATTTCATATTTTCTTTTTTAATTTTCTCATTTCATCATTTAAAATAATGGAAAATATAGAAAAAATCCCATACCCGTTGCTATTTTCTTCTTAGGCAATTTTAGCAGATATAATTATTTATTATCTTATGCTGCTTGAACTCGTTTTTATTAATCGATGTCAAAATGCATTTGACGTAGTTGCTAAATGATTATTTTTTATTATTTACTTTTTAAGAGGGTTACTTAAAGAAAAATTAAAGATATTTTTATTTAACTTTAGTCTATTTTATATATATGTCATACATACATGCATACACCACACACATACACCCTACACCCACACCCTTACATACACACACATACATACATATACTCACACACACATA
Source organism: Gastracanthus pulcherrimus (assembly GCA_949152435.1). Lineage (NCBI taxonomy): Eukaryota > Metazoa > Arthropoda > Insecta > Hymenoptera > Pteromalidae > Gastracanthus > Gastracanthus pulcherrimus. The sequence continues at coordinate 122,968,081 of OX424576.1, read as the reverse complement.
CATATACTCACACACACACACACACACATACATACATACACATATATTATATATTTATGTATATGCACGTATGTGGATGCATGGATGTATGTATGCGTATACATACATGCATACATACATCAGTACGTACGTACGTACATACATGCAGACATACATAGATGCATACATACATGCATACATACATCACACACACACGCACCAGAGATGAGTAGAGAGATGGGCAACGGAGGGGGTTTCAGCGCGACGCGTTTTGAAACAGTCGCAGCGTCCTCACAAACTTTGGCGTACCATATGGCGGCTCCTGGAAAAAGGATCAGTATGAGAACCGCTTTAAACTGCAGGTAAAGGGTTTTCAAGAAAACGGGGCAAGCATTTGAATTTTGTATCTGCAGTAGCTTTTCCTTCGTTTAGCTCTTCCGAGATGGCCGTTGTCCTTCATTGTACACTGAGTGCTCGGTCAGGTACCTGGACTCCAAGCTAATCCGTTTTATTACAGTTTTATTACGGTCAACTTTTACGCTATGACAAAACTATGCCATAAACCGGTATTTATTAACAGTAAAAATGAAATTTGAATGGAAAAAATCGGATAATTTATGTTACAATATTAAAATTCGTATTAAGGGGTTACATGGGTTTCGCAATTTTAAAAAGTCGATTTTTTTTATTGTCATATTCGAAAGTATAGTAAATTAAGAATATCCACTTAAAATTTCAAGTCAATCGGAGTAAAACTTTCGGAGTTACAGCTATTTTAATAACCGTCCATTTGGCTTGATCAGCGCAGCGCATCGCAGGTGTGTCGATGCAGCAGCTTGGTCGCTGTTAATCTATAATTCTCTGTATTTCTCATTTTCCGTAATTGTCTTATTTGAATATACACTATATAGAGAATATTCCCAGAAAATTTTAAGTCGGTTTTAAGTCGGTTGTAATAAAACTTCAGAAGATGGAGCCATATGAATCATCTCCCATTTAGCTTATTGCTTCGTAAATGTTTCGAAATATCTGCTTAGATATTGTTAATCTCAATTTCTCCGTATACCTCATTATTCTTAAATGTTGTATTTGAAAGTATAGTCATTAAATAATATTCTCGGAAAGATACAAGTCGATCGTACTAAGACTCTAGGAAATAGAGAAAAAGGAACTCCGCCTATCTAGCTCGACTGCTTCAGCGCGTCGTAGGTACTTCGGAGCAGCTGCCTAGCTATTGTTTATCTCCCTTTCCCTACCTTTCTATTATTGTCAGATTCGCCTTTTGTGATCCGTAAGAATTTGGATGGAATGTACAAGTATATATAAGTAGGGAGAATTCGTAGGTAGATTTAGTTTGGCTTCATTTATCGAGTCACACAGTTGTACGTTTGTGCGGTGAAAATACCTAAATTTTATTTGCGAAATGGAGCCTCACAAAGTTACGAGAGATGAACGAATCTCCAAAAATACCAGGAAGGATAGACCTAGAAAGAGGAAACAAAGTTTCAATCCAAAAACGGCAGAAATAGACGACGAATCTTTCTCCAGTACGTCGACGAAAAAACTCAGACATAAAGATTTGGAATGTGTGCCAGAAGACTCCACTTTGCAGTTTGGAATCTTGGATTTTTACTTAGTTTTTTCTATTCTTGCTAGTTTAGTCAAGTGCTCGAATGTTATAAATGACAATGGTGTGGAAAAAGTGTGTGACAGTAAAGTACAGTTTCAACAATGTGCAAAGGAAGGACTTGGTTTTAAAATTAGAGTGGAGTGTGAAAGATGTGATCCTCGATATATTTTATCGTGTCGCAAGATTGGAAAATTATATGAAGTGAATCGTAGATTTATTTTTGTGATGCGGTTATTAGGCTTGGGTCTAGCAGGATGTAGGAAATTCTGTGGTTTGATGGATATAAGTAGTGCTTTTCTAAACCAGTCCACGTACGACTTTTACATAAAAAAAATACACGAATGCGTGACGACTGCTGCCGAAACACTCTTCTCTTTAGCTGCAAAAGAAGAGAGAAATTTGACGTGTGAAGAAAAATGTATTGATGATACGTCGGAAGTCACTGTATCAGGCGATGGCACTTGGAAAAAACGTGGATTTTCATCGTTATATGGCGTAGCTTCATTGATAGGATATTATTCTGGAAAAGTTTTCGACGTAATAGCAAAAAACTCGTATTGTAAATTATGTGAAACTTGGAAGAAAAAACTAGATACGGCAGAGTTTGAAGAATGGTATACAGAACATTTAGACAAGAACGAATGCAGTGCTAATCACCAAGGACCAGCTGGAAATATGGAAGTTGAATCAATCGTGGGAATGTTTCAACATTCGGTACAAAAGCATGGCCTGAAGTATATAAATTATATCGGTGACGGAGACTCTAAAACATATTCCGGAGTTATTAGTTCTAAACCCTATGGCGAAGATTGTCAAATAAATAAAAAAGAATGCGTTGGACACGTTCAAAAAAGGATGGGCACTCGTTTACGCGATTTCGTAAAAACAACTGTTGAAGATAAGCAAATCAAAGGAAAAACAATCAAAAAGAAAACTCTCTCTGGCAAAGGCAAGCTTACAGGCAAACTTATTGATAAATTAACAGTTTATTACGGACTGGCCATTCGAAGAAATTGCGATTCAGTGCAAAAAATGAAGGATGCTATATGGGCAACTTATAATCACTATAGCTCAACGGATGAAAACCTCAGCACGAAAAATGCCCGAGCGGCGCTGACTCGAGGTGCGCTTGGCAGCGTGCTTCAGCTGAAAATGATTTGGAGTCATACGAACATGATTTTACTCCTTTGCCGAGTGATGTTCAATCAGCTATTAAACCAATTTATGAAGAATTCAGCAAGGATGCACTTTTGGAACGGTGTGTTGGTGGATTCACGCAGAACAACAACGAGAGCCTGAACCACCTTATATGGAAAATCACGCCAAAAATACTTCCTGCTGGCTCAAAAGTTGTTGAAATTGCTGCCTCAGTTGCTGCCTGTACTTTCAATGAAGGAATCTCAGCTTTGTTGTACTTTTTGCACAGCATAGATGTGAAACTTGGACGAACTATTCATGAATATGCTAGGAAAGAGGATGAGCAGCGCGTACTCCTAGCCAACAAGAGAGCTGAGTCTGTGACTCCAGAGGCCAGAATTCGTTTCAGACAAGAGCAAAAAGTTGCCCTGGACATTGCAGCTGCAGCAGGATCTTTGCTTTATGGGGCTGGAATCAACGAGTCTTTGTAATTTGAAGAAAAAAAAAATTTTTTCTGTGTTTTATTTGCACTTGAAACTTTAAACACGTTTTTCTCAAAACTACTTTTTCAAAGTCCGTGGACACGATTTCTCGAAAACTAATGTACCGATCGTTCTGAAATGTTGCACACTTCTTTAAAATTACATTGACTAGTGATTGAACGAAGGATTTTCGTTTCTTTCAATCACAATTTATTTTACAACCTATTTTGTGCTCAAAATTTTACCAAAAATCGAACTTTTTGTAAAAATCTCTCCCAAAAATTAAAAATTTAATTTTTTTCTTATCCCTTCGTTCAATCACGAGCTATTACCATGTATTAACTGAAAAATATTTTTTTTTTATTTCAGATGAAACCGACATGAGTTATCATGTCCACCGCAACGACACTTTTTTGGGGGGGCTTCGGAAAATGCGCTGTCTACGGCTCAATTTTCAATTTTTTTTCATCAAAATTTTTAAAAATGTTGTTGAAGATATATAGTTTCATGTAAAAGTTGAATAAAAAAAGTTTTTTATTGTACCTAAAAAAAATTCGTGAAAATTTGCTATATAAGATATATACTTTCATGTAAAAAGTTGAATAAAAAAGTTTTTTGCCTCTGAAACCCATGTAACTCCTTAATACTCAGAATCCTTACATTTGCGATTTATTTATAATGAAACATTGTTATTTTTCTTTTCAAGAGAATCTATTGAATAATTTATAAATATTTTTCATGTTAGTTATTTATAATATTCGATAGCATCAGGGTAGAATTTTATTTCAAAAAACAGCAAGTATAAAAATACTGCGACATTTTTTTAAATATTTAGAGCATGCAATGAGATTATTATTATATAATCTGAGTTTGGGCTCAGTAGGAGCCCCAGACGCATGGTTTCCCTTGGCGTCCCTCCTTGTCATGCCAGTTACCGCCTTGATGTTACCGCCTCCCAGAAAGAAAAGATTCCGGGGGCAGCACTGGCCCTTATCTACTCGGCTTTCAGAAATTAGGCTCCCAGAAATCGGCGCCTACTTTCAGACAGCGCTGGGCAACTGCACAGGAGGTGTTCTGATGACTCTTCCTCCAGGCAGCAGTATCGACATTCAGGGCTGTTTTCCAAACCCATCCTGTGCATGCAATGAGATAATCATGTTTAAATAATCGTATATTGCCTGTATAATATTTGAAAGTCAAGATTTTAGTAATTCCAGCGGAGTTAACCCACTGAGCCTAGGGTGAAGGCTTAAGCTGTAGAGGTATCGCTGTGGCGCGCAAATTCAAATATTGGCAGCCGCAACAATTACGAAAATAAAGGACTGAAAAAAATAACCTCAAAGTAAAATAGTAGTAATAATGAAATAAAAGTTAATTCGTAATTATTTATGATTCCTTTTCTGTTTATGGGATAACTTTTTTATAGAGCCACCACTCTTATAGGGTTTTAATTTTTACTGACGTTTACCCTTGCTTAGGCGCACTTATTTAACTTTTGGTCACGCAAATGAGAAACATTAAATTTTAGATAAAAACGAAAATACTAAAAAAAAATTAAAACAGCTAAAAGTCAAATTTTCTTGTAAAACCTCTTTTATTATTAAGAAAAAAGGTTAAGAATTATGATATAAATATAAAAAATAAATCGATTTTTACACCAAAACCTGTATCTTCTTCCCTTAAATTTCATAGAATAATTATGCTTTTTCAGTCTCCAACTTCAGTTGTTAATAACTTTGCATCAGAATAATATTTTTATATGAAACAAAGCTTAAATTAGAGCTCTTTTTACCTACCTTATTTATCTTCTGCGTCAATTTTTCTAGCATAAATCTTGCAAAGTTGTTGTAAGAAGCAGAGGTATATTCTTTAATTAAAATAACGCATATTGGAAGTAAAATACCTCATATCCGATAACAACGGCCCATTGCACACAATTACGGGTGATAGGCTTCATTTTTACGCACAAGAAACTACCTCCTGAAGTTTGGTTCAAAATCGTTTCCCTTTTATGGTAGGGGACTGGGCGGAGCCAAAAGGAAATGACTCGTCGAATTTTCCATTCGCCAAGTTATGTCGGGATGTCGAAATTTGGGGGGTTCTTCCAAGATTTCACTGTATTATTTCTCTACAAACCTTTATTTAACCTCTTAAAATCTGTTTGTGTGTGTGTGTGTGAGAGAGAGAGAGAGAGAGAGAGAGAGAGAGAGAAAGAGAGAGAGAGTCGCCAAGTAGGACGTGCAGCAGTGTGTGAGTAGTTGAGCGGTGAATGGACGGCGGTCCGCTGCGTCGACGTACTTTCCTATTTTCCTTACTTCCTCTGGCTTCTGGTCTAGTCGATGTGACTAAATCCTTAAAAAAGTGGGTTTTATCGCTCTAACCATTACACAAAAAAATCATGAATATAGCTTTTTTTCAGTACGAAGTGACTACCATAGTCGAAAAATGGCCGAAGTACAATATTTACATAAAAAAAATCAAAATAACCTTTCGAAATTTTGTTAAAAAAATTATTAAAATGTACATTTTGGAAATAAAGTCATATTTAGCTTCAAACCACTTTATATATATATATATATATATATATATATATATATATATATATATATATATATATATATATATATATATTGTAACAGGTGGGACAATTGTTAATAACAATTATCCGTGGCTAATAAGCCGTCGGCCGAGCTGCTATCGTGCATTAGCTAGCACAGCACGCAACGCGTACTGGCGTACACTATTGCTCCTACCTGGAGTAAGCCAGCGGCGCAACGCCGCTGAGCTTCTGCCTGGCTGCCACTGCTCTAGCCGTCCTGCTGCAAAGTTCAATAAACCCCGGTGGATTCAGCTCCGTGCGGAGTCAACTTGACGCACGGGTTTTCGCGATCTGTAAGGAGCGCGACAGCGCGGAAAGCTAATTGTCGCAACGCTAACTCGGCCGAGGAGCAGGGGGGCGTGGGGAAAATTGACTCACGCGAGTTTAACTTTTAATAATAAAATAGTCTATATTCAGCAGCAAATTAATTAACAACAATAGATTAATAAATAATGATAACGAAATTTACAATAATTGATTAACAATAACAACAATAAGTGATAAACAATAACAACAATAAGTGATAAACAATTAGTGACAACGAACTTAATAACCGCGCAGATCAAGCGACGGTGCGCGTCCAGCTCGTTCGCTGCTGGACGCGTTGCCCTCACGATGGGCCGTACGCACGCCTGGTGTCACGGCACCTTGGTGTACTCTAGGGCGCGGTGCCCACGGTGAGCAGCCCTGTACACCGCTCGCGGTTTGTATAATATATATACGCGCGGGCTAGCCTTTACCTTAATTATACGTTCCTCGAGGACGATCGCTCTATCTCTGTCTCTATCTCTCTCTCTCTCTAAACGAATATTTTCATTAACGAAGCTTTAAGTAAATACACATACAACGATTTCAAAAATTCAAAAGTTATTGCCAAGAATCTTGGTTTCAAATTCGTGTGGCATAGACGTGGCAGGCTTCTCGCACGACGAGATGAGGGTATGCGAGCTCACTCGTTCGCTTCTGCTTCCGACCTTCGCACAGTAGTCAACTCCTACAACAGCAATAGTTCCACAAGCAATAATAACAACATTAATGATACTATTGAAACGGCTAGAGACGTACAAGATTTAAATAACAGTCACCAGTAGCCTTACCGGAAAAAATAAGTGGGATAGCAATGAGCAACTAATACGTCCTGAGAAACATTGACTAGATGCAGTAAAAACTCGTGAAACGGACGAAGGAGTGAATACGAGAGCGGGTTTTTTCAATGCAAATTCGACTAGGGATTGCATTGAACAAATCCGAGAACTTCTTAGCGAAAAGTCCTATCATCTATTCGGTGTGGCCGAAACGTGGCTGGACGACGAGAAAATAGGCAGCAATCCCGTTCATATCAAAGGATACTCACTTGTGCGGCAGGATAGAAACGTAAATGGAGGGGGGGGGGTAGCACTGTACATTCGCGAGGAATACAGGGTCAAAGTCCTAGCTACATCAAATACAAATGGACCGGGAGAACCCAAAAAACCCAAACCTAGTAACCCTGAAAATCCTAGCATACCTGAAAAACCCAGTAAAACTCTAAAACCCAACAAAACTAACAAACCTAGCAAACCTGAAAAAACCTTTGTTCGCAAACTTGCTGCTGAACTGACGCTTCAGATTGTTCAGCACGGAGCGACCCATCACACTGACACTTCGCACACATGGATTGACACTATACTTGTTGACAGTAACGACATCATAACGGATCATGACAACTACGAACCTACATGGCCCAGCAAACACAACATCCTTGATGTAGCCATAAAAGTGCGGGCGCCCATCCGTGTTGACGATTCATTCACATATAGGGATTTTAAAAACATAGAACCGGCAGAATTACAATCCCTTTTGTCGGAATATAATTGGTCTGCCCTGGAGGAATGTCACGTCAACCTTGACACAGCGCTGGACTGCCTTAACTCCAACTTACTAGATGCAATTAACACCTTGGCACCATTAAAGCAAGTTAAGTCTCGTAACGGCAGTCCACCATGGATCGATGTTGAAATTGAACAGCTAAACAAAAACGTGACACAACTTACAGGCGGTACAAAACGACTGGGGATGCACGGTACCACAAAGAGTTCCTAGAGTTGCGAGGTGAAACCATAACCAAAACAGAACAAGCTCGCGTCACCTATTATCAAAGTAGACTGCTGGGTAAGCAGCAAAGCGATGTTTGGAAGGAATTGCGCAACCTAGGACTCCTTCCCAAAGCTAGAGGAGGGTTGCATGGATTCACGACGGAGGAACTCAATACTCACTTTGCGGTAGTATCCATTTCAAACGAAGAAAATCCCGTTGAGATCGAAAATCTGGTTGCATCTGCGAGTGATGATGGTTTTAAATTCAATCCAGTCCGCGCCGCGGATGTCGTGCTCGCGGTCGCACACTTTTCCTCTCAAGCGAGAGGCGAAGATGATATCCCGCAGAGTATAGTTGGGAAGGCACTGCCAGTCATAGGGCAGCACATTGTGAATCTATTCAACTCTTCTCTGAATAGGGGCGTATTCCCTGACCTCTGGAAGAGAGCACGAGTGGTGCCGCTGAACAAGTGTACTACACCATCGTCAGCGTCGGACTTCCGTCCAATATCACTACTGTGCTTTCTTTCAAAGGTTTTGGAAAAAACTGTGCATGACCAGATAATGGCGTACCTGACCAATACGAAACAGCTCGACCCTATGCAGTATGGCTACAAGCAAAATAATTCAACTCAAACTGCTTTACTCAAACTGACAGAAGACGTAAGGACAGGGATTAACAACAGATTACTAACACTACTTTTACTGTTCGACTACAGCAAGGCTTTCGACACTATCTCACCAGCTAAGCTTTTAGCAAAGCTGCGAGCTCTGGGGTTCTCCAGGCATGCTTTATTTTGGATAAGATTATATATATTAGGCAGAAAACAAGCCGTTGTAACACTACGGTTGTAGTGCTGGGACACTAAGTCATCTTGGTTGTCACCTAACCTTGGAGTGCCCCAGGGGTTTGTGTTGGGACCCTTGTTGTTCTGTCTTTACAATAACGATGATATTTTCATGGAAATTATATGTGATATTATTTTATACTAAGAATTAAATGTAAACCATGTTTTGTAATATTTACAAATAAACATTATATCTATCTATCTATCTATCTCTCTCTCTCTATCTATCTCCTTCTCCGCTTCTCTCTCCTCCATTATCTTCTGGTTACTCGTGGGACGCGCCTCCACACTTGTAGCACAGTGGGGAGATATATCCGTAAGCACTTCACTCCGATTGCGGCGTCGCGGCAACAGGTCGCTCCGCGTGCGCTAGCTTCTACATGGGAAAATGCCGGCGAGACTCAAACGTCGTTGACGCGCGCGGATCGAACTCTGAATCAATAGTGACGAGCTAGAGGCGTCAGCGCGGCCAGCGCCGCACCCCAGTCGCGTTCTCTTTGGGTAACTACCCTCGATGCGCGCGCGTCGCCTATAGTGCGAACACCGGTACATGTCACTAATTTCGTTACAACCCCCTCCCAGACGTTGCTTGCCCCCGCAAGCAACTTCTGCCACCCAACCTACGAAATGCTCGATCGATCGGGGATGGGATTGGTCGGGTTAGGCCCAACTAACTTTCTTATTCTCCTTGAATCATATCAACTTTTACTTTAAATAAAATATAAAATACACACATATGTACAAGGGAATCGAGGGACCTTCTGTCATTCGCTCCACGGACTTACTCCGGCCTCCTGGTCTTCTCGGATTCTCCCTCCTTCCGCTACCCCGCAATGATGGCGGCGTGGCGGGTATCCTTGTCGGGGCATTTCCCCGGTGCGCGCACCCCTAACCGGCCACATATCGCGCAATACCTCGCCCTGCCTGTCCCGGGCGGGTTCTGCGGTTGCCGTGGGGGCCGCATTCGGGCACTCTCGCCAGAGTCGGTGCCGGCTCGGGCTCCCGCCGCTGGCGCCTGAGGGGTCGCCCGGGTCGGTTCTGGTGTGACGGGCTCGAGGAAGCGGCATCCCGCCCTGCCTCCTCGGCCAGCCTTGCGGCCTCACGCCTGAGAGCCCGTACCTCGGCATTCGCGAGGGACGCTTCAGCCTCACGCGCTGCGAGCGCGCGCTGAATATCTCGCAGGCGCCTCGCGTCTTTCTCAGCCTTGGCTGCGGCCGCCCCCTTTGTTCTCGCAGGCGCTTTGATCTGTCGTTGAACCACTGATCGAGGTGCTCCTTCAGCTCCCGATGGCTATTATGCACCTGGGCCAGCTTATTGGAATATTCCCGGGCCTGGTGGTAGCTGCGATGGAAACCATCCCATCGTTCCACCGCGTCTACCACCTTTGCCCGATAGGCGCGGAGTAAAGCTCGCGCCTCAATGACGGCTGACGCAGCGGCATACTGGGCCTCTAGCTCCGTCTGAGAGGCTACCTCCCGGGTCGGCACTCTCAATGGAATGGCAAACCTGTCCGGCGTCGACATGCGTTCTCCCAAGCCGGGGGAAGATGACACTCAAGGTGACCTGGACCGCGCTTCGTCTTCGTCCTCCTCCAACTCTTCTATCAATACGGAGGCTCTGGTCTCCTCTCGTCGTCGCCGTTCTCCCTGCAGCTCGCTCAACCGCTGGTCGAACACGTGTAGTGCGGCCTGCACTACCCCTTCGACCTTTTCCCCGAGCTGTAGATTGAGTATGGCGGCGGCGATCTTCTCGACGTCCTCCTGTGAAGCCTCCATCTGAAAGAAGGGAACAGTTCTGATGTTAGCCCTGGTAGGGCATGTCGCGCTTGCTTCTCGTGCGACGCGGTGAGGTGGGTGCCGGCAAGTTCTGATCACGATTCTTACCAGACCCCTTCGGTCGACCTCGCGGGCGCTTAGTCGGTTCGATTTCGCGCGGTGCCTTCTTCGGTTTGGTTGCGGCTTTCGCCGTTTTTACGGCGTATACTGCTTTACGCGGACGATCGCGCATTGGCTTCGCTCGTTGGTTGCCGTCGTCATCCGCCAGTGTTGCCCCCGCTGGAGCCGCATCTCGCACGCTATCGTCGGTCGGCGTCGCATCGCCAATTACCCCCGCCGGGGTCGCATCGCTCATAACCCTCGTTGCGGTCGTCTCGCGTACGCTTACGGTAGGCGGTGGTGATTGATCCGACGCCTCTGAGTCTCCTACCGGGCGATCCTTCTCTTCTCGTATTCTTCTCTCTTCTTTCTGCCCAGGTTCCGCTGGATCTTCCCCTGGGTCGAAGGGCTTCATATCATCGGCTTGGATCAGTTCCTCGACTTGCCCGTTCGGACCAAACAATCGAAATGAATTGGCGCCGAGGATACCAATCACGATGTATGGACCTGCATATTTCGGCGCTAGTTTCGCCGTTATGCCCTGGGCCGCCGAGGAGAGTACTCTGTTCTTTCTCCATACTATGTCGCCAAGCAGAAAGGTTTCTTCTCTGCGCCCAGCGTCGTAGTACTTCGCCTGCCTGGCCCGCTCAGTCACTGAGCGTAACGCTGACTGCTGATGCAATTCGTGTAGCCTGTCCATTCTCGCGTGCCAAGCTCGCAACAACTCTTTCTGCACGGAGTCTTTGGCCTCCTCATCGCGCGTACGCTTTGCGGTCCCAGGCGGCGTCGGTTGTTCCCCATAATTCAGCATGGCCGGGCTATAGCCTGTTGAACTTTGACTGGCTGTGTTCATTACGAAAACCAGCTCTGGTAAATGTTCGTCCCTGGCTTTGTGATTCTCCTGAACATAAGACGCAATCATCGTTTTCAGGGTTCTGTTCTCCCTCTCCACGGGATTCGCTCTCGGGCAGTATGGGGGAGTCGTGGTGTGGTACACTCCCTGCTTCCAAAGGTATTCATCAACGGCTTTGTTCTTAAACTCGGTGCCGTTGTCCGAATGGAAGGTTTCGGGAGTCCCAAACCTCATGACGACTCGCTCGTGTAATTCCTTAATTACCGTCCGAGCGTCGGACTTCCGAATGGGTATGCACTCCACCCATCGGGTAAATAAATCTTGAAATATCAAGATATACTCGTAGCCGCCTTTCGTACGTGGTAGCGGACCAGTGATATCTCCAGCCACTATCTGCCACGGTCTTTCCACGACCCTCCTACCCATCATTCCTATGGGAGGTTTCTGCACCACTTTGCACTGCTGGCAAACCATGCATTCTTTGACGTACTTCTGCACGTCAGCGTGCAAGTTCGGCCAATAATAATATTGGCTTATTCGGGCGAATGTCTTATCTCGCCCGAGGTGACCAGCAGTGGGATCATCGTGATTTTCTCTCAGTATAGCCCGCCTGTGTTCGGCTGGCACGGCCATTTTCCGTGCGTCATCGTCTCCTATGACACTCTCAACGCTTTCATCTGGTCGATAGTGGTAGAGGTTCTCTCCCACGATCTTCCAGCGCAGATTTTCATGCGGTCTCTCAGCTCTGTCGTTTACCACTTTGAGGTACGATTGATCATTGGTGCCTTCTGACCAGCTGAGTGAGCTTAGTGTTATCCCCTCCTCGTCGTACATTCGGGATAGGGCATCAGAGGCATAATTGAGTTTTCCTTCTTTATGAACTACCTCGAAACTCTGTCCTTGTAACCGTAACGCCCACCTGCACAACCCGCCTGTGGGGTTTTTCACGTCATATAACCATTTCAAGCTCATGTGGTCGGTGACCACCTTGAACTGGTAGTCCTCAATGTACGGACGGAACTTGTCTATGGCCCATACTACCGCTAGACATTCTCGTTCCGGAACGCTGTAATTCCGCTCAGCTGAATTTAAGGTTCGGCTGGCGAATTCCAGTACCCTCTTGCCCCCCTCCGTTTCCTGTAGGAGCACCGCGCCGATCCCGGTGTCACTCGCATCTGTGTTTACAACGAATTGCTCGTCCGGTAGAGGGCTCTGAAGTACTGGAGCCGAGGCAATCAACGCCTTTAATCTCTCAAATGCGTACTGTTGAACTTCTAGCCATTGATACTTTTGACTCTTCTTCAGTAATCTCGTTAGAGGCTCGGCCACGGTGGCATAATCTTTCATGAACCTCCTGTACCAGGATGACATTCCCAAGAATCGTCTCAGCTGCTTCAGATCCTTGGGAGCGGGGTAGTTCAGGACTAACTCAATTTTTTCTGGGTCGGGCCTGATCCCGTCCCGGTTCACTAAAACTCCCAAGTATCTCACCTCTGGCTTACAGAAAACACATTTCTCCCTGTTGATCACTAACCCTGCAGCCTTTAACCTCTTTAATACCAGCATGAGTAGGCGCTTGTGCTCTTCAAACGTTTCCGAGATTATGATGATGTCGTCTAAGTAAGCGAGCACGTATGGCTCGAGCTCGCTACCGATCACCATATCTATCAACTCTGGAACGTGGCTCCAGCGTAGGATAAACCATACGGGAGCCTCACAAACTGAAATAGCCCTTTTCTGGGCACTGTAAAGGCCGTTATGGGTTTGGAAGATTCGCCCAGTGGTATGTGGTGATACGCACTTCTAAGGTCTATCGTCGATATGTACTTGGCCCTGCGTAATTTCCGCAGTATGTCTTGCATATACGGTAGTAGTGGGTACGCATCGGGTTTCGTATGGGCATTCACTGTCCTATAGTCGACGCAGAACCTATACGTCCCGTTCTTCTTCTTCACCATAACCACTGGACTCGACCATCCGCTGTTAGATGGTTCTATTATGCGCTGTTCCAACATTTCCTTTACCTGCTGGTGCATCTCCTGCTCGATTTTCTCAGAGACGGGGTAGTATCGTTGTTTGATCGGTCTCGTGGAACCGACGTCGATATTGTGCTCTGTGACACACGTCAATCCGCACGTCTCTCTTTGACCTGCCAACATCTCGTCCAGAAGGTCTTCCAGCTCTTTGCGCTCACTTTCCAAGGCATCTGATACACCAACGAACGAGAGTGTGGCTACTCCCACCTCTAAGCTGACTACTTCACATAGTAGTTTAGCTTCCGTACCCTTGAAGTACATCGTATCGGTATCTGGGTCGAGCATGGCCCTGAATTCCTTGACGAAATTAACACCGACGTAACACGCATCGTCCAAGTGAGGTACTATGCCTACTCGTATTTCTCTGCAGTCCAACCGCCCCCATGACCGTGCTGGATGCGCCAGGATCGTATAGGGCTCTGAGCCTGTAGTCCGTGACTTCAATCGACATCCACCATCATGTTTCGTCTTCGGGGTTGTACTTCATTCCCCACGGTCTCACAAGCTCGTCTTCTTCTACTAAAGAATCGAAACCGGTGAACGCCTTCGCTTCGGCCTCTCCTTCGGGAGTCGGCTGGCTTGACCGTGGTTGGACATTTAAGTCCTCTGCCGTTGCCGTAGCTTCGACTTCCTGAGCAGCTACGGTGACCGTAGGCTCTTTCGGAGGCTCCTCCAGTGTTATCTCTCCTTCTGGACGAGAATCGCCTGGCTTCTTTTGGACGTCCACATCCTCCGTCGTAGTCTCGGCTACGACGGGAAGTGTTTCTGCGGGGACCGGTTTCTCGTTAGGAGTGGCTTTGGTCCTTTCTAGCCGCTCCCTTGTTCGTTTCCCGAGCATTTAGGGCAATGCTTCCACATGAACCCTATCTCTCCGCAGCTGTAGCATTTCATTGGCTGCATGGGGTCAAACCGTGGTTTACTCCCTTCTGGCGGGGTGCCAGGAGGTTGCGACCTTTTGGCTCCCCATCCCGTTCGAGTTGACGACCCAATCGGTTTTCCCCCTTTGTCGGGCGCTTTGGGGTCCGTTCTGGTCCCCCCGCCCTTTTCGCTGCTGGAGACGGCGCCTTTGTCCGACATGTTTAGCCGAAACTGGCTCAGTTTCTCGTCTAACATCTTGGCAAACATTGCCGTGATATCAGGTGTCGAAGGTTGTGGTTCTTCCTTCGAAATGGCAGATACTTCCGCTTTCTGTTTCTTTGCCCCTTGAGTGGGTTTATACGCCATCTCGGGTAACAAAGAAGTTTCCGGAGGCGGGGGCAAACGTATGCTTTTCTCTCGTTCCAACGTTTGCTCGGCGTCTGAGGCGGCGTCCAGCAGTGTTTCCACGCTAGTGATCTCGCACCTACGGACCATTTTCTGTAGATCCGACCGCATGTTTCGGTGTAGAAAGTCTAATTCCTGACTATACTCAAGCCTCGTCGATAATTTGTTTATTATGCCGATGAGGCACGTGAGGTAGTCTCGGACCAGTTCATCTGGTCCTTGTGTCCTTAGGTTGGCTTCGCTCCATAGCCTCTGTTGGTATTGACGACTTGTACCATACCATCGCCTGGCTGAAGTGGTGAAGTCATTCCAAGTCAGCCACTTCGTTCGGTTATTCCTATACCAGGTCGCTGCGTTGTCTGTGAAGAGTTCAGACAGCGCTGCCAGAAGCTCATCACCCGTTAGATTGCTCAATGCGTTGCAATTCTCGATCCGCGCCTGAAATGCGTCTATACTCTGGTTCTTGCTGCCAGAGGACTTGACATTCCATTTTCTTACTACTTGACCTACATCTTTATTCGAACCGAACCTAGACGTTCCATCCAAACTTCCTGGTGCGAATCTTGGGCTTGAGGTGTTTCCAGGATTGCCACTCCTACGCACATCTGGTCGATCTCTTGGCCGCTGATGGTCATCGCTTATAGTCGTTCTTCGACTATCTGCCCCCTCCCAGGCGCTGCGTACCGTAGTAGGTGGCGCCGTTGTAGCACGAGAATCGTCCAGATGCGTATCACCGTGTATTGTGAACGTGTCTTGGAAATTCACATGTCCCGGGCGTCTGATTTCCTCGTTCCTTGTACTTGACAGAATCTACTCTCGCTTCAGGGTGTCTACTTGCCGTTGAAGCAACTTGACCTGTGTGAGCAGTTCTGCCAATACGAACGATATATCCTGTGGTATTTGGAATTCGGTTCCTTGTGCTGACACTAGCGTAATCATCTGCTCAATTGGCTGTGTGACCGACTCCATCGTTTGTTCATCGGCTGTTGTCTCGTTGGTTGTTGGTGTCGTTTCGTTGACCTCTGGAGGCCCACGAAGCGACAGTTCAAGGTTTCTGAGCACGTTCGTGTCTGTGATCAGATTTGCCAGGCTGTGCGCGTTTGCCTGTCCTGTCTGCGTGCCGTCTTGAATATCGGCCGCTATTGTTTCGTCGATGAACTGGCGCCTGTGTCGAGCTCTGACATTGATGGCGTCGCCCTCTTCATCGTCTCGTTCCACAAAATCGTTGGCTGTGTAGTTGCCGAGCAACCATTTCTGCAGGCGACATGCCTATGCGAAGTAGTTGCTCTCTGTGGACATCTTCAACTGAGAGAGTGTTTCGTATAGCTGCTGACCACTCAGTTCCGTCAGCCACGTCTCTACAGCTGTCTCTGTTGTGATGGACATTCTGATCTTCTATAGGTTGCTGACTTCGCTCGCAATTACCTATATGTTTCTCGCCACGCGAGATTTTCCATTTCGCTTTTATTCACAAGTGAGTGCAAGTGTATTATACACTTAAAGTCCGAGAAAAATTTCGCAATTAAATCTTTCTCGGTTGAGCAGAGTGTCAGACGGATCTTTGTTACGCTTTTCTCGGTGCGTTTTGTTTCGCAAGATCGTCTTTGTACTATTTTCTTAACTAATCACGGGTTTCTTTTTCCTATTTCGATCTATGCAAGTATTCGGATTCGAATCTCGCTTCAAACCGGTGACTTTAATTGATTTTCTCAATTTTCGTTTTGACCCGGTAACCTCGAGTGACCGGAAGCGATGTTTTAGAAATCTCCGGGCTGCTGCCGCGTTAGCCTCGCAGGGTTTTGCGTGCGACCGCGTGCGTGTGCCGTGTGAAGAGACAGAGAGGCAGAGATAGCGTGTGTGTGTGTGTGTGACCGACGAGGGCCAGCTGAGGAGCCGCACCTTTATCGCCGGCCAGCCAGGGTAGCCCTGGCCACACCACCAACTCCAGCCTCTACAGTTAACACCATCCTCAGCAGCCAGCGTCGACAGTGCGGGAGAAAAAGAGAGAGCGAGAGTGATAGATATACTTTTTATTCATCAGAAACGGAAATTTACATCTGTATGTACATTTGGTAAAAAAATCAGTCAATTTATAAATTTGTTATCACATTATTATACACTTATTTACATTCGTATTGCATTTTTCTTAAATAAAATAAAAACTTCGTTCGCTATCACAGGTCGTCAATTTATAAAATCTAATATAACACTATATAGTCAAAAGTCAAAAAGTTCATCATAGAGCGTTTCGTCATACAGAAAAAATAAAATAAAAAGGTAATAGAAAATATATACACACACACATTCAAATTGCTCGTATATCTATCACGTCATATATAAAATAAACACTCATTCATCCATCATTCTTACAATCATTCACGCTAATAAATACTCCTACCTTAACATTTAACACTTAAAATAAATTAGGACTACACAGAAATGGACGAATACAATCAATTTAACACAGCTCGCAGGCTCATCTCTGTGTAATCTTGACACCATGTAGTTGTTTAAGGTGTCTGCATAACGCCGTTTTAAATTTGCAAAATGATGGCAGACACCTCACACTGCTTGGGAGCGAGTTCCAGAGGCGCGCACCTTAACTCTAAACGAGAATAGGCCCTTATCGGTGCACGACCCCGGAACTGAGAGCTCTTTCATACCACCTCTACCTGAAGTCATGGCCTGGTTTTTTTCAAAAAGGGCAGTAAGATATGGTGGCTACTGCATGACAATCGCTTTATAAAGCAACAGTCCCATAAAATAATCCCTTCTCGCCTTCATGTCTAGCCAGTCCAGACCCTCCCTGTAGGGAATGATATGCTCATCCCGCCTAACACCACATACGTATTTCACACATGAATTCTGCAAGCGCTGTAGTCGTGTCTGAAGCTCCCCTGAAACGTCAAGAAGAGCCACTGAGCAGTAGTCTAGGTGAGGTAGTACCAGTGCATATGCCAGCGGCTTCCGTAGTGCCCCCGTGATGCATGAACGGGAAAATTTTAGACTGCAAAGAGCCCTGTTCACTCTTTTGCTGACCGCATTTAATTGCGGCTTCCACGTTAATCTTCCGTCCATCACCACGTCGAGGTTCGTAACTGTATCGACAAAGGGCATCTCAATGCCTTGCAAGTCAAGGCTCGGAATCTGTTCGATGTTATGATCAGATCCAAAAATAATCGCTTTTGTCTTACCGACATTGAGGCGCAGGCCAGCTGCCGATGCCCAATTCGATACTGCGCGTGCAACAGCCGACATGCGACCGACATGCGATACACTTGAGTGTAGGTATGCAGGTCGTCAGCGTAGAGTATATGTTCAACACCATCTAAGTCAAGTACGTTTTGCAGGTCGTTTATGTATAGGCTGAAGAGCAAGGGTCCCAGGACTGAGCCCTGTGGCATGTCAAGATTGGTGGTTGACCAACTAGATTCCCCTTTTGTATTAGTAACGACCTTCTGTCGTCTCCTCTTTATATATGATTTAAGACACAGGAGAACACTCCTGGAGAAACCTATACGCATCAGCTTACGCAGTACTTTTGTATATGAGATGGTGTTGAATGCTTTGCTAAAATCAAACATTAACAAGATGGTCAAATGTTCTTTGTTGCTGTTAATACCTGTTCGTATGTCCTCAGTGAGTTTTAGTAGTGCTATCTGTGTACTGTGATGCTGTCGAAAACCAGTCTGCATCGGTCCAAAGTGTTATTTTTTCGTATCAAGTCAGTTATTCGGTCGTGTACTATTTTTCCAGGACTTTGGAAAGAAAGCTCAGCAGAGCAATTGGTTGAAAGTCTGACACCGTGGATGGAACAGGCTTCTTTTAAAAATATTCAAACGCAGCTGATTTTTATGCACATTTGAGCAGCACCTTGCAATTGCAGTCTCCAATCGGCGGGAAAGATGAAACTCGTAATTTTCGTGTGAACCAAAGTAAATTTTAATTTTCATATATTTTTCTTGTAGGTAAACTAAGAAAAACCCCAAAAAATTGTAAAATTTAAAATTATTCTCAAGTTTGAAAAAAATGTACTTTTTGCAAAAATGAATCATTTCATCTTGCTAAGAAAGTTGTTTAGAATTTTTTTTTCATGAATCTTTTTAGTTTAAATAGAAGAGAATACAAAAATGAAGCTAACAAGCCTTTGTTCGTTTTGATTGGTCGTCTAGTTTTCTTCCAATCACGCCCGCCAGTTTAGAAAAATCGTAAAAACGAAAACTCGAGAAAACGCGCTTCAAAGTTTACGTTCAGAAAAAATGTTAATTTTCGATTACTTACAGTAATAATACGCTAATCAGATATTCCTGATCCATAAAGTAAACCTTCAGCTTCCTCATAAAACTCATTTTGATGAAGTTGCTCGAGTCGACGGGCTGTGATATGTTCCTTGCTGGAAAAAGACGCACGCCGGTTTTCCCTCTCGATCCGTTGACGTTATTCGCAAACATCTTACATGGCTGGTCGATTTTTAAATCGAGCAACTGCATGATACTTGGAACTGCAGAAAATCCTTCATTAAGCATTCCTGCAGCCATATACGCAGCAATTTCAACGATTTTTCGACCAGAATTCAGATGTTTTGGGCTCATGCACCAGACAGTGGAGTTGAAAGATCCGTTTGAATTTTGCGTGTGCCCGCCTAAGCATCGCCTCAAAAGTTCGTTGTTTGAGAGCTGTTCGTAGATTGGACGAATATGTTCCTCCACATTTTCGTCAATCAATTGAGCAGGATGCTTGAAAGTCGCAAGAGAATTAGTGGCTTCAGCTTTGTGTCATTCACACCAGCTTTCGGCGCCTGCCGGATAATTCTCGTGGCGAGGAGATTTATCACTCGAACAATACTGATCCAGCGTTGCCATAACAGCTTTTTTCATATCTTCCTCAGAATTAATATTTCTTCTGATTGCCATCCCATAATAGATTGTTAACTTTTTAATGATGCTCTCCGTCAACCGCTTTTTACCTTCGAGCTTCTCTCGCTTCCTTTTATTTCGGAGTCGAGTACCCATACGCTTTTATACATGCCCCACGCACTCATTTTTAGTAACAGGGCAATCGTCACCGTATGGCTTAATTTTGAGAATACCAGCAAAAGTTTTCGAATCGCCGTCGCCGATATAATTCGTATACTTTACTCCGAATTTTTCAACAGATCTAAAAAACATTTCCGTGATTGAATCCACCTCCATCTTCCCTGCTGAACCATCGTGGTTTGAGGAGCATGATTCTTTATGATCTTTATATCATTCCTCAAATTCGTTATTGTCTAATGCACTTTTAACGATAAGGTCGACTACTTTGCCAGAGTAATGTGCAATCAGAGTTGTTACACCGAACAATGAAGTGAAACCACGTTTTTTCCAGGATCCATCGCCGGAAACTTTCAAATGATTTGCAGTTCTCTCATTTTCTACACTTTTTCCTTGAATAAATGCCGCACTATTTTATCATCTGTTGATTTCGCCAAACCTAGACATTTATCCATAAGTCCACAAAACAGATTGATGCCCTCTCGTCCAACACCAAGAAGCCTCATAACAAACACAATTCGTCTATTTATTTCGTAACCGGTATTTATTAACGATCCTGAATTGATTTCTCGTCGACCGCACATACATGATAATATAATTTTGAAACCCAAACCTCGATGCCCGCTCTCTGCAAATGTTATGTTTTGTTTACAAGATCTGCAGATTACTATGTCAGAAATTTTAAGAACACTGTCAGAAATTTCAAGAAACACTGTCAGAAATTTCAAGAAACACTGTCAGAAATTCAATTATTCAGTAACAGTGAGCTGGCTGTACAATTATATTTTCGGTGCTTGCGGTAAACAATTTCTTCTCACTACTGCTTGTGTTGCACTCTGCATCGTCTGGTCCACTTGTGTATCGATTCCCGTGGAATCTGCGTTTTCGTGGCTTCGCAGAACGATCACTGCTCGATTTATCACTTTTGAGATAACTTGAACAAGACTCAGAGCAAAACTGACCGTTGACGCTAGAAGCAGCTCTGTAGAAGACCGTACACATAGAGGGATATGTATGTATTATATACCGTTATAATGCGTACTATAGTTTGACACGGCACTTCTACGAATTCAAAATATTGTTTCGAAGGACCGTTGAACTTTTTCAGGTACACAGTTCGGAGTTATTAGACCGAGGGGTGGAGCACGCGCTCCACCTGCCAGAGCGCTCGTATACCTGCTCGACACCCCACCACGTTTAATACTGTATCTTTGAAAATACTGCGAATCAGCCTGTATAACTTCAGATACATATTCTTAGATATATTAGGAATAGATTTAAGCAATAAAAAAAAATCGATTTATCAGCCTTTTAAAAGCAGGATCCTCCCTTAAACTTCTTGTTTAATTATTTTGCTTTCCCCCTCCTCTCCATATATATCTATTCCATCTTGAGCTTGTCTCATCGGCGGCAACTGTCGCTGGGCTGATTCTCTGCAGCAGCTCTAGGCTCGTAGAGAGTTAGGGCAAGGAGTCAGTGCTGTGTCCCTCTCCCAACGCAGAAGCAATATCGTGGGACGATGAGCCAAGAAGTCTACACCTCGGGTATCTGCAGAGCGCTCAGCTGCTCTTCTCCTCTTCCCAAGTCGAGAGACGATAAGCCAACCAGTCTACACTTTGGGTACCTGCAGAGCGCTCGATCGCTCTTCTACGAGAAGCCGAGCCAAGCAGTCTACGCCTTGGATCCTGAACAGTGATCAGCCGCTCCCCCCCTGTCTTCTCCGTCAACCTGGCCTATATCAATTGACTGGCCCAACGTGGAGCCTGACTACGTCAGCTTCAGTAGGAGTCTGGGGAGAACTCGCAACAGACAGAGCTAGCCGATCAATGCCTGTGCATCACTCTCCACGTATGTGACCGCAAACTCACTCACTACTTCTAGGAGTAGGAAACCATCCAGTGGCGCCCATCCGTACATCTAACAGCAGTAACGAACTAGAGGGCAAGCGGACTGAGGGCTTACTACCCGCTCTTATACTTCCAACCAAAGCAGCGGCCTAAGGAGCTTCTTAAAGGCAGTGCGTCCCGTAACGCTGGCACTGTCCGAAGCGCCGCATCTACAAGCACCGTGATGAATGGGTTGTCAACGCCGGCAATGTAACAAGCCTAAGTAAACACCACAGCCAGTCGAAGTTTCAGCCCGCCGAATCCAGAAACGCTCACTGACAAATGTATGAGGCGAATCATCAATATGCTCTTTCCATTCATCATCTTCTTCGTATGGCAAGCGATCTACGCAGCCACCAGTCCTCTTTGGAAGCTCTTGTCTTGCATCGATGCGTCGAAATCATCAACCTGGCACTTGGCAAGGAATTCTCCTCCTAACTTCCAAAAGGAGAAACCTACAAAGCATGTGGTTTCAGATAAACCGCGTGACACCCAGCCAACCAATTCTACACGTCTGGGAGTGGATAAACACCCAATGGTGCCCAACACTACAACGAAGCAGCCACAGTCAGCAGATGTCATCAGAGCCCTTGGCAAGTTTCACCTGCCGCTGCCTACATTCCATGGTCTATCTCACGAGGATCCCGAGCGCTACCTTCAAAGTTGTGAGGAGTTCATAGCAGTCTATCAGATTCCTGCAGACTGCCGCACCAGAGTCCTTAGTAAAGGACTTGCTGGTAATGCTCGTAAGTGGTGGAGGGACTACGAGAACTTCAACCTCGAGTGGCAGAGATTTAGAGAGCTTCTACTCCTTTTCTTTGACAGTGACGCTGTCAAATCTCCTTTGATGACCAAGCTGTACAGTAAAAAGCAGACGAAGGAGACCGTCTAGGTATTTATCACGAAAAATACATTCTCTATTAGCACTTGCAGCCACAGGAATCTGAGCGGACTAAAGTATCGGTTTTTTTGAACCACATTCATCCGAGTCTACGAAAGTTCTTAAGAGCAGCCAACCCAACTACCTTCTCCGCCCTGCTCGCCATTGCTACAGACATCGAGAAAGATGACTTCGAGGAAGCGGAAACGTCCTGCCAACAGCATGAGCAGCCTGTGGAACGATCTAGCGTCAAACAGGCGTCTTCGTTGGCGACCAAAGGATCATCGAGCCACATAATCATTGAACAACAGCGGACCAACAGCATCCAGGGAGCTGCTGAGTATCGCAGCTACGAGACTGCATCAACGGTCCAACAGCGTTCAACAAAACCTTGCCACACTTGTGCAAAATACACATGCGAGCATATTCATTACAGCGGTCAGAGAACTGCTAATACTATAACGGAACTGCCGCCAGCAACGCGCGCACACAGTGCGCAATCAGCTGGTAACTCCAGTAACCATAAGATCATTACTACCTCTCAACATTCGGCACGCACATACAGCAAGCAATCACCTTACAGCAATAGTGGTCAGGCGGCCGCTATTACTATATCTAATCAACCAACACTTACCAACAGTGGACAGCTGCCCTCCAAGAAATCTCGTCTTCCAGAACGAGAGGAGCTAATAGCGGCGCTGGCTCGGTACCAATCTGCCATCGACCCGAGAGTTGCGAAAACCGCCCCAGAGAAGCCGTCATCAGCGCGTTTGAACACTGCGTAGACGCCTTCCATCTCTAGTGGTCAGAAAACCACTACCCCCACTCAATCATCGTCGGCTTGTTTAAACAGCACGCATGCGCTTCTCATCTCTGGTGATCAGGAGATCACCACCCAACAACTATACTGTCGACAACACGCTCGAATAGCGTGCATTCACCTCATACCTCTCGTGGTCAGGAGACCGCTATAACTCAGCTATATTCAGCGCGAATACCAAACGAGCATCTGACCTCCTACACATCGGCACTACGAGCTCCGACGCTAGCCACAGCCCGCACACGCCCTCCGTAGAACCGCCTTACCTGACGACAGTCAGGTAGCCAACGACAATCTGTCGATTGCACCCCACCATGGCCAGCGAGCAGCTGGCCTCCTACACATCAACACCACGGACTCCAGCGCTAGTCCATAGCCCGCACACGCCCTCCGTCGATCCATAGGGCAGTCAGGGAACTACCGTATATTTAAGAAATGAGTCCTTTGATAAAACTTCATTATTACTATTATTACTTATGTTACCATTATTTATGTAATTATTTCTATCATTACAATTGATAATACTAAGCGGTAAGAAAGTAGTGTTTTCCTTACTGGAGAGCACGGCAATTCGATAATTTTGAATTTTATTTAATATCATTTGATTTTTTTGTTGAATATTCTCCATAGTATTCTCCATTTTATTTATTGCAGTTTCATACTTATTGTTTACAGTTTCATTTGCTAGGTATTTTTTCTATATCATTTAGTATTACAGCGTTATCACTCTCAACGTTATTAATTTTTTCAATTATTATATTTTGCGTCTCTAAATTATACTGTTCTAAATTGTCTATTTTGACTAGTATCGTATTATAGTCTACCTATACCTTATTCAACAAATTGAGAGAGAGAGAGAGAGAGAGAGAGAGAGAGAGAGAGAGAGAGAGAGAGAGAGAGAGAGAGAGAGAGAGAGAGAGAGAGAGAGAGAGAGAGAGAGAGAGAGAGAGAGAGAGTAACCGCGAGCGAAGGCGACAGGTTGTTGCAGCGACCCGCACATAAGAAGTAAGGTGCAAATCCACCCGCGGCGCACTAGAGACGTGCGCCGTTATTAAATAAAAAAAGTTATTTATTAAATAAACTATTCCGTTACAATATATATATATATATATATATATATATATATATATATATATATATATATATATATATATATATATATATATATATATATATATATATATATATTATATATATATATATATAAAATCTAACAAAAAAGTTTATTTTTATTAGATTTTGTCATATAAATATTATCTTGAAAAGAAAATTGATATATGTGTGTTAGTGTGTGTGTGTGTGTGTGTGTGTGTGTGTGTGTGTGTGTGTGTGTGTGTGTGTGTGTGTGTGTGTGTGTGTGTGTGTGTATATATATATATATATATATATATATATATATATATATATATATATATATATATATATATATATATATATATATATATATATACACACACACACACACACACACACACACACACTAACACACATATATCAATTTTCTTTTCAAGATAATATTTATATGACAAAATCTAATAAAAATAAACTTTTTTGGGTCCAGAAATTGCAAAAATAAATTTAATGCTAGGGATTCTAAACCATTTTTAACTTGTGTTAAAGGTCAAATTATGAAGAAAAACGCGTCTGAACAATAAAAATTGGCCATGTTTTTCTGGCAAAATACGTGTTTTTTATATACATCAAAAAAGGGTTTTGCTGCGCAGTTAATAACTTTCGTGAAATATTAATATCCATTAATTATCTTCCAAAAGTATAATATAAAAGTAGAAGAAATGACCTTTAATTTTAGTTTTTGTTTGTTGAAAATGGATGCTCCTGTGTAAGTTATGACCAATTGAATATTGGGTAACAATTTATTAAAAATAGGGTAAACCGGACAAATTTTCCATTTTTTGCAGAATCGGAGATTTTCGACGCATTATTACCATATTTTCAATTGATCATAACTTTGCTATATATAAAGAACGCCTAATTTTCCAGAAAAATATAGTCTCATGGCCAATTGTGATTGTTCAAACGCATTTTTCTTCATAATTTGTCTGATATTAGTCAAGAGATAAAATAAAAAAAGTATTTAACTTTCGGAGACACCAATTAGATTACAATTAGACCTTAGATCGGACGGTTCTTTCCACATTTGAAAACGCCGACCTTTGGATATTCTATTTTGGAGAATATTTTTCGTATACCTGCTGTATTGTAGCAAAAGGACCCTTGAGCCTGCGAAGCGCTCCTTCACGCAGGAGCAGGTCAGAATCGTCCTCATAATATCAAGTTAAATGTGTGTGTGTGAACGCTGCTTACGAGGGGGAGGAAAAATCAGCAAGAGAGATAGCATGCTTTTCTCGCTGGAACATATCCTAACGCCAATTCGCGCTCGAATTTGAAAAACGAGTTCTTATGTACAAAACCGTGCTTCTATAAGCATCTATATTCGTTGCCGCTAGTCACAAGTGTGTAACTGCGCATGCAAGAGTTTCGATTAAAATCGAAATAAGAAAGGGTGTAAATATTTGAACTGTACGATTAAAAATGAAAATTAAAAATACAACAATTTTAAACTACATTATGCATGACTCGAAATACGCGATCACTTACCCAATTTCATGCATAAGAAAAGACCCTATCATGCCGTTGTTGAAAGAAATACGGTGTGACACGGGCAGAAAAGCTATTTCTAGCGAGGGTGAGGTATTCAGCACGAGGCGAAGTCGAGGGCACCGAAGGCGCCCAAAACAATGACGAGTGCTGACAATACCTCACCCGAGTCTAGAGTTTCTCAGTTTCTCCCTTAGTTACACAATATACTATATTATCCTTTTTTTGCGCTTAATTTTGCGATTTTTAAACAAACATTATTTAAATGATGTATTTGTAAAAAATGTTACATTCAGAAAAGAAGTATCTTTTCGACAGCTACAGCTTTACCCCAAAATTTTCTGCGTTTAATGTGTTAAAGACCATCAGTACTTAAACGTTTAGTTAAAACTATACAGGGTGACTCAGAAACAATGCAACACTTTTATATCACCGTAATCAGCGTGAAAAACTGAGCTTAGGAAAGTTTGTCCGAAAATTTTTCCGATGAAAATGAGCTCAGGAAAAGCCATTGAAAGTAGCCGAACAGAGCGCGCGTATAGGAGCAGAAAATTTCCCCCAGCCAGGCTAACCAGACGGTGACCAGATGGCAAGACTGCCACGGTGGGAGGGGAAACCCGGCGCGCGGCGCCGCGGTTCGCTGCGTTAAAAAGTATGGAGTCACACGCGCCGTGCGATCGACAAGAGCGCGATAATTGAATGTGCGGTCGACGAGAAGCTGCCACGTCCGCCTGCACTGCGGTCATTTTCCAAATTGCTCCACAAGCTCAAAGCAAGAAGCCGTAAAACATAAAAGGGCCCCCGCGTAACTCTCGTGGATCTCAATGCGAATTCATATTCGATAGTAGAGATCCATTTCAGCTAACGAATCAAGAAAAATTCAGAAAGATTGACTACGATCCGCTGCGCTTGAGCTGTTACGCTCAGCTGCGAGTAAAAACTGTCGCGAGTCACAGGCGAGTTGCCCTTCGAGAATCAAGCTCGTTTTCGATTAATTTTCAGTAATGACGCGATAGAAATTTCCTGCGACACTCGGCGGCCGAGTTCAAACACTCAGCTGCGAGTTTTACCTCTTTGAATCTCTCTTTGGTCACGAGGCGAGTTGCCATTCGAGAGTCAAGTTCGTCTTTTATTAATTTTCGGTAATCTATAAATTATATAACAGATATTGTTTTTTTTTCATGACTGTATACAATATTTTTTTTTGTCATATTTATTACTCTTTTTTTAAGAATAAATATTTAATGTTGGAACCTAGGTCTATCAATTAGTATGTTCGACAACTAATATGTGAAGTTGTCTTTTGTAGGTTATTGATTTAACTGTTCTGTTTTGATGTGCCTCAATGTGTCAATAAATTTGCGCTAAAAATATTATACATTTTATTATAGGTTATACCAGAATGAGCCACATGCGAAGATTCTTTTGAAGGAACATGTTTCAGATATATGTACCAAAATTAAATTTTTTGACGTTGTTAAGAATTTGGATATGGAAACAGCGAACAACGACATCGAATTTTTGAATAATATTATGGAAAGAGCATGGGGATTGCCAGCACCTACCAATGGACTATCTCTCGTAAAATCTTATGTCAGAAATAAGTTACAATCTTCGAGAGCTAACAAAGAGTTGCCCTTTCCAGAAAGTGACAAAGGCTACCGGATTATTAAGGTAAGTTTCTTATTAGAAAAAAAAGAACATACATACACGCACACGCCCGCGACAAGCCAGAACAGAGAGACCGGCCTCTCCCTGGCTTGCAAAAAAGCTCGTACATACACACGCATTCGCCCGCGACAAGCCAGGACAGAGAGGCCGGCCTCTCTCCCTGGCTCGCATGAAAGCTCGCACACACACACACACACACACGCACGCATGCACACACATACGCACGCACACACTCACGCATTCACCTGCTACAATCCAGTACAGAGAGGCCGGCCTCTCCCTGGCTTGCAAAAAAGCTCGCACATACACACGCATTCGCCCGCGACAAGCCAGGACAGAGAGGCCGGCCTCTCTCCCTGGCTTGACAAAAATGCTCGCATACACACGCTCACACAAGCCCGAATTTTCTTTTATAGTGGATGGAGATCGAGAAAATCGACGGATATTCAGCTATCTCATCATACAGGAGCATGAAACAGATGCTGAATATGTCAATAGAATTTTATGGACGGATGAGGCAACGTATGTACGCACTGGAATGGCTAATGCGCACAATGAACATTACTGGACTCTCGAAAATCCAGATTTAGGAAGAGAAGGTAAAAAAATTTCTATAATATTTCAATCTAGTTACGTCAAATCCAAGATAAATTTGACAAAAATATATTAAACCAATTATTTCTTTATAAAGATCGTTTCCAGACTCGCTTCGCAGTAAATGTTTGGGCAGGAATGCTCGATGATCAGCTGATAGGTCCTTGGGAGTTTCCTGCGAGGCTAGATGGGCCCAATTATTTAGCGTTTCTGTAAGACGATTTGCCTCGCCTCTCGAAGAAACACTAACCGAAGAGCAACGGCAATATTTATTTTTTATGCACGATGGCGCTTCTGCCCACTTTGCCATCGATGTTCGCGATCATCTGGACCAATTCTACCCGAATAGATGGATTGGACCAGGAGGACCAACTCCATGGCCTGCGCGTTCCCCGGATATGAATCCATTGGATTATTTCTTTTGGGGATACTCCAAGGAGCAGGTGTACCATAATGGTGCTCCTAAAATGTAGAAGAGTTGCGGCGTCGCATTAGGGAGCAAGCCGACGGTGTACCCCCCGAAAAAATATAACGTGCAACCCACGATATTCTCCGACGTGCACGAGCATGTATTGAAGAAGAAGGAGGCCCCTTTGAGCACTGTAGAAAAGCACCCAGAGTACGAGAAGCACCTTTAAAATTTTATGAAAATTTATTATTTAATTAAATATATTTATTTATTACATCTATTATTATTTCTTATAAAAAAAAAAACCTACAGAGTTAAAAAAATTAATTAGACTCTACAATGGCGAGCACAATAGAGCCTTACAAGAAAATCGCGAAAAGATATAGTAGTACGTCAGAATTTGGCCGTGGCGCGCCGCAGGAGCTTTCCATCCCGACATCTCTAAAAATTAATCGAGCTTGACTCTCAAAAGGCAACTCGCCTCGTGACCCACGAAAGATTCGTCTACAAAAAGCTCGCAGCTGAGTGTGTGAACTCGGCCGCAGCGCATCGGAAGAACTTTTTATCGCGTCACCTCGTAAAATTAATCGAAAACGAGCTTGACTCTCGAAGGGCAACTCACCTGGTGACCCGCGAAAGATGTAAAACTCGCAGCTGAGTGCTTGAACTTGGCCGAAGCGCATCACAGGAGCTTTTTATCGCGTCATTACTGAAAAATAATCGAAAACAAGTTTGATTCTCGAAGGGCAATTCGCCTTGTGACCCACGAGAGATTCGTCCAGGTAAAACTCGCAACTGAGTGTTTGAACTCGGCTGCTGCGTATCGCAGGATCTTTTTATCTCGTCACCTTGTAAAATGAATCGAAATCGAGCTTAACTCTACAAGGGCAACTCGCCTAGTGATACACGAGAGATACGTTTAGGTAAAGCTCGCAATTGAGTGGTTGAACTCGGCCGCCGAGTATCGCAGGAAATTTCTATCGTGTCATTACTGAAAATTAATCGAAAACGAGGTTGACTCTCGAAGAACAACTCGCCCGTGACTCGCAACAGATTTGTGAAACAGAAACTCGCAGCTGAGCGTAACATCTTAAGCGCAGCGGATCGCAGTCAATCTTTCTGAATATTTCTTGATTCGTCAGCTGAAATGGATCTCTACTATCGAATATGAATTCGCATCGAGATCCACGAGAGTTACGCGGGAGCCATTTTATGTCGTATGGCTTCTTGCTTGGAGCTTGTGGAGCAATTTGGAAAATGACCGCAGTGCAGGCAGACGTGGCAGACGTGGCTGCTCGTCGACCGCACATTCAATTGTCGCGCTCTTGTTTATCGCACGGCGCGCGTGACTCCATACTTCTTAACGCAGCGAACCGCGGCGGCGCGCGCCGTTTTCCCCCTCCCACCGGAGCAAGACGGTTAGCCTGGCGAGGGGAAATTTTCTGCTCCTATACGCGCGCTCTGTTCGGCTACTTTCAATGGCGTTTCCTGAGCTCATTTTCATCGGAAAAATTTTCGGACAAACTTTCCTAAGCTCAGTTTTTCACGCTGATTACGGTGATATAAAAGTGTTGCATTGTTTCTGAATCACCCCGTATAATATCATTAACAATCGTCTTCTTTATGTTATAAGTAACTATTATAGTATAAATAAAGTACACTTAAAATGACGGAAAAAATTACGAACTTATAAACAATCGGCGTAACTTTTTTATAATTTTCTCATATTATCATATGAGAGAAATAATTATACATTTTTTATTGAAGGTACATATTCACGCATACAACCATCCTTAAGGCCCGGTTCAGTCACGTGATTGACCAGGAAACCAAATTACTGCTCTTAGAAGTTGACAAATAGAACTAACTCCAATTCTTGAGTCTAGTCGTAGTTTTACGCTAAACCGCTCTCGAGATATAGCATTGTGAAGTTGGCGGGCCCGTGATAATTAAATAAAATTCCAAAAATTCATATAACAAACATTTTTAGGTATATAAGTACCTGGTTTGTTAACGGCAAAATAAGTGAAAATTTTTGTGACTAATTGCAGTTCTTTTGGATGGACCGGTCTCGAGATACGGTGCTGTTAAGTTAGCAGGCGTATTTTGACGGCGACGATTTTGCGCGTCGATTTCATTCCTGCTGTGCTGTTAACAAAAAATCATGACAGAAGTGCTTATAATCTTGGCAAAGAACTCAGCCAAGAGATACTGAAAGGCTACCTATAAATATTTTGCAACATTCATGCGGTTTTTCTCCAGCTATAGTTGATCACAGAAAATCGATTACCCGAAATCCTTCCGAGAGTTTTTCCTGAATGGGTTTAGTCTATTTCGAAAATGTGAAAACTGTGAGATAAAATAAAATATACCATCGACGTACTTCTCTGGTTGTAATATAAAACATGTATTTAGCTTTATCGTGTTTATTTGGCGTAGAATTTTGCTCTCCATTTATGGTATTAAGCTCATTCGTTAAATACTTGCGAATGCTGTATGCGAAAAGCACAGCATTTCGCTTTTTATGTTTTTTTTTTAAATAAAGGAACGGAAAAATAACTAATTGAACGGCATAAAGACGGTAATTATTCAGTATGATAAAGTTACCTTACTCGTAAATGGACCCGCTAACTTTATGTACGTATAATAATGCTGTAAGTGGATAAATATACATCCAATTTTAAAATTGCTCTGTGCGCAGCTATTATTCAAATAATATGTATACGAACGCATGCGTAAAATTTTAGAACGATTGGTTACAAACTGAGACCCGTGGAACATTTTGAATGTCAAAATATTGAGTTATGAGATAAAGTGAATCAAAGTTTTTGAAATACATTTAGATCACATGTTTGATCTTCAATTAAAATGCTTATAACTTTCTTTATTTTGTACAATGAGTATTTGAAAATTTGTTGACATACTCTTCTCACATATATACAATAAAGCAGATAAAAAAGAAAATTATTTTTTAAAGTCTAAGTACCTTTTTACCTTAAATCTACAGAGTTGTAAGAAATAAATAATTTATTATTTACTTATGCAAACAACAAAATTTTTCTTCAATCATGTATATATATTTCTTTAGTAATTTGTTCTGTAGAACATGATTCCACAGTTAGTTTATAAGTATAACGTTAATTTTCAATATTTTGTTTAAGCAAATGGTGTAAACAATTGGATTTTTTTAACATGATGCTGAATTCAGAATTAACGACCTCGAAAACTTTAAAATCATATTCAGTAAGATAGATTATTCGGCCCATCAAAAGACAGAGTTTTAACCAATCAATAAATTATTAATTATTTATACAACATAACAAAAATTCTCTTGAATCATGTAAATGCATTTCTTTAGTCATTTTTCCCGCACAACATAATTCTGCAGTTAGTTTTTAGAAATAACGTTATTTTATATTAGTTTGTTTAACCAAATAGTATAAACAATTGGATTTCTTCAGATTTGATGCCAAATTCGAAACCAGCAATCTCTAAAACAATTTGAATCATGTATAATGTAACTTTGAATATATTATACATAATTTTACGAAATATAACCAGGGCGACGGTTCTGCCCTATTCGTTATTTAATCCTTTAACAGACAGAAGGATGTAGATTTCTATGTGTTTAAACTGTTTACGATTAAAATTGGTTTAGAGATAGCTGGTTTCGAATTTGGCATCAAATCTGAAGAAATCCAATTGTTTATACTATTTGTTATATATATATATATATATATATATATATATATATATATATATATATATATATATATATACACACACACACACACACACACACACACACACACACACACACACACACACACACACACACACACACACACACACACACACACACACACATATAATTCGTTAATATTTCGTTACGTTGTGACTATTCATGGTAAATTTTGATGTGTGACTATAGGTTCGCATCCAAATACGTTTATGTAGATGTAGCCTTTATATTGCTTCTCGATCTGAAAAATGCGCGGGACAGTAAAGCCACAATATATTGTAAATCAATCATAAACAAATTACAATAATAACATACACCATTGTCTACAGCCCCCACGTTTTGCGATCGATACTGTTTGAGGGGTCACTGTAACATTACGTAATGAAAATAACGCACACTCCAGCATTTTCTGAGCAGTCATGATAAAAAATAGTGTCTGAAACAAGTAAGGTTATACTTGCCAATTGCACTACTCGGGCAACATGGCGCAACTAGCTTGGCTTATGCGCCAACGCGCCCTCGTGCTTAAAACTATACCTCACTCGTACACAATGTCCTATTTAAATATGATTTTGCGAAAAATGTATACTTATAAATATAAATAATTTAAATATTTTCTATGCATCGAATCTATAGCATTACTAGAAATATATTTATTCTACCGGATTTTGCACAACAATCAAAATAAACTCTTTATCTGGAGCAACCATAATTTCATGTTTTTTGCTTCGAATACGGAGAAATGTTAAGTCATTTGTTGGGTCCAAGTCTCTTATGACCGATCTTGCCTTGTCTGATAATTGACTGATTAATCCAGCATATTGAACTGTTGTTGTATTATCCATCGTCGATTTTATTGGAATACCTACGCAAACGATTATAAAATATGTATTGGTTCTGACATTTAAATATGTTGGTTAAATAAAAATATTAGATAATAATTATGTGTGTATATATTTTATATTTTCATTTTAACAATTTTGGCTTTAAAATGTTCCTACTTTTATAGTAGCTCTGTACCTACTTACTCGCATTTTGATGAAAATAAAGTGTTAATTTGTAATACGAAAAAGGTGTTTTCCAAACTAATGTTACATCCCTCAAGCCGGATCGATAATTCATTGGCATTTAGCTTCCTCAAACTAAATTAATTGTTCCATCGAGAGCGCATTGCACAGCAACGTGGTCGTCAATGAGGACTACACGGTGGCGGAGCGAGCGAGCAACTCGACGGCACCATGTTGCCATGGAAACACGGAATGGGAAGAGCCAGCGGACCAGCAAACACTTCGACATAGCCGTGATATGGAGTAATGGATCGAGACAACGCACAAGCATCGGGAACGAGATCAACGAGGAACAGTATCAGCGGCGGTAAAATGTTTTCGATGTGGACCGACCGATCATTTGTTGCGAGAATGTAAAAGCGAATGATGCGAAATAATATGTTTCTTGTGTAAACGATCGGGCCATATTGCTTCAAGGTGTCCCAGCAATTCGGGAGCGCGAAACAACAAAAATCAAGGAGCGTCGAAATTACATAGGTGACCGTCGTGGACGCTCTTGATGTCTCCGATACGGGGCAGAAATTTAGTCGTTGAATACGGGTTGGTGCAAGCGGTCTTACTGCGCAGGTTGATATGGGTACTTCCGATTATATAATCAAATCCACCGTAGTGTCGCTAGAAGGTTTCAAGGTAATCGAAGCGCGTTCAATTCTGGAAGGGCTTGGCACTAATCGCGTTGAGTCTCCTGGTATTATTTGTGAAGCTGTTAGTATGGTCGATCTCAAATCTCGAGAGTTAACTTTGTGAACAGTGTCCGATACCTCACAGAGATACGACGTTATTCTTGGCCGACCATTCACAGAGGCGACTGATCTGACGTAAAGCCGTATAGGTTTGACCTTCGTGGACCTCAACGTCGAAAAACTGAGCGGCAGTTCAACGAGCAATGCCGTGGCGCACGAAAAGGTAGAATTGGGACCAGGCACTGTCAATTTCATAACGTGCGTTCATAAACCATTTATAAAAAACTTATATAAAAATAAAGTCCTACGCCCGTAGTTTACTTTAACGGGTCTTCATATTCGACATGTTAGCTATTTTACTTCGAATATGTTATTTTAGTGAAAATAGGTACCTCTTTTGAGGATTATAACTATTCATGTGTTAGCACTAGAAAAAATTGCCCAAAAGATAATAAAAGTAGGTCGAAAGAGCTTTAATTTGAGACCTGTAATGTTAAAATATATTATTAATCTCAGTCAAAGTTATTAACAAATAAATATGATGACTGAAAATGTATGAAGGAATGTATTTGAGGAAAGTACACTGTTTTAATTTCATTAATTTTTCAGCAGACCCGGATTTGTGTCCTATTTCGATTTGTACTCGAGTAACGCATTTTAGTCAGTTCAAGATATGAAATATAATAAAGGAAAGAAAAAAAAACGAAAAAATCCAAATGCAAGTCTTTAGACTCTAACCACTACACCACGCTTGTATTGCATACATGATTTGTAGTTAAGTATAAAATAGTAATTATTTATACCTGACACACAATTAAAAATGAAAATATTTCTGTGTTTCTTATTATATTATACAGTAAACAAACATTCAAAGTGATTCCATTATTAATAGTAGGAATTTTGGATTTTGGACTGTTAATTGTGTTTGTTTGAGACGAGAACTCAAATTTTGTATTAAGAATTTTAATAAAATAGTTTAAAAATTTCTTAATAAATATACAAACTTTATCATTTTTAATGTTCATTAATTTATGAATAATTATTTTTAAAAAACACGTATCGTAAATGTGGCGTAATCAGCGCCAGCGTAAAAAAGTATATAGGTAGATGTAAGTTTCGAAAATTTGTGGGTGGCTCGACCTCTAAACATGACCCTTTTATTGTTGTACTTGCGTCGATTGCGAGCCTCGGTCGTACTCGAACTTTCTGTAAAATTACACCGTCACAAATATAATTAAATAAAGAATGTTATTGTTAATTTTCGACACTACCTAAGATAAGTGCCACTTTTAAGCACGTTTGCATAAGTAAGCGTACGCAAAAGTGGCACTTATCGCACGGAGTGTCAAAAAATAATATTCGTTACACGTGATAATAATGATTCTCACACGAGTGTGATTGTCACCCTCGCTTTGCTCGGGCGAGAAACTCACACTCGTGCAAGAATCATTTCTATCGCACTAGTATCGAAAAGTACTATTTATTATAAAACGAACGTTCATTCTATTAAAGGAGTACTATCAATCTTGAATTAGTGTTCAGAAAGTCAGAAATTTTGTATACTATTACGTTTTAACGATCGCAAACTTACTCATATAAATTTTTAGAAAGCTTCACCAACCCAGAAAAAATATATTAAGAATTTTATATTTACGTATCTTACATTTTTAAGGCGTAGCCTTATGAGAACTCACGTTTTTGACAGATATAATAATGAAATTCATGAAAACTGCCGTTCTGATTTCGACGAAACTTTAGAGAAATATATATTTAATATCCCATAAATATAATGCAAAACTCCAAATGTTGATTCACAAATTTTGAGAGATAATATAAAAAAACGAATAAAATTTGTCACGCTCACTCAACCATTTACGCACATGATTTGGCCTACCGCGGAAGTAAAAAAACGACCAAAAACGCATTTGACTCACGGAGTACGAATAGTACTCCCTTAATGTTGTATATCAGAGTGTCTAGCGTCAATCTTGAACTGAATTCCCTGATTTTTCCAGGTTTTCCAGAACATTAAGGATATAATTCCAGATAAGTGGGAAGAAATTTACATTATTAATTATTCAATTTTTATTGCTTGAACCATTTTATCGGTCATAACCGTCATTAATTTATTTATTTTGATTACTAATAAATTAAAGATTATTCGTCTTGATAGTTAACTAGATATTATTTTACACTTAAGAATATGTTTCAAATGCAATATTACCGTATGCAAGAAACACGATACTTTTGACAAAATCTAATAAATTTTTATAGTTGTATGCGATGATATAGATTTAGAAACAAACAAGTTTAATCTTAATTGTTCTTAAAAAAATTAAATTTTTAAAGTGCTCGTTAACTCGTTAAAAATGGTATAAATTATTTATTATTTTTACCTTTCTAGTAGAAAACGTAAAAAGCTTTAACAAACCTTTTCGAAACTTGATACTCTATACTTTTAGAGCCTGCTTTATTTGAATCCGCCGGTCGCTTTTTCTTATATCAAAGAATGTTATGCCAATATGGCGGCTTAAATAAAATAATAGAATTTTCACATTTTTTGATATGAATACGTTATCTCATCGGGTCACAGCTGTGGATTTGGTAATATACAGAATAGTACTTTCAGATGCCACAGCAAAAATTTCAAATATTAATATAGCGGATCTAAAATGGACAACTTTGAAATATAATCGATTTTGTACTAGTAGGCGAAGTAAAATTATAGAACAATTAAAAATCGAATACTATTGGATCCTATTTTCAAAATATTCGTACATAACAGTTATTTATATTTTACGATGGTACGGTCACGTATACGTGAAGAACTTTTAGATCAGGTAACATAATAGCATTTATTTTTTAATTTACATAACCAATTTTAAGCACGGGTCCGGAACGGTCCGAAAAGAGTCGCTACTTACGGCTTCGCTCCTGAGTTTTTCAGAATAACTCCGAGACGGAGTGCTCCGCTCTGGAATTTTTGGGAATAGTAACTCTGAGAAATAGAACCTCTCTATGGAGTTTTTGAAAATAAATCTAATTTTATACATCTTTCAATAAAATTTAGTAAAATTTGGAATTCAGGGGTTTTCGGGATCGCTGATTACGAATCAAAAGTTAGAATTTCAAAAAACAAAATAGCGAAGCCTGTAACTATAGTGTTTACTCGATTTTATGCATCTTTCGATAAAATCGAATAAAATTTATTATACAAGGGTTTTGGGAGTCGCTGATTACGAGTCAAAAGTTGGAATTTCAAAACCAAAATGGCGAAGCCAATGCCTATAGTGTTTATTCGATTTTAAGCATCTTTTGATAAAATATGGTAAAATTTGGTATACAAAGGTTTTCGAGATCCCTGATTTCGAATCAAAATTCAGAATTTCAAAAACAAAATGATCGATAAAATGTGGATAAAGCCGAAGTAATACTATAGTTGCTGACTACGCCGTTTTGTTTTTTGAAATTCTGACTTTCGATTCGTAATCAGAGGCTCCAAAAACCTCTGTATACCAAATTTTACCACATTTGATTAAAAGATGCTTAAAATCGAATAAACACTATAGCTACCGGCTTCGCCATTCTGTTTATGAAATTCCGACTTTTGATTCGTAATCAGCGACCACAAAAACCCCTGTATACCAAATTTAATCAATTTTATCAAATGATACATAAAATCGAGTATACACTATAGTTACTGGCTACACCATTTTGTTTTTTGAAATTATTATTCCAACAGTTGTAATTATTTTTAATTAATAACCTGGATACCGAGTAAGAGCTCTTACTCGGTATTCAGGTTATTTATAGTTGCTCTTAATATCTTATCTTTGCTGAAGAAAACTCCGACTCTGAACGGAGCTTTTATTTTCCCGGAGAATAACTCCGTCTCCGTGCAGGAGTTATTTTTTCCTGGAGAAAAGCCCCGACTCCGATTAAGAGCTATTCTCTGCAGACACAATAAACTTCCTCTCGGAGTTACTTTTTGTTTTCAAGAATCACCACGCTCCGGGAGGGAGTGTTTCTTGACCACCGAGAATAACTCCCTCCCGGTGCGGAGTTATTCTCAGAGTTCAAGAATCGCTCTGTCACGGAGCGGAGTTATTCTCAAATTTTAAGAATAACTCCCTTCCGGAGAGAGTCTTTAATGGAGTTTTCAATAACTCCGAACACCTTTTTTTAAACGCCGCCTTTTCGAATCTGCCATATTGAATTTTGAATTTTTTGCTGTGGCATCTTAAAGTATAAGTCTGTATGCTTCCAGATCCACAGTTTCAACCTGATCGGGTAATGTATTCATTTAAAAAATTACGATTTTTAAGAAAATAATGTGAAAATTTGCTTGATTTATTTCATATAACCTGACGTATTTGATGAATGCTTAGACATAAGAAAAAAGTATCAGCGGATTTGAATAGCAGTCTCAAAAACTATAGGATACAAAGTTTTTTAAAGATCTGTCGAAGCTTTTTATGTTTTCCAGAAAGGAGTATGCCATTTCAGGCGTTGATGGGAGGAGACCGCAACTGTGTATTTAAAAGTTGTCCTGATTCTTTGTACTGTACAGAATTGGGGA
Organism: Gastracanthus pulcherrimus; assembly: GCA_949152435.1. Lineage (NCBI taxonomy): Eukaryota > Metazoa > Arthropoda > Insecta > Hymenoptera > Pteromalidae > Gastracanthus > Gastracanthus pulcherrimus. The sequence continues at coordinate 122,929,322 of OX424576.1, read as the reverse complement.
CAACTTTCAGAAATTGGTAAAATTATAAGAACTCAATGAATTAAGTGACGAAACGCAAATTTCGCTTTGGATCTTAGTATGGCTACCTCTCAAAGAAATCATTTATCTACATTCTTTTTTAATTTTATTTAGCTATTACGGTAGGTCATAGTTCGTTATCAACAAATTTTTGAAGAACTGTTGATAATTAGCTTTTTAGCGATTTTTTTTAGTAAGGCGAATTTTCTCCAATATAACTAATAAATACTTTCATAATAACGGAACAGTCATTTTAAATTTTAGTGTATCAGTTCTAGGAGCCTCCTTTAATTATTTAAGCAGCATTGATTACTTATTCAATATTATCTTTGTTTGCAGTCGATGTATGTTCGCTATCTTTTGGATAAATTTTAACAATATGCTAATTTACAAAAATCAGTTTACGAATAAAGCATTTTCTAATATATTATAACAAAATTGAAGATTTTAGCAGAATTATAATTGTAAATTTGATAAATTCTAAAATTGAATGAGAATTCCAGAAAACTCAAAAAATTCCCTGAGATTTCCAGGTTTTTCTAGAGTAAATTTTATTCCTTGAGATTTCCTGGTTTTCCAGGTGTTACAGGTGCGCTAGACACTCTGTACATGTTTGTATAACAATAAACTCAAAGGATAAATAGGCTGCATTTTAATATTTTTTTATTATTATTCTTGTGCTACCCGTATTGACATTATTGCCCTTTTACGGGACACTCTCACTACCTATGTGTGGGAGTGTTTGATCCTGAACCCAATCTATGCGTCCCATTGAATTCCCGCATTTTCCCAGGGACATGTCCTGTGATGTGGGGAAAAAAAAACTTGGTCGACCAAAGAAACCCACGCCAAGAACCAGCCAATGGGAAAGTCAAACTTACGCACCTTCTAATTCCTCGAAAAGCACCTACATTTCGTTTCTCATCTGCGAATACATCATTTTTTGGACGGGGTGCCCAAGCGGTCATCCATCCAAGTACAAGCAATGCCCTGCGACGCTTAACTTTGATGATCGATCACTCGGGAGATCCCCGGACCCCTGCAATGGTACCGATTAAGCTGCGTTTTAATATTATTATGACATTTATTACAAAACATGCACTGAAAAGGGAATTGCTAAAATCAAACAAATTTTAATGGATTCAAAAATATGATGTTTTTCAATAGTAGTAAAGAAAAATTAATTTACTTCAAAGCACAATTATTGTTTGAAATAAAATAGTATTTGTTCAACTAAAGTAATTATTTACTTAAACTGAACAAAAATGATTGAGTATCAAATAATTAATAATTTGATTGAAATAAGTATTTATTTGAATGAAGGTAGTATGAACTCAAAACAAATAAAATTTCTTCTAAATTTAATATATATTTCTTTAATTGAAATAATTATTTGTTTCAATTAAACAAACATAATTTAATATCAAATAATTAATAATTTCATTAAAATAACTATTCATTTGAATGAATGTAATATGATCTTAAAGTAATTCAAATTTATCCTCTATTATATTAACGAGCATCATTCAGACTTTTTTTCTTCAGTCACCGTTGATAGTTAATATCTTTTCCCTACAGTTAACTACATTTGTTAATAATTATTGTTAATAATTATGTGAAGGGGTAAATAAAACATTTTTTTTAAATTTTCATTGTATTTTAAGCGCGTGGGTGTATGAATAGGTGGAGGCGCAAAAGTAAAATCACGTAATTTGCAGAATTTTTTATTTATAATCTGTACTCGGACACATTTGACGTCACTGATGATGAATTCGTAGATTATTTTTTATTATTTTTTATGCGCGTGAGTGTATGAAAGGGTGGAGGCGCAAAAGTCAAATCTCGTAATTTTCAGAATTTTTTATTCATAATCGGCGCTCGGGTACATTTGAGTACGCTGATGACGAATCCGCGGATTTTTTTTGATTTTTTTTGTGCGTGGGTATACGAAAGAGTGGAGGCGCGAAAGTCGAATCGCGTAATTTTCAGAACTTTTTATTCATAATCGGTACTCGGACACATTTGACGTCACTGAAGACGAATCCGTAGATTATTTTTTGTTTTTTTTTGTGCGCGTGGGTGTACGAAAGGGTGGAGGCGCAAAAATCAAATCTCATAATTTTCAGAATTTTTTATTCATAATCGGCACTCGGGTACATTTGAGTACGCTGATGACGAATCCGCGGATATTTATTTTTTTTTGTGCACGTGGGTGTACGAAAGAGTGGAGGCGCGAAAGTCGAATCGCCTAATTTTCAGATATTTTGTATGAAATTCGGTACTCGGACACATTTGAGTACGCTGATGACGAATTCGCGGATCTTTATTTATTTTTTTTGTACGCGTGGGTGTACGAAAGAGTGGAAACGCGAAAGTCAACTCATGTAATTTTTGGAATTTTTTTATCAAAATCGACAATCGGGCATATTAAATACATACAAAAAACAGCTAATGATATTTTATTCATTTTCTTTAATTTAATATGTTTCCGTTTTTATTTCCTCGTAATTTATTTTTTACATAAATAAAACACCTAGACATAATATATTATAATTGAAATTATTTTTCAGAACTTTATATAGTAAAAATACTTCAACACTGTAGAAAGTATGCCCTTACAGACCATAAAAGAAAACTAATACACAAGTAGTAATGACAAAGAGAAGGTATAAGCATTTGTGTACATGCGCATGTAAAAACACGTATTAATGCCAGAAATCTGTATAAAGATAAGATACAATACGTCTAAATCTCGGCAAAACGAAACAGTAATGCCCATTGGAGTTTATATGCTACATTGTTTTTTTTTTCATTTTTTTTAAATTTTATTAATTTTTTCAATAAAAAAATTGATTTGGTATTAAATTATTAAAAATTTGTAAGTATTGGAAAATTTTAGATGAAGATATATACGTATTCAAGATACAGATAATGTAGTATCTTTTTCTTAGCTATTTACCGCTACACAGTTTGATCCTCTCAGTCAAGTCGTAAACTTAAACCGCAACACGTCGTATAAATCAAAGTTTGGTGAAAATCATGACTGATAATTCAGGTAATAATTAAAGCAAATTAAATACAAATTCATTAATATATTAATATATTCTTCTATGGAATACTACAGATTATAATATTTGTATTCTTGAGTTCCGAAACTAGCAAATGCAATAGAATTATTATATAATCTAATGCATTTTCTAAATTGTTGATTTGTTATAAATAAATTTTTTATCTCTTCTGGATAATCAGGATCTTTTGGTAAAGATACTTACTTGTACTTTTATGACAACAGTTTGAAAATTTTTTATCCCTAGGAAGTTCAAAACTAAAATGTTTCGCTTGACAAAATTCACATTGTTAATTTAAATTACCCACATTACTCTCTTCTATTAAAATTTCATTAATATCAGAATTTGCTATAAAAGCACATTTATTATTTGTATTTTGATCCAAAGAAACTTTTATCCTTTTTTAATCGAAGTTTTGTTTTTTTTCATAATAGTTTTTATTTTTATCAGAAATTATTAGTTTTTCGTCTTTTTTTATAAAATGAGGTTCATAAGATTCTTTCCTTTTTTTTTAAATTTTTTCTCTATTTTTATCGTAATATTGTTTATTTCTAGCTTTCTTTGATTTAACAGATTTATTAATTTCAAGATTACTTTGTCGTTTTCTATTGTATTTCCGTTTAAAATTTGTTATAAGTGCAGACTTAAAAAGTATTTCATTTGTTTGTTTTGTATCGACAATTTCATCAGTTATAATATTCTCTAACATTACAATGTCCTTACTACATGCACTATTATCATCTACTCTTAAAATTTTAGAATCATTATAAAATCGTTTATATTGTTTACAAACTGATTTCAGTAATAACATTTCCTCCTTTGCAAGTTCATCTAATTTTTGAGATTCAAGCAATTCGAATTCAATATCATTAAACTTTAAATTCGATACATTAAAGAGTTTAGCGTACTTAACTCTACGAATTAATGGAATAGTATTTAAAACAAAATCAACATTTTTATTATAATTTGTAAATAAAGGAAACATTTGTAAAGAATTTGTATTATACATTTTTAATAAGAGTTCTCTCATTTTATTAATGTCAAAGCGTAAACCACATGGACAAAGATTAAAAATGATTGAAGTAGTAAATGCAATAGAAATAACTTTAGAATCATAAGCATAAGGAAATAGTCTATTAATATAAATTTTACAATCTTTTTGTCAAGAACTTGATATTCAAACTATCAAAAACATGAATATCACGATTAGAGTATCAAATACACTTAAAATGTCCATGTTTGTTATGACCCGAAAAAAGAATCTGAATATACTCTGAATCAATCGGAACTGGTTGTATATTATTTGGTTTTTGAATATATAGTAATGATTGCATCGAAAATGATGTTTGACTTTTAAGTATTTGATTGAATTTAAATATATGTGTATCTAGTAACATACTTTTATCACATGAGTAGTTATTTTTACCAATAACAATAAGTTTTTCTAATTCAGTCAACATTTTATAATATAAAGATAAAATAATTGTTGAAGTAGTTTAAATCGAAAAATGTATTAATAATCGGTTATATGCCTGCAAAAATTAAAAATAATTATAATATTAAGTATATTTTTTTTCAAACCCATAGAGGTCTCATTTTAAGACTTCAAAAATTAAACGCATTTTTTTAGATCCAAAAATGATCGATGCCTGTTCTGGGAGTTATACAAGCACTTTTGTATTAAAAAGATTCTATATCCATGTTTTTTTTTATACTGATCCAGGTAATAAAACTCTTATTCTTTCTCATTTTAAGATTAGATTTTAAGATAAGTACACTTGACGAGGAAAACATCTGATTCGAACGAATTGAATTTTTTTTATAATCCTCCAATGCGGTTAGCTAAAACATGCATTCGATCAAATGAAATTGCAGTATTTAAAAAAAATTCAAATCGTTAGAATCAAATGTTTTCCACGTCAAGTGTACATATAATGAATATTTTAATATAACAATAAAAGTGTTTGTTAAAGCATAATTGCAATAATTTTAATGCTGAGCAGAAAAGCGAAAATATTTCTATAAAATTTTCAATAAGAATACAAAATTTAATGTATTACATATTTTGAAATATATATATCTATCAAATGCTTACATATAATAAAAACATATAGATTAGTTATTATTAAATTTATGTTTATTTATACTAATACAATTCAAGGAAAAAATGCGCTATAGAACTTTCTACAAGAATAAATCGTCAAAATCTAAATTCAAGCTGTGTCCCAAAAATTCCAGCGTGCAAAAGGCTTCAAGCCATTTTGGAGCACTAAGGTCCTTATTGCATCCAACCCTTAAATTGCTCGGAGGCGGAGACCCCGCTACCCGACGCGTCCCCAGGTGGCGGATAGGGGGACGGCCAGCAGAATGCCGCTGGCTGGTTGTGAAATAAGCACTATGAAGTGACGAATAATCAATCGTGGACCAATCCTCGGTCAACTAATAGCGGTAAATGGCTGAGTAACATCCTCTCCACACTGAACACATACAAGCACAAACATGAGAGACAATCATGCATGACACTCTCCTACGCCAACACACATTACCCTTACAAATACGGCTCTTCGATCGGTAAAGTCACCCAGGCGAGCAGGGTAAAGACGAACGACGCAATTTCGGGAATGATTGGTTGGAGGCTCTATAAACGGGCATCATCCAACGAGTCACGCGAGCTAATCGAATCGAAGTACATTCTCTTCGCCCAGGGGCTCTATAAACGAGTTTCTACTGGGGGGAGTAGAGGACGACTTCTCCCCGAGGGTCACATAAACGGGCTTTTCTCTGGAAGATGTCGTCCATTAGATGCAGTAGTCAATCGAAGCGCCAATAAGCTTGACTCTGGTGGGCTATACCAAGCGAAGGACCACACTTACGTTATACATACACATACAGATAATACACACATACACATAAACATGACTACGAATGAATGGGCTGTGGCCAGCGGCTGGTGGATATTCCCGTCAGACTAATCAAGGGAGGAGTAGTAGCCTCCTGACCGGGGAGGTGCGAGATGTCAGTACCTTACCTCTGTGGGAGAGTGTTGCGCTTTCTTCCCTTTCGATTGCAGCCTCGGGAGGGGCGGGCGCACCGCTCAACCACATGTTCAAAGTGGGAGGACCGCTCTTGCATCGCTGACTGGAGCCTAGGACGGGGTTGATATCAGTATGCTCTGGGCGCAGGTATGAAGGATTATCTGGTCAATATTTCCTTATACCCGAAGATGCGTAGGGTAAATCGCACACCGTCTAGCCTGAGGTTTGGGTCAGGTGTTGGATCGGTACCGGCATCGCCCACTCGATAGGGGTGACGTTAAACCTTTTGCTTCAATATGGCGCGGGCCTATCCCGTAACCTTTTTTAATAGAGTCACTGATGACGATAGGACTGACCTCCCGACAAGCCGCTTCTCGGTTTCGGCATCCATAAATAGGGAATATCTCAGGCGGGGATAGCAGCTCCACTGCGGTGGGGCTCCCATAATGGGCGAACCGTCTTAATCCATTTTTTTTTATATACAGAATGTCAAATACAACAACAATAATTGTAGAAGAAGAAGAGAAGAACTCGGCGAAGACCCTCCCGAGCACGCCATTATGCAGGGTATTTGCAAAAGAGAATCCTGGCAGCACAGCAGATACGGCAGAAATAGGAGCTAGCTGCTCGAGTAATAGTTACGAAGAACTAGCTACCATCAGACGCAGTGTAACGCAATCAGAGAAGGAAGAATCGGGCATCTTTCAGGAAATAAAGATTGTCCTCAAAAAAATGATGGAGGCCGCAAAAAAACAGCCAAATATCACCAAAATTGTAAAAGATGGCCTTTATATCTTAGAAGACAAAGTAGAGGCATTAGAAGAAGGTCGACGAGCTTGTCTAAAGGCGCGCCGTACGCTAGCGGAGAAATCTCGAGAGATCCTCCCAGAAAAAACACTGGCAAGTCTCCAATGCCCAGCGATGGGACCACAGCCGAAAAGGCAGTCGTCTGTGTCACCATCGGACATGCAAGGAGGAGGAGGCCGACAAAAAAAGAAGAAGAAGAAGGACTCAGCAGCACTCCAGTCGGAAGCAGCATCCCTTGGAGCAAAGGCGAGCGAGGAGATGATAACAAAGGAAAGTAATTGGACCGAGGTTAGATCCAACAAAGACAGAAGAAGGCAGCAGCGAGAGTCACAAACCGACGGACGAGCGACCCAGCAGCTACAGCGGCGGCGGCAGCAGCAGGGACAAGGTCAGCAGCAGCAGCAGAGACATCAACCAGATAATGATATCCGAAAGAGAAGAGTCAAGCCGAATGCCATCATCATTAAGTCCACGACTGGCAAGACATACGCTGAGATTCTTGTTGATATCCGGAAATCCGTCATTCTGGAAGATAACGGAAAGAAAATCAAATCTGTCCGGCAAACGAGAGAAGGCCAAGTCCTTCTCGAATTAAAAAAGAGCACGGCTGACTCTAGGGCAACCTTCTCACAAGCCCTCAGGTCAGTAGTGGGGCAACAGTGTACAGTAGGAGAGTTAGTCCCTAGAGCAGTCCTAGAGATAAGGGACCTCGATGCATGCACCACCTTGGAAGAAATTCAGCAAGCTCTGCAGCGGGACCTGGTAGATTACGACGGGTATATGAAGGTCTCGCTCTCCCTGCCAAACCAGAGAGGGCAATGTATGGCAACCGTGACGGTAGAGGAATCCGCCGCCACTACGCTTATGAAGACGGCCCGGATAAAAGTCGTCTGGATAAACTGCAGGATACGAAGGAGGACTATAGTGCCCAGGTGTTACAAGTGCCTGGGCTATGGTCACCAGAGCCCCAGATGCGAGGGTCCGGACCGTAGTGCACTCTGCTACCGATGCGGGGATAACGGGCACAAGGCAAAGGACTGCTCCGCCGCTCATAAGTGCTTTCTCTGCCCCGAGCAGCAGGGGAAACCCGAGGCTCGCAATCACATAGCCGGCTCGGGAGCGTGTGCCGCTTTCCGTGCGGCTCTTGAAAGAGAAAAGAGAAAATGGCGATAGTTCTCCAGGGGAACATAAATAGAAGCAGGACGGCAAATGACTTGCTCCCTCTGATCTGTCTCGAGAACAGCGTTGACGTCGTACTCGTCAGCGAACAATATCAGGATAGAAAAGATGGGGGCTGGTACCGCGACGCTCTTGGAACTGCAGCGATATGGGTTCCCAACCCATGCCGCTTTCATGTGACATGCCATGGATCCGGTAGTGGATATGTTTGGGTGAGGTGCGCGGACGTCAACTACGTTAGCTGCTACCTCACACCAAATGAAGCAATCGGGCGCTTTCAAGCTAAATTGGAAGCTCTCGAGGATGCTGTCAGAGAAATGGAGGGGGAGCTGATAGTGGCCGGAGACCTCAATGCCAAAGCTCTCGAATGGGGTGAAAACCAACCGAACTCCAGAGGGAGACAAATCATGGACATGGCATCCAGATTAGGACTCGTGGTCCTAAACACCGGCTCCACGCCAACCTTCAGGAGGCTCGGTTACAGGGGTACCATCGTCGATGTCTCTCTGGCAACGGAACGCCTAGCAGCACAAATACAGGACTGGAAGGTGATTGAGGACTACACAGCCAGCGACCACCAGTATATCACGTTCCGCGTGCGTGATAACAAGCCGATTGGCGGTCCGCTGGCGCGAGGTCCTGCTAGGTGGAACGTTGCAAAAATGGACTTCGAGAAGCTGTCTCTGGCCCTAGAACGCGGTCAGCAAACCTTAATAGAAATCCCGGTCGATGCGACGCCATCCGAACGGGCAGAGATAATGGCAAACACTACCATGCGCATTATCAATCGTGCCTGCAAAGAGGCGATTCCAAAGAAGCGAGCGCGGAGTGGAAGGCGTCCTGCTTACTGGTGGACGAACGAAATCGCGGAGCTGCGGCGACAGTGCTTACGACTAAGGCGCGTAGCACAAAGAGCCAAAAGGGGTGACCGCGATGTTGCTCTTAAGATCGCAGAGCATCAAACGGCGAAGAGAGCTCTCAGCCGAGCCATTAAAGCTAGCAAGTACAACTGCTGGAGGAAATTGGGGGAGGATTTGAACAACGATCCATGGGGGCTGGGGTATAAGATCGTCGCTCGCAAATTGAGAGCGTTTAAAAATGACTGTTCCATGAGCGCAGCGACGATGGACAACATCGTAAGTGCCCTATTTCCCACACATCCGAAACGCACGGATACCCCCTTGATGTCAGAAGGCCCTGAGGCCCCACCATTTACAAGGGCAGAACTGAATATGGCCGTACGCAGCCTAAAGAAAAAGAAAGCCCCAGGGCCAGACACCCTTCCAGCGGAAGTACTGAAAGCAGTGGCACGGAGTCAACCCGAACTATTGCTTGCCATGTACAACTCTTGTCTCCAGGCGGGAGTTTTCTATTCCCGATGGAAGGAGGCGAGACTCGTGCTGATAAGCAAGGGTAATGGGCCAACCAACGAGCCGTCGTCGTACAGACCTCTCTGCATGTTGGACACTGCCGGGAAACTCCTGGAGAAGCTGATTAGACCTCGGTTACACGCAGCATTAAGAACAGCTGGCGATCTCTCTGAGAGGCAATACGGCTTTCGGAGAGGCAGATCGACCACAGATGCTATCCAGGAGGTAGTTAAGGCGGCCAGAAGCACGGAACGCGGAAACCACTTTTCGCGTCCAATGTGTCTAATGGCCACACTTGATGTTAAAAATGCTTTCAACTCGGTGAGGTGGAAGGATGCACTGCAGGCGATGGAGCGGGACTTCAAGGTGCCCGTGCACCTCCTCCAGATTATCGGAAACTATCTGAAGGACCGCTACATCTTGTACGACACGGAGGATGGCCCACGGAGGCGGGAGCTCACGTCCGGTGCCGCTCAGGGCTCCATTCTGGGATCCGATATATGGAACATCTTCTACGACGGAATCCTTCGAATGGAGATGCCTGAGGGCTGTTTCCTGATCGGGTATGCAGATGACGTAGCGCTCATTATCATCGCGAGATGCATGATGATAGCGAGGATGCGACTCGAACAGGCAATGCGCCGAATTCGCCGATGGATGAGCGATCACGGGCTGGAACTGGCGGAGATCGTGCTCCTCACGAAGCAGCGTGTCCCCAGAATACAACCGGTACTGATAGGTGGGATGGCACTACAGACCAAGGCAGTTGTGAAATACCTGGGGGTGATGCTAGATACGAAGCTCACCTTCTGGGAACAAATTAGAAAGGGAGCAGACAAGGCGGCCGTGATAGTGGCCTCACTGAGCAGGGTGATGGCCAATATCGGCGGGCCTCGTCCATGTATCAGGCGGCTACTGCTACGAACCGCAGAGTCCATAATGCTCTACGGTGCTGAGGTCTGGGCTGATGCCATGCGTTACGAAAAGTATCGTAAACGCCTAGCGGCAGTGCAACGGAGATGCGCGCTTCGCGTAGTGAGTTCGTATCGCACGGTCTCTGAACCTGCGGCATTAGTGGTTGCCGGGTAATACCCATCCACCTACTAGCCCGGGAGCGACAATTCGTCCACCAGAAGAAAGAAACCCTTGGAAGAAGAACAGCCAGAGAAGTCGCCAGGGAGCAATCACTGCTCTCCTGGCAGACACAATGGGAGAGCGAAAAGTACGGAAGGTGGACAGCCAGGCTTATAAGCCAGGTAGCGCCGTGGATCAGTCGTAAACACGGGGACGTAAATTTTTACCTAACGCAGATGCTGACTGGACACGGATACTTCCGTACGTACCTACACAGGATGGGGAAGGCGGCGGACCCACAGTGCCTCTACTGCAGATCCCCACAAGACGATGTCCTCCACACGTTCTTCGAATGCGAGCGATGGAGGGACACTAGGACTGCTCTGGAAGAAGAGATGGGACGTATAACTCCCGATAACATAGTCAACGTCATGCTAAATGACGCGCGCAGCTGGAGGAGGATCGCCCACTTCGTACAAAACATCTTAATGTCGAAGCGGGAGGATCTCCAGCAATAACGACGTGCCACGTAGCAAAAAAAACTGGCTCCACCCCGAAGTAATGCCTCACGGCGGTTCCGGGGTGGATGCAATGGCCAGTCAGAGAGGAGGTCCCCTCGGTGGACTCCCGTCGACTCCGGTCTGCGGCTGTAGGCCGCGGAGCGCAGTCGGCGGGTCTGCACTAAGGGGGTGTGTTTTAGTGGGTATGCCAACAATGGAGAGTCTCACACACCGGGGGGTCGGCCCCCTGAGGTCTATCAAAGATTTCCCCCTCCCTACAAAAAAAAAAAAAAAAAAAAAAAAAAACCTTAAATTGCAACTTTTTAATTAAATATAAGATTTAATACATCTTATTCAACGTAAATTTATACAAATATACTTCAATAAAAATAATGGAATAAATTTTATTATTAATAGAATAAATTTATTATAAGCATGAGTGTTTGTTAAATAAATTAAATAAAATAAATTAAAATTATATTAAGTTTATTATAAATGAGTTATTACCTGTAAATTTAACAACTTAAAATGATGTAAGATTGATTAATAATGAAAGTAATACACAAGGAACGAGATGTAAAAATATATATTTCCTCGTATAGAACTAAATCGACAGTGATTCTTGGAAACAGACTACCTCGACTATGCATGAAACTAAAAGGCACCCAGCGTAATGTAAACACTATCAGAGTTGCTTTGATTTTTATAAAATGTTCTTCAAGACCATAATACAAAGCCAATATAATAGTAGTTGTAACTTTATACGTGAATAGGCATCTGCATATATTGTATAACTGCGTATACGTTATAACAACCTTCCAAGCATTCAAAATATTGTATGTATATGCTTTCGCATGTATATTGTTTCTTATTTTACTATTAAATCAAAATTAATTATACGTGAATGTATTTTAAGCCTATTTTCACGTTTTACAACATAATTATTATGATTTTAATTATTAACCAATTCATAATACGTAATAATGTAAAAGATTAAATTTTTAAATTTTAGATATTCATGAATAAATTGACAAAACTTCGTGACTGCCATAAATATTGTAAGCAATATTATAACCTACATTTCCCGCAAAAATCAGAAATCTATTCTACTAGAAAAATTTTATTTATCTTTCTGCCGAGCATTGAAAATATTGTACTTATTCTTTTACAGATATTTTTTTAATTATTTTACAACTCAAATAATTTTTTTTTTATAATTAAGCTAATTTTTAACTTTGAGATTTTCATTTTTATTGTTTAATGTAAATACAAGTTGTAAAGACAATATGAAATAACTTTTTCAACTGCACAGAAAGTGAAGAAACAAGTACAATCAGATAAAAAAATCACTTAGTTGCTTATAAAGAATAATAATAAAACAATTGTGATAAACCACAATTTAGTTATCCTTTGTTATGTAGTTATCTATCAATTTAAAAAATTTAAAGTTTTTATTTCAATTTCTCACAGAATGGCATTTGAATAATATGATTTTTAAATATTATTTAAATGCATTTAGGCGATATATTTACAAGTAAACTTCAAACTTTATAAAATGATTGATAATTACATAACGAAGGGGAATTATGTCGTGGTTTATCATAATTTTGTTTTTATTATTTATTACAACAAAATTATATAATTTCTTTGTCTGATATATTGTAGAGCAAACTTAAAATTTTTAAATAACTTTCGAACCGCCTTAAGTAGACGCGGGATACCGACAATAGATTTCTACTATAGCTCGCGCGTATTATTTATTTTTTATAAAAAAGTAATTAATGAAAGGTAAAAATAAAAGCTGTCCCCGCTTCGTCATACAATCCCAATAAGCACACTTTTCGAAAAAAGAATTATTTAAGAATTAATGAATGTCCGCAATTAATTAATACTTGTAGTATTCAAAAAGTATTATGAACGTATTCTTTGTAAACTAATCAATGTTAACAGTGATCACGGCCGAAAATACTAAAGACTTTAGAAAGTATAACATAAATAATCAAAAAGTATGCATAAAGTATCCTTTCAAAAATAAAAAGAATAATTTAAATACTCTTTAAGTAATCTTTAATTATTACAACTGAGACATAATGTGACACACTTTTTTAAATTATAATCAAGAAGATATATCAAACAATATTGGTATACTTTATGATATGATTTATCACAAATTCATAAATTATTGTATATTCACATTATTTGTTACATCTTACTATACAACCCGAGTAGAAATGAATCCGGTGTGTAATGGGGCACGAGTAAGACCCTAATAAGGCCTGATAAGGTTTTATCAAGGCCTGACTAGCGCTCTATTACATGCCTGAATTCATTTCTACTCAGGAACTCTAACTGATGAAATAGCAAAGTGGTTATATTACAGGACTGTTGAACCGAAGGTCATGAGTTCAAGCCCAACTGTCGCCATTTATTTTAATTTTTTTTGCGCTCAATTATATCAATTTATATATACAAAAAAACAAAATATGTTTTAAATTAATTTATAAATCTACAGAAATCAATATTTTGAACTGCATATCCATTACCAAATTGCACTTGCAACAAAAGAATTATTTATGAATTATTTAAGTTTCACACTAGAGCGTACATTCGGCACTTTAAGAACTCTTTTAGAATACTTTTAGTAAAAAAGTATTAAAAAAGAATTCTTATAGAATTAAATAAGGTTTTTACTTTTTGAGATTATTAGTATTTGTGTAACTGCTGATTTCTCTCAGTTATATACTATTTGCAAAAAGTTTGATTTACTGAAGTTTTTAAGTTATAGAGTAATATATTTTACTATTTATGCTACTCAATAACTTAAAAGCTTCAGTTAATCAAACTTTTTGCTAAAAGTATACAACCAACGGAAACCACCTGATATATGAGTATATCTTTGAACTTTTAACTTTTTGCAGAATAGATATGGCACAAATCCTGATTGCTGGCACACGAGTTTCTGATCAGGCACATCATCCTACGAGGAATTATTCCATTTGTCTGATACCAAAGAAGAGATCATCAAATCGCTACAAATATCGAATCAATGCTACAGATGCAGTTCTTAAAATAGCATCAAAATTAATTACGATTTCATTAAGAATACAATGTGATGAAAAACGTAACTAATTTTGATGCTATTTTAAGGACTGCATCTGTAGCATTGATTCGATAATTGTAGCGATTTGATGATCTCTTCTTTAGCATCAGACAAATGGAATAATCCCCAGTAGGATGATGTGCCTGATCATGAACTCGTGTGCGAACAATCAGAATTTGTGCCATATCTATTCCGCAAAAAGTTAAAAGTTCTAGAGATATACTCATATACAAATACTAGTAATTCTATAGCGAAGCGGGGACATCTTTTATTTTTACCTTTCATTAATTAGTTTTTTAATAATAAATAAATAACACGCGCGAGGCATAGTAGAAATCTACTATCGGTATTAAGCTTCCTCTTAATATTAATTTTCTTCTCAATACGCTAACGAATTTGTATTTAACTTAACATTAGAATAACCGATAGTTGGCTTTTTCAGCAAATATTAAATTTAACTCTGATAAAGCAAGTAAAAGAATTAAAATCGTTGTCATTAAATATGGAATGTCAACAATTCACTTTTCCCAAAAATAATAAATTTAAATTTAATAATAATAAAATCTATGATTATTTATATATATTAATTAAGAGCAATAGTAAAAACTATACATTTTTCTTTAGATATTCAATAAATAAATACTTATAGATCATGGACCGAACGAGCGTTAGCGAGTGAGGTTAAACTGGCTAGTTTTATATTAAATATATATTCATTTGACTGAAGTAATTACTTTTAAAAACTAACAAAAATAATAATTTATTAGGTTACTTTCCCAACGCGAAGCATTGACAAATGTCCAAAAGCGACGCTTCGAAATTTCTGTCAGTGTACAAAGCTTTGACACTACATTGGAAAGTTTAAATTTATTACATCGTTTTCATTAGCACTTATTTAGTAGAGTATAGCTTGAACTTTTACTGTTGAATGTATGATGTTGAAGTATTCATAATTTAAATCATAATATTTGTATATATCCCTTTATTTTCATAAATATTATGTAATAGCTGGCACAAACTACGGGTGAACTTATATTATTTTTACATACTTACTATCCTGATAATATTTATGAGTTATGCCTAGTTTTCTTATATATTCTGTATTATTTCCAGTATAAGGGAATAGAAAAATACGCCTAAATTATTCAACCACCAACAATAATATGGCATATTAGTGGATTTCACAGATATTGATGTAGATTTGAAGGTCAGCAATCTTTCCTGTATAGCAGAAAAGTTATTAATTACATATTAATAATTGAAGGCATCTGTAATCTTGGGTTTCATGGAAGAACGCCACGTCAATCACCAAACATCACTTAAACCTATTTAATGGTAACTCGAACTGGCTTCGATAACTGTCTACTAAAGATTTTTTACTTATGTGCACATTGAATCTTGACTACAGTTATTTAAAAAAGTGTCTTCATTATTTACTTTTATATTAGACAGAATCTAAATGCATATCGTGTGAAACAGAATGACCGTATTTAAGTGAAGTGCTATGAAACTGTATTTTAGTATAATTAATGTAACCGTGCATTCCAGTATTTTGATTATTTTGATTATTTTATCTTTTTGTAAATAGCATAACTTTTCATGGTAATTTGGACCATTATTCAAACAAGGCTCATTTGATAGGTATCGACTCAAGGAATAATTTGAATCCTGATTTGATTAATTTGGTTAAGACGCAACTATACTAAAGTGTTAATGTAGATGTATACTTTCCTAGCTAATCTTAATTAATGTTATTAAGTTTCTTAAAATAATAGTAGCAAATTCTCTACAAAATTTGCAAAAAAAAAATTGTTACATTTTTTTCTCTAAAGTGCAATAATTTCAAATGAAAAATACATAAAAGTTAGAAGTTACGGAGAAGATTAAAATATTCAGTTCTTATGTGTCCACATAACTTTTTTCACTTTTAACCTTAGCCGGGGGCCACTTTGACAAGGAGAGGGCACACCCTCCGGGAAACGGAATTTGGTCAGACTTTGGGAGGTGTTTTCTGGGCCCCTAATATGAATGACATTTTTTATCGGATCATGGAAAAAAATATATTTTTTTCGAATATAACTCAGGCTGCCCCCTTAAGGTCTAAACATATTTTTTGTATATTTTCATAATAAATTGAAACAATTTTAACGTTCGTTCTAAGATTAAAAATTTTTGGTCGGCTGACTTGACTTGGAATATCTCATATATATATATATATATATATATATATATATATATATATATATATATATATGTTCCAGGATCTAGAGTATATACAGTCAGAGAAACTTCCATTAAATATTTAAAGAAATAACCCTATAACCGCCCCCGAAATACGTTGATACATTTTCCCCCATGTATGTTTAATCCAGAAACCCAAGTATGGATGGCGCGAAGCGCGCGCCACCTATACTTGGGTTATTGGGTTAAACTCTTATGGAAGATATTAATATTGGGTCCCGGAAAGTACCGTTACATATATAAGTTTTCCGAGTTGCCCGGAAACACCCAAATTTTTCTTTTTTTTTAGTGTCCAGGCCTTAAGACTAGTAGTATATACCATGCGACAGCTTCGTGCTAAGTCGACGAAAAGAGGACTTTGAAAGAAAATTTTCGTATAAAGTGCGGAGTGAAAGTGAAGATTGATAAACTGTATACAATCTGTGATAATAGGCGCTATTTTTCATCAAAAACTTACGGAGTTATGATCAAAACTAAATGCTTATGGGGAAATAGTACAGGGATCGCATCGAAATTACAAACATCCGTAGCGGCCTGAATTTTTCGTAACCCGAAGAAAAAGTCCTGAGAGATTGTTCTCCCCGGCGGAGGGAGTAAATACACATATTTTTCACGCAGAAAATCGGTCATTTTTGAGTCGAAAACTTTCCTCGAGAATCCGACGTCATCGCATATCATTACAAAGATTTGCAGGTATACATATATACCTATGCATGTTGTGAATTACTGTTACTATTTATTATTTATTACTGTTTTTGTGTAAGAAACTAGGAATTCAGAACAGAGTGTTCCAACACTAAAGCTCGAATTTCAAATCAGGAAAGCCCCAAGAAAACAGTTCCAACCAATTCAACCGTGGGACAGCCTGGATCAGCCCTGGAATACTCCTCCTATATCCTGGTTCCAACCTCAGGATTGCGGATGACAAGTCAGAAGAGCTCAAAGAAAAGTGTTTCAACCAGTTCATCCCTGGAACAGCCAGTTCCTTTCCTGGAACAACCAGGATATATATACCTTCTATATCGGTTATATCCTCGGACACATGTTCCGTACGTCATCTGCTCCGCACTGGAAGGAGTGGTCACGGAGCAACAAGAAGCCAAGAGAGGAGCGTTCTCTCCGGCGTCCCGCCCCCACCAGTTGTGTATGCATACTGTCATCCGCAGCGCCGCTGGGACAACATAGCCCGTACCTGAGTGGCGAGAAAGTGAAGCCGACCACCAAGAATACGGACGTAGACATTATCACGGGATTAGCGGATACCATGCTATCAGTAGTGAACGCAAGTAGCTCCTGCACTAACTTACAGGGGCTCACTCCACCTTCGCCCAGTTTCACGGACACCTGCAGTTTTCGAAAACTTGAAAGTGGAGCATCGATGACTAACTGCAGCCCTGACGACATCTTCGATGAAAACAACTTGGAACACATCAATGCAACAGGCGAGAGCAACAAGATTACAATAAGAAGGCTCAAAAGGCATGTTAGTGGCCTCTCAGCCATGGCAAATAAGGTGACCTCCTTGACGGCTAAACTGGATGATGTTTTTCAGGCATTGAAGCTTTTACCAGCATTGGTGTTCGATGTCAAAACCTCAAATGAAAGGTTATCCGCCCAGGAGGTCAAACTTGCCCATCAGGATGCCAAGCTGGTGGAACTTGAATGTACCCGCACATCGTTAAGTGAAAAGTGTGCGGCTATGACTGAGCGGGTCCTACTGCTGAAATAGCAAGGCTTTGGAGATATATCTACACCAATCTCGCTGCCGGAGCAACGCCAAGCCTCCATTAGTCGTGCCCGCGCACGGCCCTCCACAACACCGTCGGGGCAACAAAGCTGGAGCCTGAGTGGCGGGAAGGCGGTGCCAAGAAGTACCAAGAATACGGACATTGAAGGTATTGCGGATACCATGCTATCAGCAGAGAACACGAGTAACTTCTGCACCAACTCGGTGAACACGGCAGTAACCTATGCTCTGGACATCTCATCGGTCATTAAAAGCGGTACGATGAATTCTGCGTTGGTTCGCTATGCCAATGATATCTTTGAAAAGACGGACCAGACGTTAACCTCATTCAACTCGACAGTTCAGGACAGCCTTGCTGGCATGACTGCCAGTCTTGACAAGGAGGAGGCGAACCCGTACCGACTGTCACAGCAGGGATACTGATGTTTCTCCTTCGTTGGGTGTGGATGTGGGCAAGGAGAGCAAGGAAAGTATTGTTACAAATATTTATGAAGGTAGTGAAAATAAGCATGCTGATGTAGCTTATGCTCTCCTTGCAACGGTTCTACCCTCATTATCGAGGGACAGTATTGTTAGTACTCGACTGCTTCGGCCGGGCGGACAGAACCCTTCCTTGTCGACTACGGGAATGTTTATGCGCAAACGATCATCATGGTTCGTTCGCGTCTCGGATATTATCTTAGTAACACAAATCATGCGGGCAAAAAGAGCTCTAAAATTTACGGGCCTTCGAACGTCGTACCTACGCACCTTGTCACTTGACCAGGAAACGGTGGATAATCTGATATCAGATAAAATTTTAATTTATGAACATGGCGTGACTAAGACGCGCTATGGTATAACGTGCGCGAACAATGATATTCAGATCACCGGGTATTCCGTCATAAGGCAAGATAGAAATGAACACGGCGGTGGGGTAGCCCTGTATGTGAACAACTCGTTCAAAGCGACTATTCTATGTACCTCGAAGCACGGGCAGGACGAGGGCAAGCCCCTCGTACCTGAATATTTAATGTGCAGTGTGCAGCAGGGCTCATCGCCTCCCATTTTGTGTCAGTCATCTACCGCCCTCCTAACATCTCGTTCACGGACAGGTACAACTTAGTTGATGACCTATTGATTCACTCGGCTGTCTTTGGGCACAACAGCTTTCTGACGAATGCGGACGATGCTGAATTCGTTAGACTACTGGCGTGTGATCTGAACATTAAATTAGTGGACCATTGTCCGACTAACCACGCCAAATCATCTCACGCGTGGATTGATGCAATTTTTGCAAACGATGATGATGTTGTTCGGAGCGCGGGCAACTTAGCACCTAATTTTCGCAATAGCCACAAGATCATAGACGTTGTTCTTGACCTTAATTTTCAAGCAGCTAAACAACATACCCCTGTAGGCTTTGCATATTGCAATTTTAAAGCTATAAGACAGTTGGACTTAATCACATACTTGACATCGTGTGATTTGTTTGGCATTGCTCTCTGCCTCCAGACCAACGTGGACGTAGGGGTGGCGTGCCTTACCACTAACCTCGTCAGTGCCATTGACCACCTGACACCGCTGAAGCATTACATCCCCAAGAAAAACAGCCATTGTCCCTGGGCGGATGACTCCCTAAAACGGCAGATGCGTAAGGTCGAGACATTGGGTCGTCCTATGCAGCGATCTCATGACCCTGAAATTCGGCGGGGGTATCTTAAGTATAATCACTCCTATCAAAGAGAGATAAAAAATTCTTCGTGACGCTTACCTCCAGAATCGTATATTCGTGGCCCTTAATCGTATAATCGTGGTAGCGAGTCTGAGGAGGACTTACAAGGTATCCTTGCATCGGCAAATGATAGAGGATTTAAATTTAACGAAGTGATAGCTCTGAACCCCCTCCAAACCGGTTTTAGGCAGTATAAAACAGCACTTAGACAGCCCTGCTTAAGTTTGTTGAGGACATAAAACAAGGTATAGATTCTAGTCAGGTGAGAGAAAAACAGCTCCTCACCATTCTTCTCATGTTCGACTTCAATAAAGCCTTCGATACTATATTTCCTTCGAAATTGCTTAAGAAGCTGATCGCATTGGGAATGTCCAGAGCAGTAGTTGTGTGGTTTAAGTCATATATAACTGGTCGTAATCAACAAGTAATTGCTAATTCACATGGAGAATCAGATTGGTTAACAACTAATCTTGGCGTACCACAGGGCTCTGTTCTGCGCCCCCTGCCGTTCAGCATCTATATAAATGATCTTGATAGAAGTCTTACAGGGGAGGTGAGCCACCTCCTGTATGCCCTGTATGCCGATGATTTTCGAGCCTACATGCGGGTGACAAAGGCAGATATTCAAGTGGGTATTGAGCGATTATTGTCTGTTGCGATAGCAGTGTCGGATTGGGCTAGTGAGAACGGCGTGAGCCTCAATATCAGGAAGACTAAAGCTATTATATTTGGTTCTCCTTATCACAGCGGTAAGGTTCATGATATAAATCTTCCTGGGATTGAGGTGCAGGCAGGGGTATTGGTTCCTTTCTCGGACAGCGTAACGAACCTCGGTATTTTGAAAAGAATTCGGAATTTTCTTGGAAACCGCAAGTGATGCGGTCAGCAGGAAAGTAAACCGTACATTACATGGTCTTAGAGCTTTTCGATCCTGCACCATTTAGGTATTGCGTACACAGCTGCCAACCGCTATGATTGTCTCCCATTTAAATTACTAGTCTCTGATCTACCTTGACGTGCCGGTTAAACTTAAATTCTAACTCCAAAAATTGCAGAACTCCTGTATGAGGTATATATGTGGTGCTAGGCGAGATGAGCATATCACGCCCTACAGGGATCGGCTTGGCTGGTTGAATGTTGAGGGGAGAAGGGCGTTTTTTGCGACGGTACTACTATGTAAGGCACTTTGCATGAGGCAGTCGTCGTACCTCGCGGCCCTTTTCCATTAAAATCAAAATAGGTCGTCGTCCCACAGGGAGGATGCAAGAGAGCTCTTTGTCCCAGGGTCGTGCACTGCCACAGGTTTCAATTCTTTTCGCATTTGGGTTGCGTGGCTCTGGGGAGCTATCCCCCCACGGCGGTCCTCGATCAACTTTCATTAAAAAAAATGACCATCTCGGATTTTTTCAGAATATTATACCTTGACCATTTACTAACAATTTAAGCCGAAAATGAAAATATTTCGTCAAGCCCCTTGGGAGAAAAGTCCATTTTTTATTTTTTTTCCCTCAGTTTTAGGCTTTTATTTTCTTAGCGCATATATAAAATCTTTATATTATTATAGTTATAGTTTTGGACATATAGAAACATTACCACAGTTGGAAAAAGAAAACAAATATGTGTATGTAGCATATAAAGTCAGAATTACCTCAACGCACAATAGTAAACACTATAGAGATCAGCTGAAAATTACAGCGTCTGACTCAAAGGTGAAAATCTCCCTCTTTCAAAAAAAAAAATTACATTGGATATGTTTTTATTTCAAGTAAACTTGTCAATCGTTCAGATACAGTTAAACAGGAAAGGTAAGGGTCGTAAGTAACCATCTCTCTAGTGCTTGCTCTCTATACGTGCACACGCGCATCTGCATCGCTCTCGTTTTAACGTATTTTACGCCGCCGCGGTATCTTTGGGTGTGCTATAGTGGGACCCATAAGTAGGGCCACAGTGCAAGACTCCTCCACGACAGTCATTTACCATCAGGCGTACTGTATTTATACAGCAATTTCTTGTTTGCACTGGTGCCTCAGGTTTTAGGTTAGCTACACTACAATGCTGCTGCCTCACCTCGAGCGCTAAAGTCTTGCGCATGTCCGAGTCTCAACATCGACAGGTACGTGCGGATTATATTATCACGGCGTGTCTGTGAAAGTGTGCGCGTGTGCGTCGCGGCATGGAGGCCAGCATTACAAGTTGTGCTGAACGCGGTCTGCCTCCTAGCAGGGGCAAAACCTATAAGTACTGCTGCATTAAACGTAATAAGGCAGGTCATATTAGATGCATGATCCTGCAAACTAATGCGCCAGTAAAGCAGTATATGTGCAAAACGTGCACAAAAGGTGTTGCTAATACATCACTCAGCATTAATAAGTCAGTGGCTGGACACAACGTGACGTCACGTCTAACAGCAAGTGTGCCTTCTGGTATAGTACGTTCGAGCATACATACAAGGCCGCAGCGCTCGCTGCCTAGTGGGCAGGTTGCCCCCACCACGCCGAGAAGTTCCTCGACGTTGCTCGCTGCCGGCACACCTTTATCATCGCAAACGACGCTGATGCGGCAGCCGCAGACCAGCGTGCTTTCTGCCCCCACTCCACCGCGCTTGCCTCTGTCTCTCTTTCTCTAGCGCTGACGCAAACCTAAGAGGCATTACTACAGATCAGCTCAGCGCGGGCCAACACCATGGGAGTCTCGCACCTGCGCTGCCTGCTGTACAGCTCTTCATACACGGGCAGTGTTTTTTCTCATACTTTGACGCCAGCTAAAGACGACATCGCTCTCCCCGGGGCAGATTCGACGCTCCCGACGCTTGCGACGCTTACTATGAGTGACGCGCCGACCACCAGCACGCAGGCTGGGAATTCGTCTCCGCTCCAAGAGGTATCGCATACACTAAGTACGGAAATTAGTATTAATAACGCTGCGAACACCTCCGTGTTAAAACAACTTGACGAATCTGTATTAAGAAAATGAACCACAATTTCTTTCATGACTTAGTTTGCCAATAATACGTCGAAAAATGTTTACAGTGCTCTGGACAGGCATAACGCTTCGCTTGAGTCTAGGTTGGATGATATTACTAACAGACTAAAGTCTTTATCAGCAATACAGGGATAAGTCGGCAGAATAGAATCTAAGGTAGAAAAAATCGAATCGCGATTGTCTGAGCAAAACTCCCAGCTGATGAAGCTTTTGCAAAGAAACACGGAGCACTGTAAGCATTAAGAAGACAGTAGTAATGAAAAGTTATCCTTAAAAAGAAAATTGGCTGAGTTAGAAGAAAAACTAACAGATAAAATTGAAAATCAGTGTAGTAAAATTACGAGCTAACTCAATAATATTAAAAATAAAATAACAGACACTGGTGATACTATACTGAATGAAATTAACACTGTAAATATTGGCACACTCAGAAATGAAGAAACTCATCATACTAGTTTAAGTTATAATAATAATGACGGGAACAATGACGAAAGTGCAACAACTGCGAATATTGACGACGATCTAAACGATCACGAATGCTGCTGAACTACAAGCTATTTGTTTACTATATACTAATAAACCCACTCCCTCAGACAATCAACGGGATTGTAACAGAGCATTATCGGAGCAAAATATCGCTCCACCGGAAACAGAAAATCAGCCAAAAAATATCGGCGCAGACAAGGCATGACTAAGTGAACGCAGTGCGAGAGGGGGTCATCGTAGGGAACTGAGAGTAGGATTTATCAATGTTACCTCACTTGGAGGTCATATTGACATAATCCGTCAACACCTTTTGACTGGTTCCTCCAGCACCTCTTTGGGGTAGCTGAGACTTACCTCTCACCTGATGTCAAGGACACTCGCGTTCAAATCAAAGGTTACTCAATAATTAGACTAGATAGGAATGAGTTTGGGGGTGGGCTAATAGTATACGTGCAAAACACTTTTAAAGCCAGTATATTATGCGAATCTAAGACTATACAAGCAGGCAAAGCAGGCATTCCTGAATACATTATGTGCAGCGTTCAATCACGCGAGCATCCCCCACTATTTGTAGCACTTATTTACAGGCCGCCGCACATTCCTTTCCTATAAAACTCCGATTTCATTGATAAGCTACCATTATACAGTCAGGATTTTAATCATAAAATTATCATGAGTGATCTGAACGCGAATCTCGTTAAGACATCAGAGGACGTTAAATTTGTCAGGCGACTAGCAACTTATCTCAACTTAAAAATAATAAACCATGGTGCGACTCATCACCTCGAAAATTCTCACACATGGATTGACGTAATGATGACCGATGAGAATGACGTAGTACTTAACTCATGAAACCAGGTGGCACCATTCACGAGTAATCACAATTTAATCGACGTTGAAATTGCATATGGAGCTAACTTAGTCCCGAAACCGGGAACCTTCAAGTATAGGGACTTTAAATCCATAAAACAGGATGACCTTCTGTCATACCTAATAAATTGTGATTGGTCACCGTTTGATTGTATTGACGATACAGACGTTAACGGACTGCTTGAGTACCTCAGTATCAACTTATTGGAGGCTATTGACACGTTAGCTCCTGAAAAGCAATTTACGCCGAAAAACAAGCAAATCCCCTATGGGTTGATGCTGAGCTGGCGCTCTTGCTTAAGAAACGTGACGCTGTATGGAGACGTTACGCACGGACCAAGGACGAAATCTTTAGGCATGAGTACCACGCCCTTGCCACAAGAGTGGAGCAGTGCTTCAAGTCTCAGCGCGAAGCCTATATACAAAGTAGAATATCTGACGCCCTTGATAACAAAAGGGATATATGGAAAGAACTGAAGGGCCTGGGACTCCTGCCAAAAACGCAAGTCGAGCTTTGTGGTTTCACGCCGGACGAGCTAAATACGCACTTTGCGGGTGTATCAATCTCCCAAACTGAAAGTGGCGTAGATTTGGGCGACATCTTGGACTCCTCCAGTGATGACGGCTTTAATTTTGAACCTGTGACAATGTCAGATGTATTCCTGGTGGTTGCCCATTTCACGTCACAAGCAAGAGGTGAGGACGGTATCCCCCAAAGTGCGATAGTCAAGGCTCTACATTTCATTGGCAATCGCATCTTACGCATTTTTAACTCTTCCTTATCTACGAGTCTTCCCATCAACTTGGACGGGGGCTCATCTAGTGCCGCTCAAGAAGTTCTCTGTGCCATCATCGGTCCGATAGCATTGTTGAGCTTTCTCTCCAACGTGCTGGAGAAGATAGCCCATGACCAGATCAAGGAGTTCATTCATAGAAAAAAGATCCTTGACCCACTACAGACAGGTTTCCGACAGTATCACAGCACAGAAACAGCATTAATAAAGCTAACAGAGGACATTCAAAAGGGTATCAACGACAAGAAAAAACTACTAACAATTCTGTTACTTTTTGACTTTAGCAAAGCGTTTGACACTATATCACCATCTAAACTTCACCGTAAGCTGATTGGCATGGGGTTCTTTAGGGATGTGCTTCTGTGGATTAAATCTTATATAATTGGTCGTAAGCGAAAGGTCATAAATAGCAGTGGGGACTCAGATTGGCTGACTACTAATTTGGGAGTGCCATAGGCCTCAGTCCTGGGGCGTCTGCTTTTCAGCTTGTACATTAACGACCTACAAGACGTACTGACTGATAGTGATGTTGAACACAAGCTATACGCAGACGACTTGCAAATCTACACTCAAGTTG
The DNA here is from genome assembly GCA_949152435.1 of Gastracanthus pulcherrimus. Classification (NCBI taxonomy): domain Eukaryota; kingdom Metazoa; phylum Arthropoda; class Insecta; order Hymenoptera; family Pteromalidae; genus Gastracanthus; species Gastracanthus pulcherrimus. The sequence continues at coordinate 122,903,760 of OX424576.1, read as the reverse complement.
CCTGGCGGGATCTTCATGAGAGTATCAGCCGCACGTCGGCTGTAGCACGGGCAGTGTCAGGGTGGGTAAAACTAAAGCGATAGTTTTTGGTTCTGAGTATAATATAAATCAGCTACAAGATCTTGATTTGCCCGGCATTGAGTTTCAGGATGGCGTGCATGTCCCTTTCTCTGGCACTGTCACAAATCTCGGTGTTGTCATGGACTCCAAACTTACTTTGAAAATGCAGATAGAAGCGGTAGGAAAAAAGGTTAACGGTGCCCTCTATAGCTTGCGATTTTTCCGTCCATGCACTACCGAGACTCTGCGAAACCAGCTTGCTTGTGCGCTGGTAGTTTCGCATCTAGACTACTGCTCCTTATCTTGATGTGTCAGAGGAGCTAGAGACAAAGTTACAAAGGTTACAAAATACATGTGTGAGATACATATGTGGTGTTAGGCGGGATGAGCAAATCACTCCTCACAGGAAATATCTTGGCTGGTTTACTATAAGGGAAAGACGAGCGTACTTTGCGGGGTTGTTATTGTATAAAGCAATAAACATGGGACAACCTCCTTATCTTGCGGCTCTTTTTGGGAAAAACACGGCCAGGACTTCCAATAAGAATGGTGTAAAAGAGCTCTCAAGTGGACATATTGCGGGCGATGTGTGGTATAGGTGGTTTAAAGTACGTTTCAGCACATCAAAAATTCAACAATGATGTTCAAGCCTGCTTTACTACTAGTCTTGATCCCGATTTTGCGAAATACGTTGCAGAATTCAAAGCGAGCTATTTAGATTTACAAATTCCAGTTACTCCGAAAGTCCATGCTGTTTTTTTTCACGTTGAAGATTTTTCTACAAAATATCAAAAAGGCTTGGGTTTTTATAGTGCGCAAGCGGTGGAATCTGTTAATCTTGATTTCAATGCTACTTGGATAAAATACAAAGTTTCGAAGAACAACCCTCAGTACGCAAATCAACTATTAAAAGCTGTTTGTGCATACAATTCTCATCACGTATAGATACGAGTACAATGTTTATTATATAAATATTTATCAACTGACTAAATTAAAAGTATTATCAACTTATTTTACAAGTGTATTATATATATATACAGACACACACAGGGTGGACCATTTTAATCTATTATGGGAAATATCTCAGAATTATGGTTGGATACAGAAAAATGTTTCAGACAAAAGTTGTAGAGGTTAAAGGGGTTCTATATATATACAGACACACACAGGGTGGACCATTTTAATCTATTATGGGAAATATCTCAGAATTATGGTTGGATACAGAAAAATGTTTCAGACAAAAGTTGTAGAGGTTAAAGGGGTTCAACTTTTGGTACCAAGGACCTTGACTTTGAACTTGTTTTTAAAGGTCATTTCAAGATCATTTTTTTAAATGAGAGGACCTACTTTTGACTCCGAATTTGAAAAGAGCAGAAAATTTTACGTTCAAAATGATATTATCAACAAGGTCATGGAAGGTCAAATTTGCGAAAATTCCAGGTCAAGGTCATTGAAACCAGAAGGTGATATTCTCCACCTTTTATAACTTTTTTCTAAAAAATTTTGATGTTTCCAATCGTTATTCCAAGCTAACACATATTATTTCACAATTTTCGCAAATTTGACCTTCATATGATCTTCCACGACCTTGTTGAAAATATCATTTTGAACGTAAAATTTTCTGCTCTTTTCAAATCCAGAGTCAAAAGTATTTCCGTAACTTCTAACTTTTATGTATTTTTCATTTGAAATTATTGCACTTTAGAGAAAGAAATGTAACAATGTTTTTTTTTCGCAAATTTTATGGAGAATATGCTTTTTTTTTAGAAAACCTAATAACATTATTTAGGATTAATTAGGAAAGAGTACAACTACATTAACACGTAAGTGCGGTATCGTCGTAACCAAATTTGCCAACTCACATCTCCCCACCTCTTAGCGCCTATGTTCAAACTCTCCCTTCCACCTTCCACCTGTGTTACGAAAATTATTTTACTTTGGCCTCTCGTGCAGTCTGTCTTTGGGGTCCGAGATAGCAGGGCGCGAATATACTTGTTTGCGTTCTTACACTAGGCCCCCGGGGGCTAGGTGTATATGGAGGAGGCTTAGGGTTAGTGTTTTTTTGATTTTTGTTTTGTGTTATTTTTATATTTTTTCATTACCGGTTTTTATTAATTTTTAACATTCAATTTCTTTGGATATAGTTAATTTTTAATTAACTGTTCTTCAAGGTCGCTACGATAGCTTCAATTTTTATTTTCAATTGGGTGAGTGTTTGATAATTGTGCTGTGAATACAGATCTTTGTTTAAGACGTTGCAATCTACATTTTAATTTTGTATATATTAGATTGTAAAAAATACAGTGTTTGTTTGTTTTTATATTACAGCCCTTGATAAGGAACGTTAAAAAATACGTCAGAAACGTTGGGTGCAACAAATAAATTTATTCGTAGCGATCGAAGCTTTGTGACGGTAAAAAAAAAAAGTTTTGTTAAAAACATGTTAGAAACATATTTTCAAACATTAGAAGTCAAAATAAGGTAAAAAATATAAAAAAAAATTATTAGACCCTATTGTGATATTTTCTGATCTCATGTATTGTGATATATTGTGATATTAAGATTCTAAAACTACGCCACAATCTTTTTCAAAATAAAAAATCTTAAAATTTAGTTTATCATATTCCCTGTAATTCTAGAGTAGTTAGAATATGGTCTCAAGGTTAATATAATTTTGCTGAATTTTTAAATAGCGTACTGTTTTTCGGTATTTGTTCTTTATTAACCCACGCATTGTGATGTAATATTTAAATTCTAACTGATCGCCATCACCTTTCTCAAAGCAAAAAATCTTAAAATTTAATTTTTCATGTCAGCTTTCATTCTACACCTTGTGCAAAATGATCTCAAGCTAAATATAATTTCTGCAGCGCTATTAAATGATGACTTTTTATTACAGTCACACAATGGAAATACATTTTTGTAGAGTTTCAGACATTTTTATTTTTGGCCACGCTCAATTGACATGGAACCACCCATATAGATGTGAATTAGAAATATAAATGTATAATAAAAATAAGATTATGGCTACAGCTAGTTGAATTAACTGTTGTGAATTAAACCATCAATGATAAATCAGCACACATTTTTTGAGCTCTTAATTAAAAAGAGATACAGAAATTTAAAATTAATTTATTAGAACAAAAAATTTTATATTAGAACAATCAATTTAGTTTGAGGAATCTAAGTGCCGATCTATTGGCAGCGGTTTTTTATTTTCTTTTGTATTATATTTTAGCTACTTATCAAATAGTCGATAAAACCGTGCAGATCCTTTAAATTTTTATTCTGCACAAGATACTAAATAAAGACTTCCACTGTAATCAATGACATATATCATGGTCTTTGACATATATATACTCTGGAAATATAGAGCATACTCATGTCTAATTATACCTTAGGCCATATATAGTACACTAAGTCTCATACAGACTAGACAGATACGCGCCAACACCTCCTGTGAGAGTGAGAGGAACCATGAGAGGAACTGCAGTGCCTACCAGGGTGGACAAATAAGAGAGATGTGCTCACTAGAAGCCTTCCGAGCGTCCGCCATTTATAGCATACGTATTAACATATTTTCAATGAGTTATAAATGGAGGAATCTCGGAAGACTCGTTGGTAGCACACCTCTTTTTTCCACCATGGTTTAGTCGCGTATCTGTCTAATCTGTATGAGACATGACTCTATACTTCCAAAGTATATATATGACAAAGACCATTATATATGTTATTGTATTGGAATATCGCTATGCTTTAGCATACGTATGTGTGTAACTGTAGTTATACACTACTACATGCTTGTACAAAAATGAATCGACTTACTAAGAAATGTCCCAAAGACATAAAGTGAAATGCGAGATATAGAAAAGAGTGGGGAACTATATGCGTCAGCCCCAATATTCTCTTATGCCCTTTTGTCAAGTGTTTTTAGTCGTACTAGAGCATCTAGCTGGAGTAGTCGCCCATTACTGACGTTATTCCTTCCTTGTGCATGTTTGAATTAACGCAAGTTATTTTATTTGAAATATACATTGTGTATTATCATTTATTCAACACCCATTGCCAATATATGGTTTACAGTGCAAGTCTGTATTTAATGCCTTGCAGAGGATACAAATTTAAAGAATCTGCATGGTTTTATCGACTATTATATAAGTAGCTTATTTATAAAATATAATACAAATGAAAATAAAAATGATATACATACTTTGGGTATTGTTTGATTTGATCTAGGTTTTGTGATGGTCCTACAAAGCTATTTGACACTACAACGGTAAGTTTAAATTTATTGCATTGCTTTCATTAGCATTTATTTAATTGAGTATCGCTTGAACTTTTACTGCTGAATGCCATTCTTGTAGCTTAGATAAGCAAAACCTATTTTGTATGAAACAGTGTATTTATAATTAAAACTTATAATATTTCTATATAACCCTTTATTTTCACAAATATTATGTAATAACTTGTACAAACTACGGGTGAACTTATATTATTTTTATATATTTACTATCCTGGTAATATTTATGAGCTATGCCTAGTTTTTTAATATGTTCTGTACTCCTTCCAGTATAAATGAATAGAAAAATAGGCCAAAATTATTCGACCACCAGAAATAATATGATAAATTAGTGGATTTTATGACTATTTATGTGGATTTGAAGGTCAGTAATCTTTAATGTAAAGCAGACAAGTTATTAATTACATATTAATAATTGGAAGCATCTGTAATCTTGGGTTTCATGGAAGAACGCCACGTTAATCATCAAATATTACTTAAATCTATTTAATAGTAACTCGAGCTGGCATCGATAACTGTCTACTTAAGGTTTTTTCTTACTTGCGTGCATATTGAATCTTGAGTACAGTTATTTAAAAAAGTGTCTTCATTATTTACTTTTTTATTAGACAGAATCCAAATGCATATCGTGTGGAACAGAATGACCGTATTTAAGTGCTATGAAACTGTGGTTTAGTGTAATTAGTGTAGCCTCGCATTCCAGTAGGTGTTGGATGTTTAAAGCAAGTTCTAGAAATATTATGCAATTTATTAAATTAAAAAATTTTAAAAATATTACAATATGATAAAAAAAAAGTTTAATGTAAATCCCCCGTAGTGAATTTTTGTGATATCATCATAATGCATCAATTTCATTATTTTCATTATTTTATCTTTTTTTGAGGGTAGCATAACTATTCCGAGTAATTTGGACCTTTATTCAAACACGGCTCATTTTATAGGTGTCGGTTAAAGGAACAATTGGAAACCTGATTTGGCAAATGTGGTTACGACGATAGCACACTTAAGTGTTAATGTAGAGGTACACTTTTCTAGCTAGTCCTAAATAATGTTATTAGGTTTTTTAAATAATACTAGCATATTCTCCACAAAATTTGCGAAAAAACGTTCATACATTTTTTTCTACAAAGTGCAATAATTTCAGATAAAAAATACATGAAAGTTAAAAGTTACGGAAAACATTAAGAAATTCAATTCTGATGTGTGCACATAACTTTTTACACTTTTATTGTTACACTCTGATTATTTGCAACAATTTTACCGTTCGTTAGGAGATTAAAAAATGTTGGTCTGCTGACTTGACCTGAAATATCTCATATATATATATATGAGATATTTCAGGTCAAGTCAGGTTATATATATATATATATATATATATATATATATATATATATATATATATATATATATATATATATATATATACACACATACACACACACACATATAAATACATACATATATATACACTAGGGGGGTCCCCCCTGCTCGCTCCGCTCTCCAACCCCCATTCAACTTAATTATGATTGTAGAACTGAGTGTCTGTTGTAATATTTAATTTAAGAATCGCGCACATTTTAATTGTGTACAGTTTAATATTGATCAATATCTCTTTTTCTATCTATCTATCTATATATATCTTTATCTTTCTTCTTTCTATATATAAAAATACTTGTCCTGACTGACTGACTGACTGATTCATCAATGCCCAGCCAAAACCACTCATCCGATTAACTTGAAAATTTGTGAGTACCTTCTACCTACAGAGTAGGTGCTCACTAAGAAACGGTTTTTTGAAATTCCACCCCCAGGGGATGGAAAGGATTAAAATGTGTTTTTTCGATTTTTTACTATATTTCTGCGGGAAAAGGAGATTTCGAGACGGTTCTCGCGGCAAAAAGCCTGGAATAACATCAGGAAAAAAGCAATTTCTGGGTTTTTCGGATATGCATTTTTCGTTTTTTCACTATATTTCTGCGGGGAAAGAGATTTCAGGATGGTTATTGCGGCATTATATCTGGAATATCATTACTCAGAAAAAAATTTCTTAGCTTTTTAAATTTTACCCCCAGGGGGTGAAATGCGTCAAATGTGCATTTTTTCCAGCTGTACTATATTTATGTGGGGGAAAGAGATTTCAGGATGGTTCTTGCGGCATCATATCTGGCACGACATTAGGAAAAAAATAATTCGAAAAAATCACACCCTCCGTGCGTGCAAACGGTTGAAACGCTTCTTCCATTTCTTACTAAATTTTCGCAGAGAAAAAAATTTCAGTATAACAGAACGAGACTGTTTCCGTGTCGTAACTTTCGAAATGATAATACGAAGGGAACGAGCAGTGTTGATATCTCTCATGAATTTTAAAGTATGTAATACCGATAAAGAGCCGCTAGATGGCTACGCTGAGCTTCAACCACAAGAGAAATAATCGAGTCTCATTATATATAGAGGCGATGAAGCCTTGAAAAGGCATTAGGAGTCTGAGAACTCTAGCCTATTGTGAGTAATATCACGGTTTTCCTGCGTTGTCACGATGATTGTGGAAATATTGAGCATAAATGGCGTTATGACGCCACATAAAGTAGTTCCCATGTTGACGGATGGTGCTTGCCTCTTCAATGCAATATCTTTTCATCTGTACGACACTCAAGTTTTGTCTCGGGAGATTCGTATTCAGATTGTAGATCATATTGTTAACAATTGGCAATATTTTTCGAGCATGTCTCATGATGATATAGGAAATAATTATAGAAATTCTGAGGAATACTCGATCGATATGTTAAAACATCCTACTTATGGAAGTTTATGCAAGTTAGTAGCTGCTGCACAAATATTTGGTTTCACTTTTCAGGTATATCGCAATGGACATCTGTATGAAAGATTCGGTGTAGAAGGAAGTCCCATTAAGAGACTTCGTTTCACATTAGACTTATCAAACGGACATTTTGATGTTTATTTACCTTGCAATGACGCTACAACTGTTCAAAACATTTCTGATAAAATACCGAGTCCCGCAAAGCGTATGGAAATTTCTGATCCAATATCCAGTTCTGCTAAGCGTAATAAGAAACGTCGTGCAAGATTCACAAATAACGTAAGGAAAAATCAACTCAAAAGAGCCGCTAAAAAATATCAGATGAATCATCCGGAAGTTCATAGAGTCGCTGCTTCTTCTTATCAGCAAAATCATCCGGAAGCTCATAGAGCCGCTGCTTCTTCTTACCAGCAAAATCATCTGGAAGCTCATAGAGCCGCTGCTTCTTCTTACCAGCAAAATCATCTGGAAGCTCATAGAGCCACTGCTTCTTCTTACCAGCAAAATCATCCGGAAGTTCATAGAGCCGCTGCTTCTTCTTACCAGCAAAATCATCCGGAAGTTCATAGAGCCACTGCTTCTTCTTACCAGCAAAATCATCCGGAAGTTCATAGAGCCGCTGTTAGTGTTTATGAACAAAGCCGTCCAGGATTACGCTCAGAAAGGCGCTTACTTCCATGGAAGATTAAAGCTCTTTCCGGAATGTAATACGATCCAGAGATATCATATGAAACCGATAAAAATGTATCCATCGGCACTATGAGTCACAAATGCAAACACTGTGGCGCTTTAAAGTATAAAACTGAGCCACCCGGAATGTGCTGCAGTGCCGGCAAAGTGCAACTGCCACCTACTTTGCGTCTTCCCGAACCACTTTTCAGTTTGATCATGGGCTCTCACCCGGACCATGTACATTTCATGGACAGGATTAGAAAATATAATAGCTGTTTCCAAATGACATCTTTCGGAGCCAAACAAATCAAGGAACATGGATTTATGCCTACTTTCAAAGTACAAGGTCAAGTGTATCATTTAATTGGTGGTCTACAACCTTTGCCCCAACAAAATCCTCAATTTCTACAGATTTATTTTGTTGGAGAGGATGAAAGAGAGAGAGAGGTACGTATAAGATCTGGTCACATCCCTGACGTACGCCAGGATCTGGTAAAACAACTGCAGACGATGTTGCATCGTTATAACTCCTACATAAAGGATTTGAAGACTACTCTCGAAAAAATATCTCAAAATTGCAAAAACTTCGAAGTTGCAATACATGCTGATAGGAAACCAGCCAATGCTCATCGTGGCCGATATAATGCTCCAGCAGCAAGTGAAGTTGCATTGGTCATAGTTGGGCAGCAGTTTGAAAAAAGCGATATTGTATTACAAAGTCATGATGATAAGTTACAAAAAATAAATGAGGTGCATCGTTCGTATGATGCCTTACAGTATCCTTTACTGTTTTGCCGGGGTGAGGACGGTTACTCTGTAGATGTTTATCAGATCGATCCAAAAACAAATTTACCTCTTAAAAAAACAGTATCTGCAATGAATTTCTATTCATACCGCATCATGATCCGAGAAACAGAGATCAACCATTTACTGTACTGTCGATCTCTCTTTAATCAATTCTTAGTAGATATGTACGCGAAAATTGAAACAGAACGATTAAACTTTATTCGGAACAACCAGGCGCAACTTAGAGTAGACAATTATATGCACCTAAAAGATGCTATTGGAAGACAAGATACCGATGTCGCCGAACTAGGTCAGATGGTAGTGCTTCCATCGTCTTTTACTGGATCACCACGGTATATGCATGAAAAGGCCCAGGATGCTATGCTATACGTCATAACGTACGTCCGCAATTTTGGTCGTTCGGACTTATTTATAACATTTACGTGTAATCCCCGATGGAGCGACATTACAGAAGCATTACTACATGGCCAAAAGTCTTACGACCGGCATGATATCATAGCTAGGGTCTTTCACTTGAAAGTGAAATCGCTTATAGCATTATTAACGAAGGGTGAATTATTTGGAGAAATGAAATGTTACATGTATTCTGTTGAATGGCAGAAGCGAGGTTTACCTCACATACATATTTTATTGTGGCTTAAACTACGTTTCACTCCAGATCAGATAGATGATGTTATTAGCGCAGAAATACCAGACCCAGCCGAAGATCCTCTTCTTTATGAAATCATCAAGGCCAACATGATCCACGGACCTTGCGGTAGCTTAAATAACAGGTCGCCTTGCATGAAAGAAGGTTGTTGCAGCAAAAAATTTCCTAAAGAATTTCTGCAAGAAACTTAAACAGGAGATGACGGATACCCAAAATATCGACGTAGGAAACCGGAAGATGGTGGTTTTATTGTTGAAATCAATGGCATCACCATTGATAACCGCTGGGTCGTACCATACAATCCTGTTCTTTCGTGGATTTTTGAAGCTCATATCAATGTGGAATACTGCAACTCTGTTAAATCGATAAAGTATGTTTGTAAATATATCACCAAAGGCAGTGATCAGGCTGTATTCGCTATAGAAGATAAAAAAGACGAAGTTAAAATTTATGAAAGTGGTCAATATATCAGTAGTTCCGAGGCAGTATGAAGAATCTTAAGTTTCCCTATTCATGAAAGATTTCCAACAGTCTTTCACCTCGCTGTTCATTTAGAAAATGGTCAACACGTCTACTTCGATCAAAAAGATTCTAATCGCTTGAGGAATATCATAAATCATCCTCCTAAAACTACACTTGTTGCATTTTTTTAATTATGCCAGGTAGATAGTTTTGCAAGAACGCTTCTTTACGTTGAAGTTCCATCTTATTACACATGGAAGAAAAATAAATTTGAAAGAAGAAAACGTGGGGATGATGTCAGTGGCTGACCTGAAGTAAAGAAAGATACGGCTCTAGGTAGAGTATATACCATCCACCCTAATAACTCTGAGTGTTATTATCTACGCCTTTTGTTTCACGAAGTTCGAGGTCCAAAATCTTTTTTGGAATTGAAAACTGTTGATGGCATTGTACAACCTACATTTCAGGCAGCGTGTAAAGCCTTAGGTTTATTAGAAGACGAAAAGCACTGGGATGCAACTTTGGAAGAAGCAGTACTTTGTGACTCTCCACTCAGATTGCGAAATTTGTTTGCGGTTATGTTATTATTTTGTCATTTATCTGATGCTTCAAGTCTTTGGGAAAAGTACAAAGATCATCTTTCAGAAGGTATTCGGCGTGAAATGGAAGCTCACTTACAAGATGGGATCATCAACTCAATGTTGAGTAAAATTTATAATAAATGTTTAGTTTGTCTGGAAGATAGTTTGTTGTCAATGGGTGGTCAATGTCTGCAGCAATATGGTCTGCCTCAGCCATCTAGAGATGAGTTATCTCTACAAAACAGAGACTATATTCGAGAAATCAGTTACGATACGAATGCTCTGGAACAAATTATAACTGATAGCAAAATTTTACTGAACGATGAACAGTCTCACGTTTACAGAATAATTTTAGAAAGCGTCGAGAAAAGTAGCGGTCAAATGTTTTTCCTTGATGTTTCTGGAGAAACCGGTAAAACATTCCTGATTAATATTTTACTTTCGAAAATAAGAAAACATAACCGTATAGCCTTAGCTGTTGCTTCTTCAGGAATTGCAGCTACATTGCTGCAACGCGGTAAAACGGCTCATTCTACTTTTAAATTACCTTTGAACTTAAATAAACTCCAGACACCAATTTGTAACATTTCAAAACAGTCTAATATGGCACAAGTTTTGAAAGAGTGTAAGTTAATAGTTTGGGATGAATGCACAATGGCCCATAAAGGTGGATTTGAGGCTCTCAATAGAACATTGCAAGATATAAGGGAAAATGATAGATTGATGGGGGGAGTCACGATTCTATTAGCTGGAGATTTCCGGTAAACATTGCCTAGAGGTACACGTGCGGATAAAGTGAATTCTTGCATAAAGAAGTCATATTTATGGCCTGATATTCAAAAACTTTCTCTGCACACAAATATGAGAGTTTATTTAAATAATGATGAATCTGCCGGAATTTTCGCAGAAACACTACTCCAAATAGGCAACGGAACTTTCCCGTCCGTAGAAGATGAGATTATTATTCCATCAAATTTATGTACGGTAGTCACCACATTATCAGAACTTATTTCCAAAATATATCCTGATGTGAGTAATATAAAAGATAAACCCATAGATTGGTTGTGCGAGCGAGCTATTTTAACGCCAAAAAATGATAAAGCAGCTACCATTAATGAGCTACTCTTGAATGCTTTTGAAGAACAGATTGCTGAATATAAATCATTTGATTCTGTTATTGAAACCGATGATGCTGTCCACTACCCTGTTGAATTTTTAAATAGTTTGATTCCACCCGGGTTTCCACCTTATAGATTGAACCTCAAAGTTGGAGCGCCTATAATGTTGCTGAGAAATCTTTGTCCTCCTAAATTGTGTAACGGAACTAGACTACAAATAAAAACTCTTCGTAAAAATGTTATAGAAGCTACAATAATCACTGGAAGTGCTCGCGGGGAATCAGTTCTTTATTCCGCGAATACCTCTAATCCCATCAGACTATCCGTTTGAGTTTAAAAGAATACAGTTTCCAATCAAGTTGTGCTTTGCCATGACCATCAACAAATCTCAAGGGCAGTAATTGAAAATGGCTGGCATCGACTTGATAGAAAACTGTTTCTATCACGGACAGTTTTATGTGGGATGTTCTAGGGTAGGCTCCGCCAGTAATCTGGTAATATTAGCTCCAAAAGGCAACGTCGCTAACGTAGTTTACAGATAAGTTTTAGACTAAGACATTTTTTATTGATTTATTATTACAAATGAAACAGAAAATCATAATTATATGATTGAATGAATTCTATTAACAAATGAATTCCAGACACTCAAATCGCGGGCGAAGCCGCGACGGGGGACGCTAGTATCTATATATAATTTGACCAATGCTAAATTGTGCACATTTGTAATGTGCATGAACGTTATTTAAATGATTTAGTAAGAGGGTATGACGAAGATACATTGAAAAACTTAAATTCACAAATTGATTTCTAGTATTTGACGACGAAAAGATGGTAATATCAAAATTTACAAGATTCGATGAAATTCCTACTAATATTACATTAGCTGTTCTACGTATTTTGAAATTTGGCAAAACGCACAATCTATTGTCAAATACTTTAAAGACTGATAGTAATGCTTGTGTATCCAACTAAATATACTAGAATAGCCAACATTATACATCATATTAATCAAAATTAGCCGTATATTTGCTATTCTTATATTAGCCGTCTATTTGCTACTCTCATTAAAAATTTATCGTAATGTTTCATATAAAAATTTAATAACATCATAATTTTCAAAATTTTTAGTTAAATGTTAACTTAAATTTGTTAAATATCTGTCATATTTTAATTGTAAAATTGTTAATTAAAAAAATGATCTAGCAACCTCTCCCTCTATATTGTTCTTGGTACAGCAGCCCTAATTAGAAGAAAGTCTAATATTCATCAGACGCCGATATGAGTTTAAGTAAGCACAGGAATGCCTCTCTTATAATATTTTGACTATAGGCCCGATAACAACATAGTTTATTAGACATATATCACCATAACTTAAGTTTGTGTCTTTTTCAAATGTAGGATACGTAATAAGATCTTTTTTTACAGATGCAAGATGCGGAGCAGAACAAAAATAATTGTAAAACGTTCACTGAGCTATAGTCATTCTATCAAAAAACTGGCAATTAGGTTGAGAATATTACCGCCAGATGGAAGCGTCTCTTTTGTTTCACGTAGGCTAACGAGACGATTCGACTTGACATAAGCGAGCCGCCGAACTCCAGGGCGGCAGGCGTCTAAGGAAACCAATCGGTGCCTTACTGAGGAGTCCAATCTGATTGGTTGGACGAAACGCCTATTTTTGACTTTTTGGAAAAGAATGCGCATTCGTAAATACCTCCAACCATAAACGCCGACTGTAGCATAGCCGGTTAATTCAAAATTAACTTGGCTCAGCAAAAACGATTAAAAAATTTGTTCTAAAACGTCCACTGAGCGATGGAGTAATTTTATCAAAAATAATTATTATTGTTTTCTTTACAGATAATGACTTTATCTCACTTTCCTATATTTATTTTCATTTTCAAATTCAATTTCATGAATTAAATCTTTATTATCGAATTGTAAAATAATATAGTAAAATTTATTTAATATTATTTTTCTAATTACTTCAATTCAAATTATTACAAATCTATGATTTTTCACCATTATATTGTAAAAATTATAAACAATTTTAACAATAATAACAATTATTTTTAAAATCATTATTTTATTATTAGCCTAAATTTAATAAATATCTCTCGGAAATAAGTTATTTTTTATTTGTATAATTAATAGTTAAGAAAATGACCTCGCAACATATTACCCCTACCTCTAGGTTGTTCCTGGTACAGAAGTCCTAATTAGAAGGAAGTCTAATTATCATCATGATCATCATCATCTATTTAAAACTCCCGTGATTATATAGCTCTAGGCGATCATTCCATGTTTTTTTAAATTATTGTATAAAAAATTTTAAGTATCAAATTATTAACAACATTTTAGTTTGAGATGTTTATAATTGACTTTAGAAACAAAATCTATTTTTGGTTATAACTATAATTTTATATAATTTCATCATGTCATAAAAGTACATAAAATTATTAGTGAATTTTTTACATAATAATATAAGAAAAAACTAAAAAAAAATCAACGTGCTCCATACCAAACATATGAAATGGATTCCCCATATAAACTCGATAATAATAAGAACTTATATTAGCTGGATAGTAATAAGGTATCTCTTATTTATATTCACTAAATTAAGTAAAATTCTTGAGACTAAAACATTATTATCTATTTACTATGGTATATTCAATAGTATAGCTAATTATGGAATAATAGCTTGTGGCTTGGCATATCATAATGTCCTAGAGCCTCTTATCAAATTACAAAATCTAATTTTAAAAATAATTACTAAGCAAAAAAAAACAGTGATATTTCTCATCCATTGAATATTAAGCAATCGTATATATTAAGTGCAATAATGTTTAATTATAAAACGTCAAAGGATAAATATTAAAAATCTTCCAGTAAAACAAGTCATAAAAGTCTAAATCTACCTACTGTAACGTTAGAGGTGGGTAACAAAGTCATGTTTACAATACAACAATGTATTATAATAAGTTACCATCAAAACTTAAAAGCTTTATAATTAAATTAAAATATAAATACAATAATAGCTAAGCTCAAACAGTAGACAAGGCAAATTGATGCAAATATATAAAAAGGTATTAGAAAAATAATATGAAATACATCGATCTATATTTTAAGGGGGGATCCTGCTTTAGAAGGCCAAAAAAATTTTTTTTCGCGAAGTTCTTTGGAAGGGAAAAAAATCGAACCCAGCTAACTTTTTTAAATATTTTCATGTGTATTTGAACTGTACAAACAAATTTTATAAAAAATAAAACACTGTATTACAGCCAATTTATAAGCATATCGTAGAGCGTCTCGCCACTGAAGTCTCGAATTGGCGGGAAAGATGCAGCTAGTAATTCTTGTCTGAAACAGAAACATCAAAAAGAATTTTAATTTTCATGCATTTTTCTTCTGGGCAAATTAAGTAAAACCAGAAGAAATTATGAATTTCTAACTTTTTCCAGGTTTAAAAAAGGACTTTTTGAAAAAAAAATCACTTCAACTTGCTATAAAAGTAGTTTAAAAAGATTCTTTCAACAATCTTTTTAGTTCAATGAGAAGAAGATACAATACTGAAGATAACAAGCTTTGAATCGTTCCAATAGGTTGTTCACTTTTTTATAATCACGCCCGCCAATTTTGAAAAATCGTAAATATGAAAACTAGAGAAAACTTAATTACACTAATAATCAAAAAACTCATTTTGATGCATTTTCTCGATTCTACGAGCCGTACAAGCTTCCTGGCTGGAAAATGAGTGGCGCCTGTTGTCCCTCTCGAACTGTTGCGCGGCAGCATTATCAGCAAATATTTTGCACTGCTGGTCAATACTCAAATTCAGCAACTGCATGGTACTCAAAACCACAGAATACCCTTCATTGAATATACCTGCAGCCATGTAGCCGGAAATTTCAATGACCTTTTTACCAGAATGCAGTTGTTTCGGATTCATGCGTCAGACTGTCGAGTTGAACGACTCGTTGGAATTTTGCGTGTGACCGTCTAAGCATCGCGCTAAAAGTTCATCATTTGAATGTCCCTCATAGTTTGGGCGAATGTGTTCCTCAACTTTTTCGTCAATCAATCGAGCAGGATGCTTAAAAGATTCCAGTTGATTCATGAACTCAGCCTTGCGCCATTCACACCAGCTATCGACGCCTGCCGGACAATTCTTGTGCTGACGAGATTTATCTCTGGAACAATAATGATCCAACGTTGCTATTATAGATTTTTCATCTCTCGGTCAGAATTAATATTTCTTTTAATTGCCAAGCCATAAAAGATCGTTAGCCTTTTAATGAGTCTTTCTGTCACGCGCATCTTACCTCCGAGCTTCTCTTGCTTATTTTTATTTTGGAGTCGCGGACCCATACGTTTTTGTACGTGTCTCACGTACTCATTTTTTATAACAGGGCAATCTTCACTATATGGATTTATCTTCAGAATACCCGCAAAAGTTTTAGAATCGCCATTGTCGATGTAATTTGTATATTTCACGCAAAATTTTTCTTCGCATCTCGAAAATATTTCCACGATAAAATCCACCTCCATCTTCCCTGCTGAACCTTCGTGATTTGAGGAGCATGATTCTTTGTGTTCTTCATGCCATTCTTCATAGTCGTTGTCGTCTAATGTTTTCTTCTTGAGGGTACAAGAGTGACAGTATGCACTTTTCACGATGAGGTTGACTACTTTGCCACAGTACGGATCTATTACGCAATGAGAGTTGTTACACCGTACAATTAAGTAAAGCCACGTTTTTGCCGGGATCCATCGCCGGACACTGTCAAATGAGTTTCGGTTCTCCCATTTTCTACATTCTTCTTTCGCTCCTCTTTGACAGCTTTCTTACTGACAATTTTGAACATCGATTCCGTCGCTGAGTGAACTGCACCGTCTTATCGTATGTTAATTTCTGCAAAACTTGACATACGTCCATGAGACCATAAAACATATTAATGCCTTCTCATCCAACACCAAAAAACCTCATAACGAACACGATCCGTCTATTTATTTTGCAACCTGTATTTATCAACGGTCCTGAATTGACTTCTCTTCGACTGCATATACACGATAGAATAATTGTAAAACCTTAGCCTCGATGTCTACTCTCTGTAAATGTTACGTTTTGTTTGCACGATCTGCAGATTACAATAACAGTAATCGCATGAAAAACTGAAAAATTCAATAATTCTATAACAATGAAATGGATTCACAATTATATCTTTGGTGCTCGCAATTGACAATTTTCTCGTACTACTGCTTGTATCCAACTCTTCATCGTCTGATCGAGTTGTGAATCGATTACCGTGAAATTTACGTTTACGCGGCTTCGAAGTACGTTCGGATGTCGATTTTTAACCTTTCGGAAACCTTGCCATTATAAACCTTTATACTTCAATAACCCGTATTATGGCTCAACACGACACTGCTACAAACTCTAAATATTGATTTGAAAGACTGTTGAACTTTTTCAGGTATGAAATTCGGAGTAGAAGATCGAGTGGCGGGCGCCTCTGGCCGAGCGATCGCACATATGTTCGATGTCCCTCTGCTTACGGCTCTGTATCTTCGGAAATACTTAAAATTGGACTCTGTAACTTTGTCTACATATTCTTGAATATCTTAGGTATCGAATTAAACAATAAAAAAAAATCGATTTTTTGGACCTCCTAAACCGGATCCCCCACTAAGGTAGTTCTTTCATGAGAACTGATGTAAAAAACAAAATTTATACAATCATTTTTTTACATGTTACAATATCAGAAAAGTTATAATATGAAAGAAGGGTACTCTAAGTGACAAAAAAAAATTTGTATAAAAATTTCAATATTACAAAATTAGATATCGCGTAAATTAGAAAATTATTTGATAAATGATCTGAATATTTTTTATTTTTTATCCGATTTTAATTTGGTAGGTCCCATTTTGTTACTTGAAAGATTTCAGGAGGACTTGCCCATTCAATCAAATCTGCCGAATTGAATCATTAAGTTTGTCTAAAACTGTAGCAGCGATCACGCGCCGATTGCATCATCGTTCTAATTAAATTTGCTACTATTCTACTCTCTTAAATTCATTCAATCGTATTATCCGAATACTGTACAATTATTTCTTGCGATAGATTAGCTGTATTTCCTAGGTAGGGACCGATAACGGAGTGATATCTTCTGTTTTGGCAACATAAATATGGCTTCACCAGGCCGTCAAGAGCCAGTCTCTGTCGAGGATCCAGTCACCCGCTGCGCCGCCATGTAAGTTGCGACGAATATATATATTATAACGTGGAAGCTCTACTAGGTTGTAATCCAATATATTTATTTAGCTTCGTATATTTCGCCCATGCGTGCATAAAAAGTGCATTAATTACATAAAGATATTTGCTATGTTTGAATAAGATTGTACTAACATTATAAAGACATTATTACTGCTACATTAAATAAACGTGTATTAATTTTACGAATATATTTGTTACGATAAATAAACTAACATAAATACCCGTTAAACAAATTGTGTTCCGATTCTTCGGAACACCATCAATAAACCAAGGTAAGGAGTCCAATACATAATAATAACAATAAAATTACATTAACAACAATCTTCACACTGATACGGATTGTGGGGTCGGGTTACAGTAACTATCCGCCTCCTTTCCTGCCTTAGCCACGCAAATCAAATAACTCTCGCATGCAAGCAGCTCGTTGCGACGCGATAAAAGCCGCGACGTTTGGACTTTATTAATAAATAATAAAAGCCAGAACATCAAATAGGTATAGGGTTTAGGGTTTAGAATTTATGGTTCTATTGTTAAAATTTTTTAATTGTAAAATGCTCCGCTTGAAGTAGTTGGATTTAGGATTTATGGTTTAATTATTAAAAATTTTTAATTGCAAAATTCTCAGCTTGTAGTAGTTCGGTTTAGGGATTAGGGTTTAAGGTTTATGGTATAAATATTATAATTTTTTAAGTGCAAAATGCTCAACTCGGGTCAGTTGGAATTAGGGTTTAGAGATTCTTGTTTACGATCATATGA
Organism: Gastracanthus pulcherrimus; assembly: GCA_949152435.1. Classification (NCBI taxonomy): domain Eukaryota; kingdom Metazoa; phylum Arthropoda; class Insecta; order Hymenoptera; family Pteromalidae; genus Gastracanthus; species Gastracanthus pulcherrimus. The sequence goes on along the minus strand of OX424576.1, from coordinate 122,885,263 downwards.
AATTTTTTTTTTATATTCCGATCATTTCGATTATTCCGATTTTTACGATTATTAATAGATTAATTCGATTAATCTGGATTATAACGGTTTCTCTCTCTCTCTCTCTCTCTCTCTCTCGCGATACTTGCAGATACTCGCTCCTGCTTCGCGGCTAGTTGGCGGGCGCTGTGACTGGTGAAAGTCCTTGGCGGTGTTTTAACGTGTGTGCCTCGAGTTTAAGTACGGTTGCAGACATTAAATTTGGTTTTCTGTGGTGCTCTTATTCACTGTGGAGTGTTTTCTGGCCGTCATATCATCGTCTCATTGAGGTTAGACTTTCATCAAGTGCCGTATTCACCATCACGGCAGACGCTTGATCGATTGATCGAAATATTTGTCCACGAGGTACATGGAAACCAGTTATTAAGCTACTGGATTTAGTCGCGAGCAGGAGGTAGGTGTGCGATCTGTAAACTATTTTCACTGTCGGCTGCTATGCCTGTTTACAATAGACACATTGAGCTGCGCCAGCTGTCAAAAGGCTGTGCGCAACACCAACGCGCTAATTAAGTGCTCTACGTGCACACGCAAATGCCACTCTGCATGCATGAAGTCAGTGCAGAAAACGCGTAGTAGCACTGCTCTCAAGTGTACCTATTTTATAAACATCAGCAACAGAGCCAATACCAGCATCAAGCAGCCGACAAAAACACACACTAGCATAGACGAGAGAGAGAAGAATATAAGCAAGACGGGCGACAACAGCAAACCCGTCGTCAAGTCTGCCGAGCAGTTGCAGGCACGCGTACCGGCGAAGCCGCCGAAACAGCCGTACGCTGCAAATAACTTTTCGCCTCAGCTGCGGCCCCCTGCTCCCCTACCTCAGTCTCTCTCCAGCACTAAAACCAGCACGGAGGAGAGGCTCAGCGCTTCTCCAGTCAGCCAGCAGGAAGGGGAGGGGGACAATATGATCGACACGGAGAACAGCAGCAGCACGCGTGTGCCATTGATGGCCTCTACCCCGTCCAGCACAGGTGAATGGCGGGCTGCTGCCGAGCAGGGGCACCGCTTCTCCGGCTGCCCAAGCATCACGGTGAGCTCTAATATCGGTAATGACAGCAAGGCAACAATAAGAGGGAGGAGTCCCCATCTACTCAGCGGGATGCTGTGCAGAATACCAGGAGCGATACGTCTACCACCAGCATGCGGGCAGTGAACGCGTCTCAGTCCCAAGAGGTATTGCATACATCAAGCACGGCATCTAACATCACTAACGCTGCAAATATTTCTATTTTAAAACAACTTAACGAATCTGTATTGAGGAAAGGTACAACGATTTCTTTCATAACTGAGTTTGCTAATAGCACGTCGAAAAATGTTTACAGTGCTCTGAACAGACATAATGCTTCGCTTGAGTCTAGGTTGGATGCTATTACTGATCGACTAAAGCCGTTATCAGCAATGCAGGATTTGGTCGGTACTATAGAATCCAGGGTAGATAAAATCGAATCGCGACTATCTGAGCAAAAGTCCCAGCTGATGAAGTTTTTGTAGAAAAATGAAGAACACTGTAAACATTTAGTAGACATAAATAATGAAAATTATTTATTAAATTATTAAAAATACGTTTGAGGGCTCAAATTAATGGCCGGACCATAAGGATCAAAGTGCCGTATGCGCTTTTGCAGAAATCAAGATGGCGGCATCAATATGGCCGCCGGAACCTTGGAAATCTCGACCGTCTACCGAATTAGCGCTATCGCCAGAATTTGGAGCCACCTAAAAATACGTATGAGGGCTCAAATTGATGGCTGGACCATAAGGATCACAGTGCCGTATGCTCTTTTGCAGAAATCAAGATGGCGGCATCAATATGGCCGCCGGAACCTTGGAAATCTCGACCGATCGACCAAATTAGCGCTGACGTCAGAATTTGGAGCCATGCAAAAATACGAATGAGGGCTCAAATTGATGGCTGGACCATAAGGATTAAAGTGCCGTATGCGCTTTTGCAGAAATCAAGATGGCGGCATCAATATGGCCGCCGGAACCTTGGAAATCTCGACCGATCGACCAAATTAACGCTGACGTCAGAATTTGGAGCCATGCAAAAATACGAATGAGGGCTCAAATTGATGGCTGGACCATAAGGATTAAAGTGCCGTATGCGCTTTTGCAGAAATCAAGATGGCGGCATCAATATGGCCGCCGGAACATTGCAAATCTCGACCGATCGACCGAATTAGCGCTATCGCCAGAATTTGGAGCAACCTAAAAATACGTTTGAGGGCTCAAATTAATGGCCGGACCATAAAGATTAAAATGCCGTATGCGCTTTTGCAGAAATCAAGATGGCGGCATCAATATGGCCGCCGGAACCTTGGAAATCTCGACCGATCGACCAAATTAGCGCTGACGTCAGAATTTGGAGCCATGCAAAAATACGAATGAGGGCTCAAATTGATGGCTGGACCATAAGGATTAAAGTGCCGTTTGCGCTTTTGCAGAAATCAAGATGGCGGCATCAATATGGCCGCCGGAACCTTGAAAATCTCGACCGATCGACTGAATTAGCGCTATCGCCAGAATTTGGAGCAACCTAAAAATACGTTTGAGGGCTCAAATTGATGGCTGGACCATAAGGATCAAAGTGCCGTATACGCTTTGGCAGAAATCAAGATGGCGGCATCAATATGGCCGCCGGAACCTTGGAAATCTCGACCGATCTACCGAATTAGCGCTATCGCCAGAATTTGGAGCCACCTAAAAATACGTATGAGGGCTCAAATTGATGGCTGGACCATAAGGATCACAGTGCCGTATGCTCTTTTGCAGAAATGAAGATGGCGGCATCAATATGGCCGCCGGAACCTTGGAAATCTCGACCGATCGACCAAATTAGCGCTGACGTCAGAATTTGGAGCAACATAAAAATACGTTTGAGGGCTCAAATTAATGGCCGGACCATAAGGATTAAAGTGCCGAATGCGCTTTTGCAGAAATCAAGATGGCGGCATCAATATGGCCGCCGGAACCTTGGAAATCTCGACCGATCGACCGAATTAGCGCTATCGCCAGAATTTGGAGCAACCTAAAAATACGTTTGAGGGCTCAAATTGATGGCTGGACCATAAGGATCACCGTGCCGTATGCTTTTTTACAGAAATCAAGATGGCGGCATCAATATGGCCGCCGGAACCTTGGAAATCTCGAACGATCGACCAAATTTGCGCTGACGTCAGAATTTGGAGCCATGCAAAAATACGAATGAGGGCTCAAATTGATGGCTGGACCATAAGGATTAAAGTGCCGTATGCGCTTTTGCTGAAATCAAGATGGCGGCATCAATGTGGCCGCCGGAACCTTGAAAATCTCGACCGATCGACTGAATTAGCGCTATCGCCAGAATTTGGAGCAACCTAAAAATACGTTTGAGGGCTCAAATTAATGGCCGGACCATAAGGATTAAAGTGCCGTATGCGCTTTTGCAGAAATCAAGATGGCGGCATCAATATGGCCGCCGGAACCTTGGAAATCTCGACCGATCGACCGAATTAGCGCTATCGCCAGAATTTGGAGCCACCTAAAAATACGTATGAGGGCTCAAATTGATGGCTGGACCATAAGGATCACAGTGCCGTATGCTCTTTTGCAGAAATGAAGATGGCGGCATCAATATGGCCGCCGGAACCTTGGAAATCTCGACCGATCGACCAAATTAGCGCTGACGTCAGAATTTGGAGCCATGCAAAAATACGAATGAGGGCTCAAATTGATGGCTGGACCATAAGGATTAAAGTGCCGTATGCGCTTTTGCAGAAATCAAGATGGCGGCATCAATATGGCCGCCGGAACCTTGGAAATCTCGACCGATCGACCAAATTAACGCTGACGTCAGAATTTGGAGCCATGCAAAAATACGAATGAGGGCTCAAATTGATGGCTGGACCATAAGGATTAAAGTGCCGTATGCGCTTTTGCAGAAATCAAGATGGCGGCATCAATATGGCCGCCGGAACATTGCAAATCTCGACCGATCGACCGAATTAGCGCTATCGCCAGAATTTGGAGCAACCTAAAAATACGTTTGAGGGCTCAAATTAATGGCCGGACCATAAAGATTAAAATGCCGTATGCGCTTTTGCAGAAATCAAGATGGCGGCATCAATATGGCCGCCGGAACCTTGGAAATCTCGACCGATCGACCAAATTAGCGCTGACGTCAGAATTTGGAGCCACGCAAAAATACGAATGAGGGCTCAAATTGATGGCTGGACCATAAGGATTAAAGTGCCGTTTGCGCTTTTGCAGAAATCAAGATGGCGGCATCAATATGGCCGCCGGAACCTTGAAAATCTCGACCGATCGACTGAATTAGCGCTATCGCCAGAATTTGGAGCAACCTAAAAATACGTTTGAGGGCTCAAATTGATGGCTGGACCATAAGGATCAAAGTGCCGTATACGCTTTGGCAGAAATCAAGATGGCGGCATCAATATGGCCGCCGGAACCTTGGAAATCTCGACCGATCTACCGAATTAGCGCTATCGCCAGAATTTGGAGCCACCTAAAAATACGTATGAGGGCTCAAATTGATGGCTGGACCATAAGGATCACAGTGCCGTATGCTCTTTTGCAGAAATGAAGATGGCGGCATCAATATAGCAGCCGGAACCTTGGAAATCTCGACCGATCGACCAAATTAGCGCTGACGTCAGAATTTGGAGCAACCTAAAAATACGTTTGAGGGCTCAAATTAATGGCCGGACCATAAGGATTAAAGTGCCGAATGCGCTTTTGCAGAAATCAAGATGGCGGCATCAATATGGCCGCCGGAACCTTGGAAATCTCGACCGATCGACCGAATTAGCGCTATCGCCAGAATTTGGAGCAACCTAAAAATACGTTTGAGGGCTCAAATTGATGGCTGGACCATAAGGATCACCGTGCCGTATGCTTTTTTACAGAAATCAAGATGGCGGCATCAATATGGCCGCCGGAACCTTGGAAATCTCGAACGATCGACCAAATTTGCGCTGACGTCAGAATTTGGAGCCATGCAAAAATACGAATGAGGGCTCAAATTGATGGCTGGACCATAAGGATTAAAGTGCCGTATGCGCTTTTGCTGAAATCAAGATGGCGGCATCAATGTGGCCGCCGGAACCTTGAAAATCTCGACCGATCGACTGAATTAGCGCTATCGCCAGAATTTGGAGCAACCTAAAAATACGTTTGAGGGCTCAAATTAATGGCCGGACCATAAGGATTAAAGTGCCGTATGCGCTTTTGCAGAAATCAAGATGGCGGCATCAATATGGCCGCCGGAACCTTGGAAATCTCGACCGATCGACCGAATTAGCGCTATCGCCAGAATTTGGAGCCACCTAAAAATACGTATGAGGGCTCAAATTGATGGCTGGACCATAAGGATCACAGTGCCGTATGCTCTTTTGCAGAAATGAAGATGGCGGCATCAATATGGCCGCCGGAACCTTGGAAATCTCGACCGATCGACCAAATTAGCGCTATCGCCAGAATTTGGAGCAACCTAAAAATACGTTTGAGGGCTCAAATTGATGGCTGGACCATAAGGATCAAAGTGCCGTATGCGCTTTTGCAGAAATCAAGATGGCGGCATCAATATGGCCGCCGGAACCTTGGAAATCTCGACCGATCGACCAAATTAACGCTGACGTCAGAATTTGGAGCCATGCAAAAATACGAATGAGGGCTCAAATTGATGGCTGGACCATAAGGATTAAAGTGCCGTATGCGCTTTTGCAGAAATCAAGATGGCGGCATCAATATGGCCGCCGGAACATTGCAAATCTCGACCGATCGACCGAATTAGCGCTATCGCCAGAATTTGGAGCAACCTAAAAATACGTTTGAGGGCTCAAATTAATGGCCGGACCATAAAGATTAAAATGCCGTATGCGCTTTTGCAGAAATCAAGATGGCGGCATCAATATGGCCGCCGGAACCTTGGAAATCTCGACCGATCGACCAAATTAGCGCTGACGTCAGAATTTGGAGCCACGCAAAAATACGAATGAGGGCTCAAATTGATGGCTGGACCATAAGGATTAAAGTGCCGTTTGCGCTTTTGCTGAAATCAAGATGGCGGCATCAATGTGGCCGCCGGAACCTTGAAAATCTCGACCGATCGACTGAATTAGCGCTATCGCCAGAATTTGGAGCAACCTAAAAATACGTTTGAGGGCTCAAATTGATGGCTGGACCATAAGGATCAAAGTGCCGTATGCGCTTTTGCTGAAATCAAGATGGCGGCATCAATGTGGCCGCCGGAACCTTGAAAATCTCGACCGATCGACTGAATTAGCGCTATCGCCAGAATTTGGAGCAACCTAAAAATACGTTTGAGGGCTCAAATTAATGGCCGGACCATAAGGATCAAAGTGCCGTATGCGCTTTTGCAGAAATCAAGATGGCGGCATCAATATGGCCGCCGGAACCTTGGAAATCTCGACCGATCGACCAAATTAGCGCTGACGTCAGAATTTGGAGCCATGCAAAAATACGAATGAGGGCTCAAATTGATGGCTGGACCATAAGGATTAAAGTGCCGTATGCGCTTTTGCAGAAATCAAGATGGCGGCATCAATATGGCCGCCGGAACCTTGGAAATCTCGACCGATCGACCAAATTAGCGCTATCGCCAGAATTTTGGAGCAACCTAAAAATACGTTTGAGGGCTCAAATTGATGGCTGGACCATAAGGATCAAAGTGCCGTATGCGCTTTTGCAGAAATCAAGATGGCGGCATCAATATGGCAGCCGGAACCTTGGAAATCTCGACCGATCTACCGAATTAGCACTATCGCCAGAATTTGGAGCCACCTAAAAATACGTATGAGGGCTCAAATTGATGGCTGGACCATAAGGATCACAGTGCCGTATGCGCTTTTGCAGAAATCAAGATGGCGGCATCAATATGGCAGCCGGAACCTTGGAAATCTCGACCGATCTACCGAATTAGCACTATCGCCAGAATTTGGAGCCACCTAAAAATACGTATGAGGGCTCAAATTGATGGCTGGACCATAAGGATCAAAGTGCCGTATGCGCTTTTGCTGAAATCAAGATGGCGGCATCAATGTGGCCGCCGGAACCTTGAAAATCTCGACCGATCGACTGAATTAGCGCTATCGCCAGAATTTGAAGCAACCTAAAAATACGTTTGAGGGCTCAAATTAATGGCCGGACCATAAGGATCAAAGTGCCGTATGCGCTTTTGCAGAAATCAAGATGGCGGCATCAATATGGCCGCCGGAACCTTGGAAATCTCGACCGATCGACCAAATTAGCGCTGACGTCAGAATTTGGAGCCATGCAAAAATACGAATGAGGGCTCAAATTGATGGCTGGACCATAAGGATTAAAGTGCCGTATGCGCTTTTGCAGAAATCAAGATGGCGGCATCAATATGGCCGCCGGAACCTTGGAAATCTCGACCGATCGACCAAATTAGCGCTATCGCCAGAATTTTGGAGCAACCTAAAAATACGTTTGAGGGCTCAAATTGATGGCTGGACCATAAGGATCAAAGTGCCGTATGCGCTTTTGCAGAAATCAAGATGGCGGCATCAATATGGCAGCCGGAACCTTGGAAATCTCGACCGATCTACCGAATTAGCACTATCGCCAGAATTTGGAGCCACCTAAAAATACGTATGAGGGCTCAAATTGATGGCTGGACCATAAGGATCACAGTGCCGTATGCTCTTTTGCAGAAATCAAGATGGCGGCATCAATATGGCCGCCGGAACCTTGGAAATCTCGACCGATCGACCAAATTAGCGCTGACGTCAGAATTTGGAGCCATGCAAAAATACGAATGAGGGCTCAAATTGATGGCTGGACCATAAGGATCACAGTGCCGTATGCTCTTTTGCAGAAATCAAGATGGCGGCATCAATATGGCCGCCGGAACCTTGGAAATCTCGACCGAACGACCAAATTAGCGCTGACGTCAGAATTTGGAGCCATGCAAAAATACGAATGAGGGCTCAAATTGATGGCTGGACCATAAGGATTAAAGTGCCGTATGCGCTTTTGCAGAAATCAAGATGGCGGCATCAATATGGCCGCCGGAACCTTGGAAATCTCGACCGATCGACCGAATTAGCGCTATCGCCAGAATTTGGAGCCACCTAAAAATACGTATGAGGGCTCAAATTGATAGCTGGACCATAAGGATCACAGTGCCGTATGCTCTTTTCCAGAAATGAAGATGGCGGCATCAATATGGCCGCCGGAACCTTGGAAATCTCGACCGATCGACCAAATTAGCGCTGACGTCAGAATTTGGAGCCATGCAAAAATACGAATGAGGGCTCAAATTGATGGCTGGACCATAAGGATTAAAGTGCCGTATGCGCTTTTGCAGAAATCAAGATGGCGGCATCAATATGGCCGCCGGAACCTTGGAAATCTCGACCGATCGACCAAATTAGCGCTATCGCCAGAATTTGGAGCAACCTAAAAATACGTTTGAGGGCTCAAATTGATGGCTGGACCATAAGGATCAAAGTGCCGTATGCGCTTTTGCAGAAATCAAAATAGCGGCATCAATATGGCCGCCGGAACCTTGGAAATCTCGACCGATCGACCAAATTAGCGCTGACGTCAGAATTTGGAGCCATGCAAAAATACGAATGAGGGCTCAAATTGATGGCTGGACCATCAGGATTAAAGTGCCGTATGCGCTTTTGCAGAAATCAAGATGGCGGCATCAATATGGCCGCCGGAACCTTGAAAATCTCGACCGATCGACCGAATTAGCGCTATCGCCAGAATTTGGAGCAACCTAAAAATACGTTTGAGGGCTCAAATTAATGACCGGACCATAAGGATCAAAGTGCCGTATGCGCTTTTGCAGAAATCAAGATGGCGGCATCAATATGGCCGCCGGAACCTTGGAAATCTCGACCGATCGACCAAATTAGCGCTAACGCCAGAATTTGGAGCAACCTAAAAATACGTTTGAGGGCTCAAATTGATGGCTGGACCATAAGGATCAAAGTGCCGTATGCGCTTTTGCAGAAATCAAGATGGCGGCATCAATATGGCCGCCGGAACCTTGAAAATCTCGACCGATCGACCGAATTAGCGCTATCGCCAGAATTTGGAGCAACCTAAAAATACGTTTGAGGGCTCAAATTAATGGCCGGACCATAAGGATCAAAGTGCCGTATGCGCTTTTGCAGAAATCAAGATGGCGGCATCAATATGGCCGCCGGAACCTTGGAAATCTCGACCGATCGACCAAATTAGCGCTATCGCCAGAATTTTGGAGCAACCTAAAAATACGTTTGAGGGCTCAAATTGATGGCTGGACCATAAGGATCAAAGTGCCGTATGCGCTTTTGCAGAAATCAAGATGGCGGCATCAATATGGCAGCCGGAACCTTGGAAATCTCGACCGATCTACCGAATTAGCGCTATCGCCAGAATTTTGGAGCAACCTAAAAATACGTTTGAGGGCTCAAATTGATGGCTGGACCATAAGGATCAAAGTGCCGTATGCGCTTTTGCAGAAATCAAGATGGCGGCATCAATATGGCAGCCGGAACCTTGGAAATCTCGACCGATCTACCGAATTAGCACTATCGCCAGAATTTGGAGCCACCTAAAAATACGTATGAGGGCTCAAATTGATGGCTGGACCATAAGGATTAAAGTGCCGTATGCGCTTTTGCAGAAATCAAGATGGCGGCATCAATATGGCCGCCGGAACCTTGGAAATCTCGACCGATCGACCTAATTAGCGCTATCGCCAGAATTTTGGAGCAACCTAAAAATACGTTTGAGGGCTCAAATTGGTGGCTGGACCATAAGGATCAAAGTGCCGTATGCGCTTTTGCAGAAATCAAGATGGCGGCATCAATATGGCAGCCGGAACCTTGGAAATCTCGACCGATCTACCGAATTAGCACTATCGCCAGAATTTGGAGCCACCTAAAAATACGTATGAGGGCTCAAATTGATGGCTGGACCATAAGGATCACAGTGCCGTATGCTCTTTTGCAGAAATCAAGATGGCGGCATCAATATGGCCGCCGGAACCTTGGAAATCTCGACCGATCGACCAAATTAGCGCTGACGTCAGAATTTGGAGCCATGCAAAAATACGAATGAGGGCTCAAATTGATGGCTGGACCATAAGGATCACAGTGCCGTATGCTCTTTTGCAGAAATCAAGATGGCGGCATCAATATGGCCGCCGGAACCTTGGAAATCTCGACCGAACGACCAAATTAGCGCTGACGTCAGAATTTGGAGCCACCTAAAAATACGTATGAGGGCTCAAATTGATAGCTGGACCATAAGGATCACAGTGCCGTATGCTCTTTTCCAGAAATGAAGATGGCGGCATCAATATGGCCGCCGGAACCTTGGAAATCTCGACCGATCGACCAAATTAGCGCTGACGTCAGAATTTGGAGCCATGCAAAAATACGAATGAGGGCTCAAATTGATGGCTGGACCATAAGGATTAAAGTGCCGTATGCGCTTTTGCAGAAATCAAGATGGCGGCATCAATATGGCCGCCGGAACCTTGGAAATCTCGACCGATCGACCAAATTAGCGCTATCGCCAGAATTTGGAGCAACCTAAAAATACGTTTGAGGGCTCAAATTGATGGCTGGACCATAAGGATCAAAGTGCCGTATGCGCTTTTGCAGAAATCAAAATAGCGGCATCAATATGGCCGCCGGAACCTTGGAAATCTCGACCGATCGACCAAATTAGCGCTGACGTCAGAATTTGGAGCCATGCAAAAATACGAATGAGGGCTCAAATTGATGGCTGGACCATCAGGATTAAAGTGCCGTATGCGCTTTTGCAGAAATCAAGATGGCGGCATCAATATGGCCGCCGGAACCTTGGAAATCTCGACCGATCGACCAAATTAGCGCTATCGCCAGAATTTGGAGCAACCTAAAAATACGTTTGAGGGCTCAAATTGATGGCTGGACCATAAGGATCAAAGTGCCGTATGCGCTTTTGCAGAAATCAAGATGGCGGCATCAATATGGCCGCCGGAACCTTGGAAATCTCGACCGATCGACCGAATTAGCGCTATCGCCAGAATTTGGAGCCACCTAAAAATACGTATGAGGGCTCAAATTGATAGCTGGACCATAAGGATCACAGTGCCGTATGCTCTTTTCCAGAAATGAAGATGGCGGCATCAATATGGCCGCCGGAACCTTGGAAATCTCGACCGATCGACCAAATTAGCGCTGACGTCAGAATTTGGAGCCATGCAAAAATACGAATGAGGGCTCAAATTGATGGCTGGACCATAAGGATTAAAGTGCCGTATGCGCTTTTGCAGAAATCAAGATGGCGGCATCAATATGGCCGCCGGAACCTTGGAAATCTCGACCGATCGACCAAATTAGCGCTATCGCCAGAATTTGGAGCAACCTAAAAATACGTTTGAGGGCTCAAATTGATGGCTGGACCATAAGGATCAAAGTGCCGTATGCGCTTTTGCAGAAATCAAAATAGCGGCATCAATATGGCCGCCGGAACCTTGGAAATCTCGACCGATCGACCAAATTAGCGCTGACGTCAGAATTTGGAGCCATGCAAAAATACGAATGAGGGCTCAAATTGATGGCTGGACCATCAGGATTAAAGTGCCGTATGCGCTTTTGCAGAAATCAAGATGGCGGCATCAATATGGCCGCCGGAACCTTGAAAATCTCGACCGATCGACCGAATTAGCGCTATCGCCAGAATTTGGAGCAACCTAAAAATACGTTTGAGGGCTCAAATTAATGGCCGGACCATAAGGATCAAAGTGCCGTATGCGCTTTTGCAGAAATCAAGATGGCGGCATCAATATGGCCGCCGGAACCTTGGAAATCTCGACCGATCGACCAAATTAGCGCTATCGCCAGAATTTTGGAGCAACCTAAAAATACGTTTGAGGGCTCAAATTGATGGCTGGACCATAAGGATCAAAGTGCCGTATGCGCTTTTGCAGAAATCAAGATGGCGGCATCAATATGGCCGCCGGAACCTTGAAAATCTCGACCGATCGACCGAATTAGCGCTATCGCCAGAATTTGGAGCAACCTAAAAATACGTTTGAGGGCTCAAATTAATGGCCGGACCATAAGGATCAAAGTGCCGTATGCGCTTTTGCAGAAATCAAGATGGCGGCATCAATATGGCCGCCGGAACCTTGGAAATCTCGACCGATCGACCAAATTAGCGCTATCGCCAGAATTTGGAGCAACCTAAAAATACGTTTGAGGGCTCAAATTGATGGCTGGACCATAAGGATCAAAGTGCCGTATGCGCTTTTGCCGAAATCAAAATAGCGGCATCAATATGGCCGCCGGAACCTTGGAAATCTCGACCGATCGACCAAATTAGCGCTGACGTCAGAATTTGGAGCCATGCAAAAATACGAATGAGGGCTCAAATTGATGGCTGGACCATAAGGATTAAAGTGCCGTATGCGCTTTTGCAGAAATCAAGATGGCGGCATCAATATGGCCGCCGGAACCTTGAAAATCTCGACCGATCGACCGAATTAGCGCTATCGCCAGAATTTGGAGCAACCTAAAAATACGTTTGAGGGCTCAAATTAATGGCCGGACCATAAGGATCAAAGTGCCGTATGCGCTTTTGCAGAAATCAAGATGGCGGCATCAATATGGCCGCCGGAACCTTGGAAATCTCGACCGATCGACCAAATTAGCGCTATCGCCAGAATTTGGAGCCACCTAAAAATACGTATGAGGGCACAAATTGATGGCTGGACCATAAGGATCAAAGTGCCGTATGTGCTTTTGCAGAAATCAAGATGGCGACATCAGTATGGACGCCAAAACCTTGGAAATTATTGCCAAACCTGAGAAAAAATGTGTGGAAGGTTACTCTCAGCAATGCCTACGCTGTTATACCCTCTATTGATTCTAAACCCGCAGAATGGGTTGTTTGAGAAATTATCTGTAATATACGCGGTTCTGACAACCAAAATTTTCTGAAAATTAATTAATAGTAATTCAGTAGTTCGAGTAGCTCGGATTAAGTCTGGTCCATTGCAAACCATCATTTACTGTGAGTTCCGTATAGCATCACATCTACATTATATTCTGCTCCAGGGTACCTTCCTACCTGCAAATAATTATTAAAAGTTGAAAATCATCAACAGCTCTTCTCAGAATAGTTGACGATTTCTTCATTCGCCCATTGAGGGTGCGCATTGATTATTTCCAACAGTCCTTTTCAGGATAGTTGAAACGCTCTCTTGATCGTGTCTCTTCTCCACAGTACGAACTTAACAGTAGTCCGTCACATTTTGCACATGAAAAGTATTTACTTTTCTGAAGTTTTTCAGTTTCAAACATTTTTCGATTGTTCGTTATCTTGTCTGAGACCGCATTATTGAATCACAATTATCTGAGATGGAAAATAACGAGAAGCCACAGAAGTTTCATTCTAAGCGATGTTGCAACCCATTAGGGATAAAAGGACATAGCGGTAAAGCTTTGAGAACAATATCGACATCTTTATCAGAAAAATATCCACATTTACTTCCTAGTTCGAAAGTTTGCCATGAGTGCAAGCACAATATTTATGTTTCACAAAAAGACCAAACTTTAGATAGTGTTGTAACTGAATTTTCTATAGACCTTGACGATTCTCTAGAGAAGCTTCCTGCTAAGAAGGTATGCAAAACTAGGGAGGACGAACTTGAGGATCTCCTGAATGGTCTGAAGGAGAAATTCAAAAGTTTGCCAGACAATGATCCTCTGCGGAAATCTATACTTACAATAGCTCCTGATTGTTGGAGCAGTCGTCAGATCTCTCAAGAATTCCAATGTTCTTACAGGATGGTAATATAGTCCAAAGAACTGAAAAAATCAGGCGGAATATTAGCTATACCACAATTCAAAAGGGGGAAAAATATCAATGAAGAAACTGTTAAAAAAGTACAAGATTTCTACGAAAATGATTCCAACAGCCGCATAATGCCCCACAAAAAAGAGACTATTGCAATCAAAGTTGATGCTTCCAAAGTAATGAAACAGAAACATTTGTTGTTATATGATATCAAAGTATTGCACTTAAAGTTCCAGAAAAAATATCCACAGCATCCTATAGGATCTTCAAAATTCGCGGAATTGCGGCCAAAATGATGTGTTGTAGCTGGAGCATTAGGCACGCACAGCGTCTGTGTATGTACAATCCACCAAAACGTCAAACTTATGATCGACTCTATTGATTTGAAAAATTTGAGTAAACAATGTGAAACTAGGCTAAGTGATTATAAAGATTGTATTGGATACATCCTTTGTAAGAAACCTACAACTGCTTGTTATTTGCTAGAATGTGAAAAATGTCCCAATATGGAGAAATTTTCAGAACTTATTCTGGAATTATTAGAAAAAAGTAATATACAGCAAGTGATATTCAGCACCTGGACATCTACTGATCGATGTAGCTTCAAACAAGAATGTCTTCCCTCAGATGAATTCGTAGAAGAATTGAACAAACGCTTGACAGTTCTAGTTCCCCACAGTTTTATCTCGAAAGAACAAGAAAAATTCATAACTGACAAGAAGGAGAATTTGAGTGAAAATGAGGTATTATTGCATTGTGACTTTGCAGAAAATTATGCATACGTTGTACAGAATGTAGCTCAAGCCTTGCATTGATCAATAACAATGATCAATGTTCTGTTCTTACTGTTGCTTTCTATTATCGATCAGGCGAGGACTTGAAACACAAGAGCATTATTTTATTCTCAGACTGCACAAGTCATGATGCTACCGCAGTATATTTGATGCAGCCGAAGGTAATACCGGAAATTAAAAAGGTGTGTCCACGAGTAAAGAAAATTTATTATGTAACTGATAATGCAAAACAGCACTTCAAAAAAGAACTCAGATGATGCATCTTATGAATCACAAGACTGATTTTGGAATTGAAGCGGAGTGGCACTGTCATACAACGTCACATGAAAAATGTATTTGCGATGGTCTTGGAGCATGCTTGAAGAGTGAAGCCACTCGATACAGTTTACAAGTCGAACCAAAAAATGCTATCTTGGACTCAACTTCTCTATTCAAGTTTGCAGAAGAAAAATTCAACAACATAAAATTTTTCCATTATAGTAAGTAGGAGCATAAACAATTAGTGAAAAGATTGCATAGAAAATATAAAAATTCACCTGCTGTGAAAAAAATTCAGAGCAGCCACGCATTCATTCCAACTACTGATAATAAACGGAAAGTGAAGAGGTACTCTGGATCAAAACATGACATAATTACTATGCAATATGAAACTCGTTAAGAATTTGAAGAGGTCTAAATTGAGTTCTTATCATACAATGGTGAGTTTCTCAACCGGTTAATGACTGTCGGTATTTAGGAAATCGTTCCGGAAGAAATTTGAATCTACAAGGCATATGATTGGAGCTACTCAACCTACTGAATCTTTATTAATTGATTTCCAGACGATTTAGGTAGTTTCAACGTCGTATACTACCACGGATTTCTTATACATGTGTCGTACGAGATCCACCATTCTATGGGTTCAGAATCAATAGGGCGTGACTTAGGATATGCGTCGCTGAGAATAACTTTCAACGCTCTTCTCATCAGGTTTGGCAATCAATTCTGCAATTTTGTTCTTGTTGCGACGTACATCCACAATAATGGATACATTGATTCGTGATTTGAGTTTCGGAAACCACTTTTCCCATGAATCATTTTGTTTCCGACACTTTGAAGCTTATGGTCTAACCATTAATTTGAGCTCTCGAACGTATTTTTAGGTGGCTACAAATTCTGGCGATAGTGCTAATTCGGTCGATCGGTCGAGATTTCCAAGGTTCCGGCGACCATATTGATGCCGCCATCTTGATTTCTGCAAAAGCGCATACGGCATTTTGATCCTTATGGTCCAGCCATCAATATGAGCCCTCATACGTATTTTTGCACGGCTACAAATTCTGACCTCAAGTCTAATTTGGTCGATCGGTCGAGATTTCCAAGGTTCCGGCGGCCATATTGATGCCGCCATCTTGATTTCTGCAAAAGCGCATACGGCACTTTGATCCTTATGGTCCAGTCATAAATTTGAGCCGTTACGTATTTTTGCATGGCTCCAAATTCTGGCGATGGCGCTAATTCGGTCGATCGGTCGAGATTTCCAAGGTTCCGGAGGCCATATTGATGCCGCCATCTTGATTTCTGCAAAAGCGCATACGGCACTTTGATCCTTATGGTCCAGCCATCAATTTGAGCCCTCATACGTATTTTTAGGTGATTCCAAATTCTGGCGATAGCGCTTATTTGGTCGATCAGTCGAGATTTCCAAGGTTCCGGCAGCCATATTGATGCCGCCATCTTGATTTCTGCAAAAGCGCATACGGGACTTTGATCCTTATGGTCCAGCCATCAATTTGAGCCCTCAAACGTATTTATGCTTGGCTTCAAATTTTGGCCTCAGCACTGATCCGGTTGACATGGATTGACCCATATATATATATATATATATATATATATATATATATATATATATATATATATATATATATATATATATATATATATATATATATATGTGTGTGTGTGTGTAAATATAAATATAAGCAAAAATTCCTGGTTTCTATTTTAAAATTAAAAATGTTGTTTAAATAGATAGTGGAAATAACAATTAGACAATTCAATTTGATACAGTACTTGTATTTAATTAAATAAACATTTTAGATTTTCTATACAAAAATAAAAAACCGTTCGTTAATTCTTAATTTTAAAAATTTCAAGAACATAGGAAGCTTATATTGTTTAAGATAATTAGATTTTAATAATACTCAACATAAAATAATGGTTAATACTAAAAGTAAGAAAATAGTAATTTTTTAGGCTGTCATCTTATTAGAGTTCCACTTTTCCGATACACTGACAGAAACTTCGAAGCTTGGCGTTTCGAAATTTGTCAATGCTTCGCGTTGGGAAGGTAACCTTAAACTATACAGCAGGAATTTCTAAGTCTGCGCTTCGGATATTGAGGCGCTGCGGCATGATAATAGGCTCGATCCGTGCGCGGCGTACTGACTATCCCTGCGCGGCGCACTGACTATCCGTATGTTGCGTGGGGAAATTACAGGTTCTGGGTTATGACATAAGGTTTGATGCGCCGCATGTGTACTTTCCTAGCGTTGCGTAGGGAACGTAGAAGCGCGGTGCTCGTAAGTATCTCCAGATCGCTGCCCTCTGCATTCACATAGCGCATCGCGATGCGTATAAAAGCGTTTAGAGAACATTGGAAGTAATTAGTGTTTATTTACATTTCAGTAAGTGAAAATTAAAAATTATATGACAAAATTAAATATAATGTACTAATTAATAATAAAAATTTCATACAAATGTATAGAATTTATAAAATAATTTAATTATATAAAATTATAAGTTTCACGTAGTGTGAAAGATTCTTAAATTTTCATAAAATTTGAGTCCAAAAAGTGAGCCGAGAAAAACTTTTATTAAAGACATAGTCCGTACATTATGAAGTAAAATTAAAAAATGTTGACACTGCAATCATTAAGTTACGTTACTGTAATTATTACAAACGTATACAATATTATGCAATATACATTTTCTTTTTGACATTCTTTATAGCAACTTTCTTTATATATTTATTTGAATCTAATAAATATATGTATCATAAAAAAGTAATCAACATAGAAAAAAAGCAACAATCAATGAAATATCTACTTCATAGATTAAAAATATTCTTTAAGAAGACAAAATTGACTATTTTTTAGAAAATATTTATTTGATACCAAATTATTTTTGTTATCTTTTAAAAGTAATTACTTCAGTCAAATAATATATATTTAATACGAGTATAAAAAAAATTTGATTTACTTTAAGTTCATATTTCATTCATTTATATGAATAGTTATTTTAATAAAATTATTAATTATTTGATATTAAATTATGTTTGTTTAATTGAAATAAATAATTATTTCAATTAAAGAAATATATATTAATTTTAGAAGAAATTTAATTTTCTTTGAGTTCATATTACCTTCATTCAAATAAATACTTATTTCAATTAAATTATTAATTATTTGATACTCAATCATTTTTGTTCAGTTTAAGTAAATAATTACTTTAGTTGAACAAATACTATTTTATTTGAAACAATAATTGTGCTTTGAAGTAAATTAATTTTTCTTTACTACTATTGAAAAACATCATATTTTTGAATCAATTAAATTTTGGTTTGATTTTAGCAATTTTTTTTTCAGTGTATGTTTTGTAATAAATGCCGTAATAATATTAAAACGTAGCTTAACCGGCATCATTGCAGGGGTCCGGGGATCTCCCGAGTAATTGATCATCAAAGTTAAGCGTCACAGGTGAAGTTAGACTTTCCCATTGGGCTGGTTCTCGGTGTGGGTTTCTTTGCTCGACCAAGTTTTCCCCACATCACAGGGCATGTCCCTGGGTAAATGCGGGAATTCAGTGGGACGGACATATTGGGTTTAGGATCAAATACGCCCATACATAGGTAGTGAGAGTGTCCCGTACAAGGACAATAGTGTCTGTACGGGTGGCACAAGAATAATAATAAAAAAATATTAAAACGCAGCTTTTTTATCCTTTGAGTTTATTTTCATACAAACATATACAGAGTGTCTAGGGCATCTGGAAAACCTGGAAATCTCAGGGAATAAATTTACTCTGGCAAAACCAGAAAATCTCGGGGAATTTTTTGAGTTTTCTGGAATTCTCATTCAATTTTAGAATTTATCAAATTTACAATTATAATTCTGTTAAAATCTTCAATTCTGTTATAATATATTAGAAAATGCTTTATTCATAAACTGCTTTATGCAAATTGGCTTTCTTTCAAATATTAGCTAGTAAGATATAGTCTCTTTTAATTAACAAGAAGAGTCGAGATTTCGGTTTTTTCTAACACCTATAAATAAAGTCCACAATCATACTTTGATCCCAAAGACTCTTGTTGTGAGATATGAGTTGTGTTTTACTTGGAATATTCATTACTTTAATTATAAGTTTTTCCTTGATTTCTTCGCTTAACCGGTGCAATAACGACGCATAATACTCTCCTGCTAACGTCTTTCCCTTTTCCAAGTAATCGATGTAGATGATGCCGCGTGCATCCCAACAGACTGTGACTATTACCTTGCCGGCCGATTTCACCGTCTTCGCCTTCTTCGGAGCCCGTTCACCTTAAAAAATCCACTGTTTTGACTGTTCTTTTCTCTTTAAAGTGTAGTAGTGTATCCATGTTTCGTCCACAGTTAAGTATCGACGCAGAACTCCTCAGGATTGCGACGGAAAAGCGCCCAAAAAACAACCTCCGAGTCGACCACACGATTGCATTTATTCTCCACTGTGAGCAAACGCGACACCCAACTTGCCGTATTTTTTTTCACACCCAATTTTTCGTGCAGAACTGAAGCGACTGTACCTTGCGATATGTCTGTGACCTTAACTATTTCGCGAACTTTCATTTGTCGATCACTTAAAATCATATCGTGGGTTTTGTCAATCATTACGGGGGTAGTCACTTCCACTGAGCGTCCCGAACGATGTTCATCTTTTGTGGATGTACGTTCATCTCGTTAAACTCGTTCATCCAATTGTAAACAGTTGCAAACACAGGAGCAGATGTGCCATGAACTTCATCCAACTCAGCTTTGATTTCGTTCGATATTAAGCTTTTTAAATAAAGATGTTTAATCACCGCTCAAAACTCACTTTTTTCCATTGTTATGAATAAACGAAAGTTGTTTACTTCAATCGACGATAAAAATGAAACTATGTGATGGATAGAGCCGAAACTTTAACAGCTGTCTAGTTAGTAATGCTGCTCCCGAAGAAAAATTCATTTTCGATAGTACGAGCCATCTTTTGGATTTACTATCGAAAGTCAGAATTTCAAAAAACAAAATTGTTTAGTCAGTAACTGTAGTATTACTTCGGCTTTATCCACATTTTACAGGCCATTTTGTTTTTTGCAAGTCTGACTTTAGATTCGTAGTCATCAACCCCGAAAACCCTTGCATACCAAATTTTACCAAATTTGATCAAAAGATGCTTAAAATCGAGTAAACACTATAGGCACTGGCTCCGTCATTTTGTTTTTGGAAATTATGACTTTTGATTCGTAATCAGCGACCCCGAAAACCCCTGTATACTAAATTTGACCTATTTTTATTAAAAGGTTCATAAAATCGAGTAAACACTATTGTTAATGTTAGGGGGGGGGGGATGAGAAAATTTTGGACACTTCCAACATACACTGCTCGAAGATAACCAGAGGGAGAAGAAAATATGTTACCATGCGTATATATGTACCTTAGATCGTAAGTGGAGATATCTACCTTGCCGACGGCCGCATGATCTCGCCGGTAACCCACCGGCCGAGACTCAGTTGACGACAGGGTAGAGTTTTTGCACTAGTATTACGCAACAACTATTATTTAAATTTATTTCATTAACCATATGTTGTAAGCTCAGTAAGGACTAGCGCCTTTATTATTTTTAAACGCCCGTTCGTGTGCAAGCAACGTGTGCATGAGCGAAGCTAAATGTAGTACATATATAGCAAGGCAGGATGGTCTCAGCTATATATGTATATAACATAGGCCGAACAAATGCACTACTTTCAACCGATAAATTAAATTTTGGAGCGTAATTTATTGTCAAATCTAAAAAGTTATTAAGAATTATTTACTCCTCTCAGTTCCCCGAGTAAGTTAGGAGGAAGAAATTTTGAAATCAGAACACCTTTTATTTTTATAAATTTTTGAAACTAAATTCCAACTTTCTAACAATTTATAAAGCCACGGAAAAATGCGAGGTTTAGTTATAAGACAATTACATGTAAGACTAAAGTAACCAGAGGGACCAAAATAGCATAAATTTCTGTAAATTCACATTTTCACTTATTACCCCAAAATAATATTTTTATTTTTGGGCATAAAACTTACACCATCGGATAAACACTAATTTTCAGAAGTTATAGAATTTAATAACTATTGGATGAATATTTTATGTAATCAGAGTATCCGCCGAATATCTCGGCCCCCGAAAAATATACGGACTTGGCCCTCCGGCTACTTAAGTTATTTTATACCACCAACAATATGGTCATAGTTTTAAGGAATATAATTAAACATTTTTGGGGGCTGCCATAAGCGGCCCATGTATAAGAGAGATATAGATTCTTAGAATCTAAAGCCGCTAGGGCTGATAGTGCTGACCATGCGTCTGGGAGCAAAGTGCAGCTGCACTCCTCCGACCGCTTCGCAACAGCGGCAGCCAATCACAGCACGCCACCGCCGTGAAGTTCTGCGGTGGGAGAACCCACGCCACCACCGATCGAGGCGGCCGGGAGCAGGCCACCACGGCAGTTACCGAGCAGCTACACCCAGAGTTAGACGTACTCTCCGCGACACTCTCATTCCTATTATCTGTAGACGCGCAGTTTAAGATAGAGTGAAAATTCCTGTATTGCGGAAACTTAATAAAGCCGGTACTCCTTCGACAGCAGTCGCGGTCGTCGTAAAGCTGCTAGTAAAAGCGCGAATTGACAGCTTGTATAATTGTCAGTGTCTCGACCTTATATCAGCCTAAAGAATAAATAAATTGCTGAGTGTTCCAAAAATCTGTGTTTCCATAATTCATTGTGTTTTTCCCTCAAATAAAAATTATATCATAAAAGTTAAGTGTATTTACGGAAGCGGAGTCCTTCCTAATGTGGTGGAGTGAGCCGATGAGACATCCTCACTCACTACGGCCTAGTTGGGGCCGCACTTTCCATTTTTACATATAAATTTGGGGTATCTGGAAGGGACCAGATAACTTACACTCGTTAGCCAAGCAGATATAATCGGGGTGGCACACGAGCCGTCCGAGTAGCAGAGCAGAGCAGTAGCAGAGCAGAGCCAGGCAGAAAAGGGACGAGAGGACCTGAGGCCGAATTTTTAGGGTGTCGAATTGCACCAGAAATCTGAATAGCTAAAGGGGGAGAGCCAGTCGCATCGAACTTCACTCCCGATTCAACGACTGTCCGGCTAGACGCGCTGCCATCGCAACCTCCTGGCCCCCCGCTAGCTTAACCTCCACGACAAGGTAAGTGTCAACGCCATTGAACCAAAAAATAATAAAATAAATTGAATCATATCCGGGATACTTGCCTAAATATAAAAGGAATCTCACAAATCTGAAACTAATTACATGTGTTAAGTTTGGCGCGGTATTTAAATTCGTTTAATTAACCTAACCATAGTAGTGCATGTTACAAATGGTGACAGCGCTTTCGGATTTGTGAGGTTTTTCCGTTTTTCCGGGTAACCTAATTCGCGGAAAAATCGGAAAATTCCCTTACCGAAAATTCACATAAATACAGAATCAAATAACTGGCGCGAAATAATAAAATATTCCACAAATATTGGGAAAAACTACGGAAACGTAGGTCGGAAAAATCGGGAATTCCGCCCACGCTACCTCAGACAGAGAGCAGTGCGTGCTCGCATAAATTTGGTAATATCGTGGCTTACTAGCGGCCGGAAAATGGCTAACCCACGCGCTGAGACGTCGAAGCCGATAGATAAATTCATCCGGTTCGCCGATCTCCTCGAGATGACGTCACCGATTCCGAACCCCAAATCCGCGGCCGAGCTTACAGCAGGCGAGTTGGACGAAATGATGCGTTCAATTGAACAAAGAGAGAGGATGTTAGTAGAACGCGAAAAACGTCTAGAAGCACAAAATGCGAGTGTCTTCGCAGCAGCTCAGGCGTGCCGTGACGAGGCTATGGAGCAGCTCACAAACGTGCGATTATCCTATCCGTCGGTAGCCGGCTTATCGGTAGATTCAACCATGCGAACAGTAGACCACTGGACGGAAGATAACGAAAATTTCGACACAAGAGATGACGCGAGTCAAAATGGGGAAAGGACTTTACCAACCATTAAGGATCCAGTCACACCCGTTCGCAGGCGAATTCCCGTGATACGAAATATGGGTTTAACCTCGTTAGAAATGGAAGAAAAATTGGAGGAAATGCGCCGCGAGATAGAGAGTCTTAGGCGCGAACAAGCAAATAGACCCAACCATGCTAGCAATAATAGGGAGGGCGGACAGCCGTCAAACCCGGGGTTAACTACGCTCCAGATTAAGGAAGCCTTAGCGATAGTACCCGCGTTTGACGGGTCCAACCTGTTTAATTTTGTGCGTAGCTGTAAGCGGGCCATTCGGATGGTCCCTGCAACTGTAGAACGCGAATTCACAAACATGCTAAAGAACAAACTGTATGACACCGCATATATCATGTTAGAGAGTGACGAGTATGACCAGTTTGACTCATTTATAGACCGACTAAAAACCATCTTCTCGAGAAGCGAGACTCTCAATCACCTCAGGGGGAAACTTGATCAACTCGCGCGGGGCCGAAAGGAACCGCTAAACTCATACATATCGCGAGTGCTAGAATTGCGAGACGCGATGCTGAATCGCAGAAGAATCGATTTAGAAAGAGAGTTGACCCATAACGATAAATTAGAAATCGAACGAGAGGTCGTAGAGGGTTTTAAGGACGGCCTCGCGCCGGAATTCCGCGACAGAATGGTTTGTGCTCGCACCGCGACGCTCGTCGACGTCATCGACGAAGCGATCAAAGTAGACACTCGCCTCGAGCGTGACTACTACAAACACGGCACGAACTACTATACCCCGGCCCCAGTCAAGCAGGCCACAGGAAATAAACCCAGCTACGCCCATAGCGATCCTAGGCCGACGGCAGCCAAACCGCCGGACGTTGGCCAAGGCGGGGGCGAGACCGCAAGAAGCGCGCCCTCAACCTCAACAGGTGGTACAGGGAACGCCGGCCAGGGAGGCCGCCCAAACTACACTTCAATCAGATGCAATTACTGTGATAAGCCCGGGCATTTCAAAAAGGACTGCTTTTCCCTCAAGCGAGCCCAAGAGCGAGAGGCCGCGGCCCAGGGAAACGGGCAAGCCGCTCCCCGTCCGGGCGAACAGGGGGTTCGCGGAGGCTATGGTCGACTCCGGGGCGCAGCCGAACCTTATTAAACTAAATAAGATTAGAGGGGATGTCCTCGTATATGAAGGCAACAAGCCTTTATTGCGCGGCATCTCCGGGATAGACACCGTTTCCAGGGGAATTGTCTATTTAAACTTTTACGGTGAATCCACCGAGTTTATTGTTATAAATAAGGACTTCCCGATTAAGGCAGATGTCGTCCTGGGTTCCAAATTCTGCGAGGATCGGAGGGCTACAGTCGACTTCAAAAGCCGATCCTTACTGTTTGACGAACAAGCCTTAACTTTCATCAATGAGCTGCGGTATCGAACGATACCAGCACACGGCAAGGAAACACTACGGCTAAAAATAGCCAATGAGTATTGGGACGAACAAGGCTACATTGAGCCTATGTTCGCCCACCAAGACGACATCGAGGCGGGGGACAGGGTAGTCGAGTGCGTGGACGGCTATGCTATAATAAATAATATAAAATAATTATTACCAATATTTTTGAAGGTTCCGAATCGCAGCGTGAGGACGTAGTCCATGCCATCCTTACCACTGTTCTACCGTCCATCGTGAGGGAAGACTTAATGTCTATACGCCTGCTTCGATCGGAAAGACAGACCGTTGCGAACCAACCCGCGAACAAACACCAGCGTCGACGATCCCCGTGGGTTGTCTGCTTTTCTCGTAGCAGCTTGGTAACTGAGATTATGAGGGCCAAAAGTAGATTTACAGCATTTAGCACTAAGGATGTTAACGTAACGCTTTTGAATCAGGACACG
Source organism: Gastracanthus pulcherrimus (assembly GCA_949152435.1). Taxonomy (NCBI): domain Eukaryota; kingdom Metazoa; phylum Arthropoda; class Insecta; order Hymenoptera; family Pteromalidae; genus Gastracanthus; species Gastracanthus pulcherrimus. Next base: position 122,860,403 of record OX424576.1, on the reverse strand, counting down.
AGTAATAGCCTTATTAGAAGTAAAATTTTTATTAATGAACTTTTAAGTAAAGAATCTTTTACTCATTTCAACACCTTAAAATCTATTGCTCGTGGTTTAAGCTTCAAATATATTTGGCATAGGGGCGGTCGTTTCCTAGTTAAGAAGCGAGACGGTGAATCGGTGCATGAGATCACTTCGGCTGCAGATCTGCACGCATTATCTGCATCTTTTCGTAATGAGTCTAGCGATAGTGTTAACGCGGCGGTAACACAAAATACCTGTAATCTAGTCACTGTTACACCGGAAACGTCAAAAACGTCGAACTTAATTTCTGGCGTTGGAATTTGACTACGCGGGGACGTAGCAAGAGAGGAGGAAGCTGGGGGACTAAGGGCGGGCTTCCTCAATGCAACATCGCTTAGTAAGCATATGAGTATGTTCCGTCAGTTCCTTGTGACTGCTCGTCCTTTCTATCATATATTCGGCGTGGCTGAGACGCGTTTCGGGGATGACGATGATGTTGGCGTTCAGATCGACGGGTTCTCGTCAATTAGGCAGGACAGGAATAATAAAGGAGGTGGGGTGGTTCTTTACGTATGTAATTCTTATAAAGCAACGGTGCTGTGCTCCTCAAAAACTACGTTAGATAAAGGCAAACCAGGTATCCCTGAATATTTGATGTGTAAAATTCAGCAAGGCAACCATCCGCCAATTTTCGTGGCCGTCATATATCGACCTCCAGGGATTTCATTCACTGACGATTCTGACCTAATACAGAACCTTACGACTTATTCGGTAGGGTACGATCACCGGATTGTAATGGGAGATCTGAACGTGAACATGTTGTCGACATCTCAGGAAGCGTCGTTTGTTAGAGAGTTAATATGTGAATTAAACCTTAAATTAGTTGATCATGGCGCGACTCACCACGTCGGAGAATCTCACACTTGGATTGATATGATCTTCACTGACGACAATGATGTGGTGCTGGATGCGAACAACATGATGGCGACCTTTCCGAGTAAACATAATATAATTGATGTCACAATCGACATCCAAACTTCAAAGTCCCCAACTCTCAATAACTTTTCATATAGGGATTTTAAGTCTATTAGGCAGGAGGAACTTCTATCCCTCCTTACTGCTTGTGATTGGTCGCCCATCAGTTGCCCAGATAAGAATGTTGATAGTAAGTTAGAACATCTTACCCACAACATCTTGGCGATCATCGACGAACTTGCCCCTCTGAAACAGTTCACGCTGAAGAAGAAATGTCTCCCTCCTTGGGTGGATGTCGAGCTGAAAGAACTTTATAATCAGCGTGATGCTGTTCGACGGCGCTACAAACGGACTCGGGACAATAAGTTCTGGCAGGAGTTCCAGTCTCTCGCAGCTCAAGCAGAACAGCGCACAGTTGAAATGCGAGAGGCTTTTATTCAGAGCAGAATCTTTGACGCTCTGGATAATAACAAAAATATCTGGAAAGAACTTCGACACCTTGGACTGTTACCAAAGGCTAAAGAGGAGCTGCATGGCTTCACTCCGGATGAATTAAACATCCACTTTGCTGGGGTCTCTGTCTCTCAAACGGAGCATGACGAAAATCTAGATAACATCTTATCGACGGCCAGCGATGATGGCTTCACTTTTCGTGAAGTTACCTTCTCGGACGTTGTTCTGGCCGTTGCTCATTTCTCGTCACAGGCAAAGGGCGAAGACGGAATACCCCAAAATGTCATCGCAAAGTCTCTTCCGGTTTTGGGCCATCATTTGGCTAAGATTTTCAACTCTTCTCTGTCTAGTGGGGTTTTTCCCGGGACCTGGAAGAAGGCTCATCTGGTGCCTCTAAAGAAGACGGCAATTCCATCTGCCGTCTCAGACTTCCGTCCAATAGCCCTATTGAGTTTTCTCTCCAAGGTCTTGGAAAAGATCGTCCACGAGCAGATTTCAGAGTTCATATCATCCAAGAAAATCCTTGATCCACGTCAAACTGGCTTTCGACAGCATCATAGTACGCAAACAGCACTACTGAGTCTGTCAGAGGAGATTCGTGATGGTATTAATAGCAAGAAACAGCTGCTTACCATACTCCTAATGTTTGATTTCAGTAAGGCGTTCGACACTATTTCGCCCTCTAAATTACTTCGTAAGCTGATCAGAATGGGGTTTTCTAGGTCCATAGTCCTGTGGATCAAGTCATATATTACAGGTCGTAACCAGCGAGTGGTTACAAAATCTAATGGGGAATCTGATTGGTACACAACCAATCTTGGCGTTCCACAGGGCTCGGTTCTTGGGCCCCTTCTGTTCAGCCTTTATATTAATGATCTTGGAGACATACTAGCTGCTTTCAAAAATCCCCAGGGTGAATTATCGGAAGGTGTCGAGCATTTGCTTTATGCTGATGATTTACAAACCTATACGCAGGTTGCGAGAGACGATCTTCAGATAGGCATTGATCGCCTGTCAACTGTGGCGCGAGCAGTGTCGGCTTGGGCTTCTGAAAATGCCCTTCACCTTAATGTCGGGAAGACTAAAGCTATAATTTTTGGGTCGGACTACAATATTAATAAATTGCAGGAATTGCACCTTCCAGGCATTGAGGTGCAGAATAACGTTTTTATTCCCTTTGCCGATACTGTAACTAACCTCGGTGTTGTTATGGATTCTAAATTAACATGGAAACCGCAAGTGGATGCAGTTAGTCGGAAGGTTAACAGAGCCTTATATGGACTCAGATCTTTTAGATCCTGCACCACCGAAGCGTTACGCAAACAGCTCGCAGGTGCTCTTGTTGTCTCTCACTTAGATTATTGCTCTCTTGTATACCTCGACGTATCAGGTGAGCTGCAGACCAGGCTTCAAAGGTTGCAAAATTCCTGTGTGAGATATATATGTGGTGTTAGAAAGGATGAGCATGTCTCTCCCTACAGGAGGAAACTGGGCTGGTTGACTGTGGAGATAAGAAGGGAGTATTTTGCTTTATAAAGCAGTTGTCATGGGACAGCCTCCGTACCTTGCGGCCCTTTTTGAACAAAATCAGTCTAGAACCTCAGGTAGGGATCCCAAGGAAATAAAAATTCCAGGGTCGCGTACTGATGTTGGCCTGTACTCCTTCAGAGCCCAAGGTGCTCGCCTCTGGAATTCGCTCCCCCGCGCTATTAGGCATCTTCCGTCTCTAAATAAATTTAAAACGGCAATACGTCGGCATATTATTGAAACCTGCGACGAATGAAATGTGTTCTGTGATAAAAATTAACTGTGTTATACTGCTAAGTAATTAATTAATTAAGGTATATTGTGACGTGATAAAAATTAACTGTGTTATACTGCTAAGTAATTAATTAATTAAGGTATATTGTGACGTGATAGTTAAGACTACTGACATAAACTGTGCATTTATAATAAGCCTATGTGATGAAATCTAACGATGAATCTGTGATATGGATACAAATTTAATTTAATGTATCGCAACTATGTATATTTGATGTATATTTTTGACTTGTGCAAAATAAATCTTAATCTATCTATCTATCTATCTATAGTGCCGATACGAAACCTGTCAGACCAGGCCATCGAGCTGACATTGGGTGACGTCGTCATACACCCGCTAGACGCCATAGCAGATCTAAGGAGGGGGTACGAAGACAGTCTTCCAGATGACTCTCTTCCCCCTCCCTTAGAGGTCAATAACCTCGAGGAGCGAAACCGCCCTCAAGGGGATCAAGATGACTCTATAAATAAGATGCTTCACGGCCTCGTCAATTTACAGTTAGAGGCCAAGGACCAAAATGAATTGCGCCGCCGCAAACTCAGCTGCTGCAGCGGTTGCGCAACGTATTCCGACTACAACGACGGAAACGATAGAGCCAAGGAGGGGGGTGACGAACTCCCGGCAGAGACTCGTAATTCCAGGAATGGTGTTGTCCTCGACGTCGACGTGCTGAGCAAACCCGAATCGTGTGTTGCCATTGCCGAAGCCTTGCCTGGATCAGGGAAATGCGCCGAGCAGCTGACCCCGTCCACTGCGGCGAATGAGGCCACCAATGTCAACAACGCAACAACCTCGTTGGAAGAATGCGAGCAAACCATCGATGAAAATTCGATATTTTCAGAATTAAGGTTGGACGTGGGAAGGCAAGCCCAACCCATGTATATGATAGATCAAAACTCGTTAGAGATGGGAGACTATCTTGAGTTAGGATCTATCACTCAGATTGAAGGAAGCAGCTACACGTACACGGAGACCCTTTCATGGCAGGCGCCAGGAACGGGGGAAACGTACGATGTCAACACGACTGAGGGCATTTCACGGGTTGACAAAATTGTGGCTGAAATCGATACCTCTCACCTTGACGGGGAAGGCATTGAACGATTAACGAAGTTAATCGAAAAGACACAAAACATCTTCCATTTGCCGGACGAGAAGCTCACCGCGTCTAATCTGGTCGAACATCAGATCATAACAACCGATGACGCGCCGGTAAATGTGAGACAATACCCGATACCTCAGGCCCTACAGGAAGTGGTGAAAGAACAAATCGACAAGCTACTCGCGAGCGACATCATCGAGCGAAGCGAGAGCCCTAACAACGCGCCTTTATGGGTCGTCCGTAAGCACGACGGGCCCGACGGCAAGAAACAGTGGCGGGTCGTAGTCGATTTCAGAAAACTAAACGAGAAAACGGTCGGTTTTGCTCACCCGATTCCCAACATACAAAACACCTTGGAGGAATTGGGCGGCGCACGCATTTTTACGGTTGCGGATATGGCATCCGGCTTCCACCAGCTGCTTCTAAAACCCGAAGACAGGTGGAAGACTGCGTTCTCTACACCTTGGGGCCATTACCACTTTAAACGGGTCCCGTTTGGCCTCAAGAACGCACCGGCCAGCTTCCAGGAAACTGTTAATAAGGTCGTAAAGCAAAAGAAAGGACAACATGCCTTTTTCGACGACATAATTTTGGCAACCCGGACGTGGGAGGAACATGACCAAAACTTTTTGGAGTTAGCAAGGATTTTGGGGGGGGGGGGGGGGGCAAACCTGAAGCTCAACCCCAGTAAGTGCACGTTGAAGGCAGCCCTGATCAAAGATCCGGTCCTCGAGCATCCTGACTTCGACAAACCTTTTTTCGTCACGTCAGACGCATCAGGCTTTGCCGTGGCCGGGGTGCTAAGCCAGAAGAACAACGAAGGGGCCGATCTCCCCATAGCTTTCGCCAGCAGATGTATGAATAGTGCTGAGCGGAACTACAGTACCATTGAGCAGGAGCTGCTAGCCATCATATACAGTATCGAACAATTCAAATATTGTCTATACGGGCGACATTTTACGGTAATCACTGACCATCAACCTCTTGACTGGCTCCACAACGTCAAGGATTCGACGTCGCGACTTAAGAGGTGGGACTTTAAGCTCCGCGAAGTATATGACTTTAGCGTCCATTACATTCCCGGAAAGACCAATAAGGTGGCGGACGCATTATCTCGCAACCCCACGGAAGACCCTGTATATGACGTTAACGTCATTAGGAAAAGAATAATAATCGAGGACGATTCATCATCTGGATCCTCAGGGATTTACACGCCACGCCACTGGCGTCGAAGTAAGGAACCAAGGGTAGATGTGGAGGGACCGCAAGGGAGCACTAACCCTCACCTGCCCGAAGAACAGCAGATTGCGGAGGCCGAGCAACCGGCTGGGGACCCCCAAAACCCGAACCTCAACATATCCCTTCCCTTACAGATTTCCCTCCCACCCTCGCCAACCTCAGAAAACCCCCCCTCGACTTCCCCAATACCCGACGATTTTTCCCCCCACATTTCCGACTCCCCACCTGACTTGGGCCCTTTAGCAGACTTTTTGGATACAGACGAGGAGATGCCACTCGAGGCAACGGAAGAGGCAACGGAAGACACTTCCGGCGATCGAAGCCTCGCGAAGGACAGTGACCCAGCGAGAAGTGAGGGCGAGTCGCCCGAAACAGACTCGAATAGGGATCAGACCGAGGCCGGACCATCAACCAGCGAGTCGGAGGACATGGTCGACCCCGCGTCCGTCGAGTTCCAAGTGAACAGAAGACGAGAGCCGCGAGTCGCGAATAACATAGTACCCAGTCGCGACTTATACGTGATGGACAGAAGGGACAATTTAGGGTACTTCGTAACAACAAAGAACCAGCCATGGTGCTCTGGGTCCCGATACCTAGCCGCCCAGGAGCTCCTGCCGGCTTTAGCCGACGTTACCCTGGGTAGATGTAAGGTGACCGAGGGCAATGGGCGGTTCTTGATTGCAATCCCTATTAAGGAAAATCTACGGCAGCGAGTCGAACTAATCGATTTTAGGGAAGGACTGCAGTCGTTTTTGGGGGTAAGCATCGATCTCGCTCTCCGTTCAGTCAGACTGTCGGAAACGAGCGAAATCGATGATTTCTCGTGGAATAACATTCTCGACTTATTGAAAGATTGTTTCTCTGAATGCCCGACAAAAATTGTCATTTGCAAGAACCAAATCGTGATACCCGAGCCTGACGAAAGGCCGGTAATAATCAAGGACATCCACGAGTCCCCCGTAAACGGCCACAAGGGCATAACAAAGACGTACACTCGAATTCGCCAGAATTACTACTGGCCGGGGATGAAGAAAGCTATAAGCGACTACATTAGTCAGTGCGCCTTGTGTCAGCTAAGCAAGACGGTGAGGCGTCGGACAAAACAACCAATGGTTTTGACCGACACTCCCGGGGCAAGCTTTGACAAGGTCGCCCTGGATATTGTGGGTCCGCTCGAACCCACTAAAATAGGGAACAAATATATACTAACTATGCAGGACTTATTGAGCAAGTTCTGCATTTTGGTGCCTTTAACAGCGGCCACCTCGACCGAAATAGCAAGCGCTTTCCTCAGACGGCTCGTCTTCGTTCATGGGTCGCCGAAAGCGGTCCTGACCGATCAGGGAGCTCCCTTCGTAAGCTCCCTGATGCGATGCGTCGCACGGATGTGCAAGATTAAGACTTACACGACCACCGCCTTCCGGCCTCAGTCCAACGGCTCGATGGAGCGCATGCATCACTCCCTTAAGGAGTATCTACGAAGCTACGTGACCGGCCTGCGGCAGTGGGACGAGTGGGTCGAATTCGCGTCTTTCAGTTACAACACCAGCGTACATGAGGGAACCCGACTAACGCCCTACGAAATAGTGTACGGCAAGTTAGCACGGGTCCCCTCTGAAAACATTAACGATCAGCCAGAGCTGACGGATACGTACGCGGAGTATGTGTCGCGGCTGAGGGAAAGCCTCGCGGACATCCGTCAGAAAGCACGCGAAAATTTAACAACTGCAAAAGGCCGATCTAAGAGGTATTATGACCGGGGAGTCCACCCGGTAACATTCGCGATGGGCGATTCAGTGCTCCTACTGCTGGAGCCAAGGCGCGGGGCCTTCCCCAAGAATTTTTCGGGTCCGCATTGGATTCTCCAGCTCTGGCCCGAGACGAACAACGCGAAAATAACCTATAGGGGCAAATCTCGCGTTGTTCACACGGATAAACTTAGACACACGAGGCTCAGGCCGCCTGGCGACATCGACGCATTTGCCGAGGGTGACGAACCCTCGGATGACGATGCCTCGATGGACGTCCAGCCGGATGAGGACCTCGACGAAAATATTTAACCTTAAGTATAATTATTTTTACGTTTTACTGCCGCAAAACCTATTTTTCTGCCACAGAAAATCAACATGGGCAGCTGGACCGTCATCGCCGTAGCAGCCTTCCTCTCGTGGGCGTCCGCCGGCGCAATTATCCGAGGATACGATTGCAGCCAGGCAACGCCCAACGTAACGACGCTTTCTCTCCTGGAGGTCGGGCCCTGCCTGGCCCTTCGAGATGAGGTCCTCACTGAAGAAATACAGATGCAGCTGCTACAAAAGGCCACTCATCGACACGTGCCGATCCATCGGTGCCAAGTACTAGCGGATCAGCGCATGTATTACTGTGGGATGAGTTCCCACAGTTCAGTGATCGAGAGTGGCACCTCCGTATATCTTCACAGACTTTCTCGAGATCAATGCGCGGACCTCATCCGATATAAACAAATGCAATATGGTCGTGTATTGTTAACGGAATTAATTTCTAACGTCACGAACTTTAAGGACGTAACTCGGGTCGGCTCCACGAGTGATGATGGTACGTGCACCGGTGAGAGCATTGTGTTCAAGGATCGCGAATACAAAAACGTCTTTGTTACCGTGGGTCTCAAGATCACATTCAGTGCGGAAACCGGGAGGTACGATTACAAGAATAACGAATTGGTCACCAACCACGGGGTAAAATGCGTGTACACGGACACTCAGTGCGTGGGCACCGACCTCGTGCAAACTTTTTGGGACATCGCGCCAACAAATATCTGTAATTTTGACTTGTATACGGTCCTGTACGAGGGCATTGCAACGCGAGTATCGACGCGGAACAATACACACCCGGCCGCGTATTTTGGCAATGCCTCCAAACCTATACAATTTGGCCTAACATCAGCAGGAGAAGAAATGTCTTGTGGGTTTAAGCTCCACAAAACTGAGAACCATCAGCTGTTCATCTTCGAGGGACCGCCGTCCAAGTCTTTCGCGTCCAAAGCGCGCTTGGACGACGACGAAGTCTCCTTGTCGAGTTACCTAAACTCCAAGGTGGCTTACCTCGAGCACCATCTGTCAACACAGCTTAAGGATGCGTACGCCGATCTGTTAATGCACACCTGCAGGGTGGAGCGTCAGATGATCCTGAATGCGCTACCCCTGGTACACACTCAGCCCGACGCATTCGCATTTAAGATTATGAGGGGTCCGGGATACACCGCCGTGGCAGCAGGAGAGGTGGCACATATCATTCAGTGCCACCCGCTTACCTGTAAGTTACGAACAACTACAACTTGTCAGTCCGAGATCCCCGTCACCTGCGAGGGAGAAGCTCTATACCTCCGGCCGGAGACGAGGGTGATAACTCGAACTGGAACCACCGTGCCATGCAGCCCCATCCTGCCAACCCTCTTCTCGATCAACGGGAAGTGGAGGCAGCTGACCGGGCGATCGATGATCTTTAACGAGCCTAAGATCATCCAGCCGACAGAAAAGCCCACCTGGGCGTATCACGATATTTCCGATTTCTTGGAAGGTGGCATTTACAGCCCGGAGGACGTAGAAAGATTCCAGGAGCATGCCCTTTTCCCTATAGAGAAATCGGCACTGCTCGATGTAATAGTTCGGCGTTTCGCCGGAGAAAGCGTCACGTCATCAAACTTTAAACATCTGATCGACGAAGATGCCCTCCGCGAAATAGCAGCCACCCACTTTTCCAACTTGTGGAATGTCTTCATAAAGTTTGGCTCTGTTTCAGCAGGGATCATCATGATCATCATGATACTCCAGCTGCTGAAGGCGGTCGTGGACGCCATTATCCATGGGTACGCGGTCTACGGCTGGAGTACGCATGTGCTGGGAGCACTGTGCGGCTCCGTCGCCACCCTGCTGCTCTACAGAGGGCCAAATCGCCAACAAGAACCAGACGAGGAGGCGGGCCGCTACCAACCGATGTAGGCCGCCCCTCAGGAACGACGGCCCACGCCATCCCCGCCTACCCGGCTAGCCACCAGGTCTTCAGTAAGCCACTCAACGTTGCCGCTAGCCGCCAGGAACCTGCGCAGCTTCGATGAAATACGCCTCCGCCTACAGGAGCAAGGTTCCCATCCTGCGGATGAGTAACCTTGATCCCAAGGAGGGGGGTTTACATCCGGCTCCCCCGAATGTTAGGGGGGGGGATGAGAAAATTTTGGACACTTCCAACATACACTGCTCGAAGATAACCAGAGGGAGAAGAAAATATGTTACCATGCGTATATATGTACCTTAGATCGTAAGTGGAGATATCTACCTTGGCGACGGCCGCATGACCTCACCGGTAACCCATCGGCAGGGTGGAACTGCACCATTAGCAACGTATACCAATTGTTAACATTACCATATATATGTATCTTAGGTCGTAAGAGTAAATTCCTACCTTGCCGACGGCCGCATGATCTCGCCGGTAACCCACCGGCCGAGACTCAGTTGACGACAGGGTAGAGTTCTTGCACTAGTATTACGCAACAACTATTATTCAAATTTATTTCATTAACCATATGTTGTAAGCTCAGTAAGGACTTGCGCCTTTATTATTTTTAAACGCCCGTTCGTGTGCAAGCAACGTGTGCATGAGCGAAGCTAAATGTAGTACATATATAGCAAGGCAGGATGGTCTCAGCTATATATGTATATAACATAGGCCGAACAAATGCACTACTTTCAACCGATAAATTAAATTTTGGAGCGTAATTTATTGTCAAATCTAAAAAGTTATTAAGAATTATTTACTCCTCTCAGTTCCCCGAGTAAGTTAGGAGGAAGAAATTTTGAAATCAGAACACCTTTTATTTTTATAAATTTTTGAAACTAAATTCCAACTTTCTAACAATTTATAAAGCCACGGAAAAATGCGAGGTTTAGTTATAAGACAATTACATGTAAGACTAAAGTAACCAGAGGGACCAAAATAGCATAAATTTCTGTAAATTCACATTTTCACTTATTACCCCAAAATAATATTTTTATTTTTGAGCATAAAACTTACACCATCGGATAAACACTAATTTTCAGAAGTTATAGAATTTAATAACTATTGGATGAATATTTTATGTAATCAGAGTATCCGCCGAATATCTCGGCCCCCGAAAAATATACGGACTTGGCCCTCCGGCTACTTAAGTTATTTTATACCACCAACAATATGGTCATAGTTTTAAGGAATATAATTAAACATTTTTGGGGGCTGCCATAAGCGGCCCATGTATAAGAGAGATATAGATTCTTAGAATCTAAAGCCGCTAGGGCTGATAGTGCTGACCATGCGTCTGGGAGCAAAGTGCAGCTGCACTCCTCCGACCGCTTCGCAACAGCGGCAGCCAATCACAGCACGCCACCGCCGTGAAGTTCTGCGGTGGGAGAACCCACGCCACCACCGATCGAGGCGGCCGGGAGCAGGCCACCACGGCAGTTACCGAGCAGCTACACCCAGAGTTAGACGTACTCTCCGCGACACTCTCATTCCTATTATCTGTAGACGCGCAGTTTAAGATAGAGTGAAAATTCCTGTATTGCGGAAACTTAATAAAGCCGGTACTCCTTCGACAGCAGTCGCGGTCGTCGTAAAGCTGCTAGTAAAAGCGCGAATTGACAGCTTGTATAATTGTCAGTGTCTCGACCTTATATCAGCCTAAAGAATAAATAAATTGCTGAGTGTTCCAAAAATCTGTGTTTCCATAATTCACTGTGTTTTTCCCTCAAATAAAAATTATATCATAAAAGTTAAGTGTATTTACGGAAGCGGAGTCCTTCCTAATGTGGTGGAGTGAGCCGATGAGACATCCTCACTCACTACGGCCTAGTTGGGGCCGCACTTTCCATTTTTACATATAAATTTGGGGTATCTGGAAGGGACCAGATAACTTACACTCGTTAGCCAAGCAGATATAATCGGGGTGGCACACGAGCCGTCCGAGTAGCAGAGCAGAACAGTAGCAGAGCAGAGCCAGGCAGAAAAGGGACGAGAGGGCCTGAGGCCGAATTTTTAGGGTGTCGAATTGCACCAGAAATCTGAATAGCTAAAGGGGGAGAGCCAGTCGCATCGAACTTCACTCCCGATTCAACGACTGTCCGGCTAGACGCGCTGCCATCGCAACCTCCTGGCCCCCCGTTAGCTTAACCTCCACGACAAGGTAAGTGTCAACGCCATTGAACCAAAAAATAATAAAATAAATTGAATCATATCCGGGATACTTGCCTAAATATAAAAGGAATCTCACAAATCTGAAACTAATTACATGTGTTAAGTTTGGCGCGGTATTTAAATTCGTTTAATTAACCTAACCATAGTAGTGCATGTTACAAATGCGTAGTCAGTAACTGTAGTATTACTTCGGCTTTATCCACATTTTACAGGCCATTTTGTTTTTTGCAAGTCTGACTTTAGATTCGTAGTCATCAACCCCGAAAACCCTTGCATACCAAATTTTACCAAATTTGATCAAAAGATGCTTAAAATCGAGTAAACACTATAGGCACTGGCTCCGTCATTTTGTTTTTTGAAATTATGACTTTTGATTCGTAATCAGCGACCCCGAAAACCCCTGTATACTAAATTTGACCTATTTTTATTAAAAGGTTCATAAAATCGAGTAAACACTATTGTTAATGACTCCATCATTATGTGTTTTGAAATGTTGACTTTTCATTCGTAATCAGCAACCCCGAAACCCCCGAAAACCCCAGAATTCCAAATTTTACCAAATTTTATCGGAAGATGTATAAAATAAAAATTATTCTCAAAAACCCCATACAGAGACGCTATTTCTCAGTTATTCTCAAAATTTCCAGAGCGGAGCGTTCCTTTTTGGAATTATTCTCAAAAACTCCAGAGCGGAGCACTCCTTCTCGGAGATATTCTCAAAAACTCTGGAGTGAAGCGGACAGCCTCGGAGTTATTCCCGAAAATTCCAGAGCGGAACAGTCCGCCTTGAAGTTATTCTTAAAAACTCAGGAGCCGCATGGAGCGACTCTTTTCGGAACGCTCCGAACCCGTGCTCAAGATTGATTATGTAAATTTTATAATACATGCTATTATGCTACCTGATCTAAAAGTTCTTCACACAAACGTGACCGTACGCTCGTAAAATATAAATAACTATTATATACGAATATTTTGAAAATAGGATCCAATAGTATTCGATTTTTAATTGTTATATAATTTTACTTCGCCTACTACTTCAAAATCGATTATAGTTCAAAGTTGTCAGAAAAATATGTAATAAACTCGGTTTTGTACGGAAAAGCGATATTTTCAAATTATTGCCACCATTTTAGATCCGCCATATTTATATTTGAAATTTTTTACCATATCCACAGTTGTGACCCAATTGGATAACGTATTCATTTAAAAAAATGTGAAAATTCTATTATTTTATTTAACCGCCATATTGGCATAACATTCTTCGATATAATAAAAAACGACCGGCGGATTCAAAAAGAGCAGGCTCAAAATCTATAGAGTATCAAGTTTCATGAAGATTTGTTAAAGCTTTTTACGTTTTCAACTAGAAAGGATAAATATAATAAAAAAGGTATACCATTTCATGCGTTAACGAGTTAACGAGCACTTTAAAGATTTAATTTTTTGAAGAGCAGTTAAGATTAAACTTGATTGTTTCTAAATCAATATCATCGCATACAACTAGAAGAATTTATTAGACTTTGTCAAAAATATTGTGATTCTTCCATACGGTAATATTGGGTTTGAAACATATTCGTAAGTGTAAAATAATATCTAGTTAACTATCAAAACGAATAATCTTTAATTTATTAGTAATCAAAATAAATAAATTAATCACAGTTATGACCGATAAAATGGTTCAAGGAATAAAAATTAAATAATCAATAATATATATTTCTTCCCTCTTATCTGGAATTTTATCCTTAAGGTTCTGGAAAACCTGGAAAAATCAGGGAATTCTTTTCAAGATTGTTGCTAGACACTCTGATATGCAACATTAAGGGAGTACTATCGGTACCATGAAACATTTTATTCGTTTGCTTATATTAGATCTCAAAATTGTTGAATCAACATTTGGAGATTTGCATTATATTTATGGGATATTAAATATATATTTCTCAAAGTTTCGTCGAAATCAGAACGACAATTTTCATGAATTTCCTGATTATTATTGTCGGTAACGTGAGTTCCCATAAGGCTACGCCTTAACAACGTTTAAAACGTTAATATAAAATTCTTAATATAGTTCTTCCGGGTTGATGTAGCTTTCTAAAAATTTATATGAGTAATCTTGCGATTAAAACGTACTAGTATACAAAATTTCTGACTTCTCTGAAAACTAAATCCAAACCGATAGTACTCCTTTAATAGAATGAACGTTTGCTTTATAATAAATAGTACTTCTCGATACTAGTGCGGTAAAAATGATTCTTGCACGAGTGTGAGTTTATCGCCCGAGCGAAGCGAAGGTGACAATCACACTTGTGTGAGAATCATTTTTTTCACATGTATCGAATATTATTTTTTGACACTCCGTGCGATAAGTGCCACTTTTGCGTACGCTTGCTTATGCAAACGGGCGTAAAAGTGGCACTTAACGCACGGAGTGTGAAAAATTAACATTAACAAAAACATTCTTTATTTAATTATATTTGTGACGATGTAATTTTACATAATTTTACGGGTCGTGTGTAGGGGTCGAACCGCCTACAAGTTTTCGAAACTTACCTCTAACTATATACTTTTTCACGCTGGCGCTGATTACGCCACATTTACGACACATGTTTTTGTAAAGTAATTATTCATAAATTAATTAAAATTAAAAATGATAAAGTTTGTATATTTATAAAGAAATTTTTAAACCAGTTTATTAAAATTCTTAATACGAAATTTGAGTTCTCATCTCAAACGACCACAATTGACAGTCCAAAATCCAAAATTCGCACTAATAATAATGGAATCACTTTGAATGTTTGTTTACTGTATAATATAATAATAAACACACAAATATTTTCATTTTTAATTGTGAGTCAGGCATAAATAATTACTATTTTATATTTAACTACAAATCACGTATGCAATACAAGGGTGCTGTAGAGTCTAAAGACTTGCATTTGGATTTTTTCGTTTTTTCTTCTATCCTTCATTATATTTCATATCTTGAACTGACTAAAATGCATTACCCGAGTAGAAATTTAAATAGTACACAAATCAGAGTCTGATGAAAAATTAATGAAATTAAAACAGTGTACTTTCCTCGAATATTCATACATTCTCAGTCATCATATTTATTTTTTAATAACTTTGACTGAGATTAATAATATATTTTAACATTACAGGTCTCAAATTAAAGCTCTTTCGACCTACTTTTCTTATCTTTTAGGCAATTTTGTCTAATGCTAACACATGAATTATTATAATCCCCAAAAGAGGTACCTTTTTTCACTAGAATAACATATTCAAAGTAAAATAGCTAAGATCTCGAATATGAAGATCGATTAAAATAATCTACGGGTGTAAGACTTCATTTTTATATAAGTTGTTTATAAAAGATTTTGAATGTTTATAATATTTCATGTGCATTAAATTATATCGAATTATTCTGAAATTGTGCATATAGTATAGGTTCGATGAAGATGTTTCGAAAATATTGTCCAATTTACTTTTTCAAAAAAGTTAATTTTTTTCAATTATAAAAAATTATTACTTATAAATACATTTTTTTCTTTTATTATTTAAAAGTTTATATTAATCATAATCAGTTTATATCTGAGTCTGTATAAATATAAGTCTTTTACCATTAATTTACTTTTTATATAAATAAAGAAACAAATGTATCTAAGAATCTGGAACATTTATAACGCTCTAAAATTAAAATTGTGTTTAATAAACGCAATTATGTAATACAAAATTAAAAACTTAATTTAAAATAACTTTGTTAAGAAAGTTAAGAAATCCTGATATATAATTAATCTTAAATGATTTACAACATTACAAACTAAAAAAATAACAACATTTGAAATAAATTATTCTACTTCAAGTTATTATTATACATCCAAAAAATATTAAATACTATTTAACATGAAGTTTTTAGACTTTCTGGGATAATGAGCTACTTACAATTATATTCAATTCAAACATATTCACAGCACCATGCTGACATAGTCACAGTGCTACGCATCCACGAAAAATACAAGAATGATTTAAGGCTACTATAAACGCCGCGTCTCTACTTTCCGATTGCTACGCTCGGAAAATAGAAGCGCCGCTGCATGACGCTATGTCAAATCTTCGCGTCTCCACTTTCAGAACATAGCGGTGGGAAAGCGGAGACGCGGGGCTTTCATAACGCATCACGCAGCGGCGCTCGTATTTGCCAAACATTACGCATGGAAACAGTTGAAACGTAGCGCCATGATATAGTTTGGAGACGCTGTGCTTCGAAATTTCTGTCAGTGTATCAACATCGGTATCCTCTTAATTATCTACGTCTAATGCTGAATATTTTATTATCAATGCTACTTATCTTTTTGAACACGAAATGGCTCTATGAGCATAATCAGTAATTTTTTTCATGAGTGATATTTATAAAACTTTAGGTAACGTATAGAATGCAATCGTACAACTCTTCTTTTTCTTGGTGTTAGTTCGGTGACGCCTGCTGCTGTCGTTTTCTTTTTCTTGACAATACGCTTTGCTAAATCTTTACGGTTCCATGCTCCATAGCACCGATGCTCATAAAATATACTCGGCTTTAATTTTGTGTAACAATCATTAAGAGCATCTACTCTCACCATTACTTTGCTATTTGTGCAAATAGGTGAGGAAAGGCCTTTCGGCTTAAGCTTCTGGTTAATTGCTTTCGAATCTAAAATCAAATCATCAAAATTAGTATGTCATATAACTTAGTATATGAAATGTGTAAATAAATTTGTAAATATTTTTATGAGTAATTGTAAATAAAATTGTAAGATGCAAATTATGGATAAAAATAACAGTTTTTATATATTAATAAAGAAGTATGTAACGAAGGAATCTATTTAATAAATAAATGCTATTTATTAGCGACGGCGCACGTCTCTAGTGCGCCGTGGGTGGATGTTCCACCAGACACCTACCGTCACTGCGAGCGCAGCCGCTCGCTTTCTCCGCCGGAGCTCTTCCTTGGCTGCGGCGGTGTATCCAGCTAGCCAACGGTGGAGTGTTCCCACACAACTGGGTGTAAGCGGGAATGAGGATTCGCGAGGGTATGCAGTATGCAATAACAATAACGCGCACTCAAACGAGAACAATACGTATATTTAACACTAGTAATCTGCAATTAAATACAAGGTGCGCGCGGCCTATGAATTCGCGAACACGAGCTACTCGGAGGTACTCGTAAGGGTGCCGCTGCACCCGTTCGCTCGCTTGTGGCATACTAGTACCGCTGTACTGGTAATTTAGTAACGCACTTACTTTAGTTTGGCATTTCGTAGGCTGCATGCTCGCGCGCCTCTTTCTCTCCCGCATACTCTGCTGCTGCTGTTGATGGCGAGCCTTGCTCGCTCGTCGACCTCGGGTGGTGTAGGGTCAGATACACCCTGGGCTTTGGTGAAGAGCGGCACTGGAGGTGGTTCCTCGCAAGTAACGCTCACTCTCCCTATCTCTCTACAGACTACAGTAAGGTTTTCAACCCTATTTCGCCAGCCAAGCTTCTAGCAAAACTGCGAGCCCTCGGGTTCTCCAGGCATACTTAATTTTAATAAGAACATATATATTAGGTAGAAAACAAGCCGTTGTAACGCGCTATGAGACCACGTCATCTTGGTTGTCAACTAATTTCGGAGTGCCTCAAGGATCAGTGTTGGGACCCTTGCTGTTCTGTCATGACATCAATGACATCAAAAAGCTTTTCGTTGACCTCAACAAAGATCTAGATGAACAAGACTCGAGACGCATAAGACACCTACTTTATGCTGACGACCTACAGATATATACTCAAATAGAGCCAGAAAACATCGCTGATGCTGTGGCGATTCTATCTCGTGCTGCTCGAGCGGTGGCTGATTGGGCCGAGAGCATTGACCTCAGACTGAATAAGACCAAGACTATGACCATTGCTTTCGGCTCGTGTAGGTACATTAAAAGTCTTGACTCGCATAGAATGCCGGAAATCAATCTGGGAGACGGCGTCTTCATACCCTTCTCGCAAACCGTTACGAACCTAGATGTTATCCTAAATTCTAAACGCACGTGGAAGCTACACGTGGGCATGGTCGCAAAAAAGGTTAATAGGGTACTGTATAACTTGAGGTTTCTTAGAAAGTATACCACCCAGGATATACGCAAACACTTTCCAATGGCTCTTGTTTTTCCACCCCTTGACTATTGTTCTGTATCTCGACGCGTCACTAGAACTACGTAACCAGCTGCAAAGACTGCAAAATTCATGTGTGCAATACGTTCTAGGTGCTAGAAAAGATGAGCACATCGCTCCTTACAGAGAAAAATTAGGGTGGACATACATTGACTCTAGAACTGCGGTTTTCATGGCGATCACCGCCTACAAAATAATTAACATTAAAGAACCTGTTTACCTGAGATCGCTATTCAAAAAGAATGAATCTAAGCTCCCTGTAAGAGGAGAAGCAGAACTCTCGATTACACACACTCGCTCTGAGATAGGACGAAGATCATTCCAAGTACAAGGTGCGAATTTGTGGAATTCTCTCCCTGTTGCCATTCGTACTCTACCATCATTAATGGCCTTTAAGGTGGCGATTAAAAAATACTTCACAGATTTGGATTGAGTGTTGTTATCAGTTAGTCTTATTTATTTAATTTATTTATTCATTTTACTTTTTTTTTATTTTTCTTTTTACTTTTTACATTTTACTAACTGACAGAGATAGTATTCTAAAGTATGCGAGTATTTATTAGTATGAGTTGTAACACTCTCAAAATTGAGTGATAACATCAATGCCATCACTACCAACCCGCGGCCTAGCCGGTTCTAGTACGCAAAGCAACCTCGTCGCAGGTAGTGCAGCGTTGGCTCAGTGGTAGAGCGTGTGCCTCGGGAATCTGGGGTCGAGGGTTCGAATCCCCGCGTCGGCTTTATTTGTCGTTTTTGGAGAATTCGTACTACATGAGTATGACATAGTCGGTATTTTCGAAAGTGATATACACGCGAGGTAGTCTCGCAGGCAGCCATATTTTTTTTGCGTCAGGCGGTAGACCACGCTAGCAATATTTGGCAGGAATATTTTATGCTGATTATTTTTAATTCTGCAAGTTGGCATAAATATGAAAAAAATATATCCCCAAATTTATCGCTATGTCTTAAATAATTAGTATTGTATAAATGCAAATATAGTATAATCGACAGTGAGTGAGTGCGTGGTGAAGTTTCGACATTTCTTCAACACCCTTTATTTAAAATCAGTTTAATTAAAAATCTTTCTTGACTCAATTGTTATTCCATTTTTGTAACGATTTTAAATAATTGTGTAACATATAAAATTTTGTTTTTGAATTAAAAATATTTACAGAAATTAGTAAATGTGAATAGCAATGGTATATAATTGGAATTTATTATAATCAGATTGAAATACATTTTATTTACCAACACAAGCAATAGAAATTACTTTCAATTAAATGGACGTTGAATAGATACTTTTTTATTTTTATTTTAAATTAGAATATTATACCTTAAAATGGCGACGGCTGACCAATTGAAACTTCTCGAGGAAGCGATAGTTGATAGGAAAGCAAATTTCGAAATGCTTTACTCAAGTTGCGGATTAGATTATATATTGCGTCATGCTAATATCAACAAAATCAGTACAATAGGAGCCAATAACGAGATACTGGATCGAGTAGTTCGATATCAACTTACATTGATTTTTGGATCTGATGCTGTGCCATGAGTTCCGTGCAATGATAATTAAATCGCATGTAAACAAAAACATTGTTTATGTCTTAATACTATCTCGGTGCAAGGATATTTGTCCAATATCGCGAACAAACAAGAGATAGTACGATCTGTATTCGCAATATATAATTTAAATACTCCTTGAATAGCACGAAATATTCTCAGATTAGTACACAAGGGACTTACGACGAGATACTTAACCGATTAGTTGAAATATCGACTAAAGCTCAAAATTACGTTGTCGATACGAGTTGTGGGATTAAAGCAACTGAAATACACATCGAAGACACAATTGAACAAAAACCTGCTGTACAATCTGATAATGTCTCGCAAATACCGATCCACCTCATGGCATCATATAGATGTTTCGCCCCACAACCTAGACTTACCCCGCAAATACCAACCTACCCTACTGCGCCATTTTTGCAACTTTCACAAATTCCAACTTACCCTACCTCACAAACTTCACAACCTTCACAAGTACAATCCGCCTTTATCGCATAACCCACACCCCCTACATCAATAGAACTCCAAACTACTACACAAAATCTTCATACACAAAACTCTAATACACAAACACCTATTTCCCCACAACAATGTAACTATTATAAACCACAATACAACGGATCCTCTACTTGTATAAACATAAGTTGATCTGAAAAACAAAATCATAAACAATAATGTAAGATATGTATATATTTAAAATTCTTTACTTACAGAAAAATGTATTAAAATGAATATAAGACTCGAATGATCTTTACGAGTGTATACTCTAAACTTAAAAGAATAAAAATTGACGTTAGAAAGAATAAAAGTAGCATTTTATTCTTTTAGAAAAGTATAAAAGTGTGATTTTATTCTATAGAGAATTTGACATTGACTTTAAAAGATTAAATTGTACAATTTATTCTTTTGTAAAGAATAAAGTTCAGCATTTATTCCTTTAGAAGAGTAAATGATAAATTTTATTCTTTATAAAAGAATAAAGTCAAGAAATTATTATTTATAAAAGAATAAAATACCACCCCGCTATTTTAAAAAAATAAATAACGGATTTTATTGTTTACGAAAAGAGTAAACAGAAGATACTATTCTTTATTTAAGATATATATATATATATATATATATATATATATATATATATATATATATATATATATATATATATATATATATATATATATATATATATATATATATATAGGAACACCTATTTTGTAGTTCTACTGCTGAGTGCTGTACTAACCATCAAATCCTTAGAGATTACTTTTAACCTAAAAAAATTATGACATTTGCTGATCATCTCAGTCAGAGTAATTCCACCAAAAAGTCATATCTAAAAAACTAAAAGACCTAGACACTCAAAATTTAGTATCATTAGTTTATTAGGCCTAAAGAAGAAGAAAAAAAGTACTTCCAAAATCTTAGATAATCTTTTTTCCATTTTGTAAAAAAAAATCTTATTTACAAAATAACTCATAGGTATCTATATGTGAAACGATTAAATCTGTTGTATAAGTTTCAGCAGAGTGATTATTTGATTAAATCATATAATATTGTACTTCAAACATATAAAATAAGCCTTATTTTCTTAAGAGCTCTAATGAAAACTGTAAAAACTTTTCTAAAAGAATAAAATGCTACTTTTATTCTTCCTAACGTCAATTTTTATTCTTTTAGGTTTATTTAGCTAAATAAATCCATATCATTACACTCGTAAAA
Source organism: Gastracanthus pulcherrimus (assembly GCA_949152435.1). Lineage (NCBI taxonomy): Eukaryota > Metazoa > Arthropoda > Insecta > Hymenoptera > Pteromalidae > Gastracanthus > Gastracanthus pulcherrimus. The sequence continues at coordinate 122,839,151 of OX424576.1, read as the reverse complement.
ATTATTCGAGTCTTACAGTTATTAAAACAAGGAGTGATAGAATTACTTAACTATTATATTGTCATCGATCAATTATATATGTGCGAGTCTATTATTCATTTTAATACATTTTTGTATATAGTTAATTGATTCTATGACTCGTTGTTTTAATAAATGAAAGACTCGAATGATCTTTATGAGTGTATTGGTATGGATTTATTTAACTAAATTGATCCATACCATTACACTTGTAAAGATTATTCGAGTCTTTAAATTAATAAAACAACGAGTGATAGAATCAATCAACTATATAAAAAAATGTATTAAATTGAATATAAGACTCGAATGATCTTTACGAGTCTTTCATTTATTAAAACAACGAGTGATAAAATCAATTAGCTACATAAAAAAATGTATTAAAATGAATATAAGACTCGAAGGATCTTTACGGGTGTAATGGTATGGATTTATTTATAGCTAAATAAATCCATATCATTACACTCGTAAAGATTATTCGAGTCTTTCAGTTATTAAAACAAGGAGTGATAGAATTAATTAACTATTATATTAAAATATACCTACTTGTTTTGTTGATAATTCTATAAACCTCAATCGTGTTTCCAACATTCAAATCACTTATATGAGCAGACTCTACGGGAAGATGGACATCAATTTTGTTGTTAGTCCTGTCAAAAATAGTTCCACAAACATAAATTTGTTAATTTCTTTTGGAGTACATGGTAAATTTAGTTCGAACAGCTGCAGTAACATCTGAAACATAATTGAATCAATAAATAAATATAAGATTTACAAAAATATTAAATAAAAAAATTAGAGTACTTACGAACATATTTTTGAACTTTATCAATGAATTGAACATCACTGACGTCATACATTCTCTTATTTTCCAAAGAATTAAACTGTCCCAAAAATGATAAAGTTGAATGCTTCTGAATCGACAACTCTGTTCGGGTTATTTAGGCCTTTGGGGGGGATTTGAATTGCGCGCCGTAGCTCGCCGATCGCCGCGTATTACAATCGGCCGAGTAGTTGCGCGCACTGCCGCTTATCGGCCAAGCGGATGCGAGCGCCGCGAGAGCGGAGGTTCTCGCGCGCCTTATGCACGTGTGGGGTCAGTTCCGTTCTCTCTCCCGCAGAGACCGGTCGATTTTCCTGGCGTGATTCAAGGCAGCGCATCAAACCCGATTTTGGATATTTTAATATTGTACGAGAAGCTCGGCACGTACGTCCTTATCAGGACGGTCGAATTCTCCCTTCGTAAATTGTCTGCGTCGCGTGAGTGTGTGTGTGTGTGTGTGTGTTCGGTGTGACGGAGGATCTGGAAGGTCCGGCCACGTGCGAGCCCCCTCGACGTGCCGACTTCCACACGGCGATCACCTACGCGGCAGGGCCAAACGGTCTGCCCGTGGTCCAGCTACGGTTCCCTCGAGACGTCGAGGCGCCCTGCGACCAAGAAGGTGCATCCCATACACGTGCAGCCAGGACATTACGTCGCGCTGTCCACGTTTCTACCGTCTAGCCTTTAAGGTAAGAGAGCTCTCGAGCGCGCCTAACTGGTACCTCGCGGCGTTAGGATATTTGCGTTATCACCTTCTCTCTCTCTCTCCCTTCTTTTGTTGATATCTTAGAATCTCTTTTGGTATGTATAATTTCCTCTTTAGTAAATAAATCATTCGCTTGCCCCGGCTTTTCTCCCTGCCTCGTGGGAGTTTTTACGCCGAGGCAAGTTGTCTTATTTCCCGCGAAAAATTGTGTCTTTATTGATCTACCCGGCCTTCCCTCACTCATTCATTAATATATATATATATATACATTTAATTTTCTAATTATTAGCATTTTCTTCATGGTGCCCCGGGTGAGGAATGAGTGATAGGTTGGTTGGCTAGATGAATGAAATCCGAAAAGCGCATCATATTAAGCGTTCTTAGCGTGCGAGCTGTTATCGGCGCCGTTCGGCCCTTCTCGGAATCGGCTCGTAGCGTCTAGCGCGCTTGCTCGGCTTGACGTGTCGCCGCTGTCGGCGCTGTTCGGCCGTTCTCGGAATCGGTTCGTGGTGTCTGGCGCGCTTGCTCGGCTTGACGCGTCGCCTACACGCGCGCGCTCGCGGTGTTGCTGGCGTTACTTAGGCGGGCTGTTGTCGGCGCTGTTCGGCCGCTCTCGGAATCGGCTCTTGTCAGCGAGCGCGCTTGCCCGGCTCGACGCGTCGGCTACGCGCGGCGGCCTCGCGGTGTAGCTGGCGATACGCAGGCGGTCTGCTGCCGGCACTGTTCGGTCGTTCTCGCGGGCTGCTCGTGTCATCGGGCGCGCCTTGCCGGCTTTGCGGACCGACTTCGTTCGGCGGCCTCGCGGCGTGGACGGTGATTCGCGGCATCGAGTCGCGTATAGCGCGTTCTCGCCGTGTAATTCTCCCGTTTGGCTATTTGTATAGGTCTTAACGTTGCAGTCGCAGTTCGAGGTCGCAGATGAGTCTACAATTTCAGGCGGACCTCTCAACTCTACGGTGTCTGGGTTTGATTCTCGAGTCGCGAAGCTCCATAGAATCCCTCTTCCTACTTTTTCAGGAAAATACGAGGATTGGGAGAGCTTTTGTGATTTATTCACGACGCTTGTGCATGATTTGCCTCGGGTTTCCGATGCGACTAAGCTACAGTATCTGAAACTGTGTTTGACCGGGAGCGCGGCAGATTTAATTAAAGACGTGACGACCACCAGCGCTAACTATGCTAGCACATGGAAGGCGCTGAAGGCTCGTTACCATAATCCGAGGCTCATCATAAACTAGCATTTGTCTGCTTTTAACGAACTTCCTCATCTTAAGAAGGAGTCAGCTGAGGAATTGCGTTCCTTTTCGGATGAGGCTCAGCGTATCGTTCGCGCCTTGAAGAATATGGAAGTGCCCGTAGATAGTTGGGATGTTTGGCTCGTGTGCAGTTTATCTGAACGTTTAGATCCAGAGTCGCGCAAGCTGTGGGAGTCGGAGCTTAGTATTAAGGATCGGCTACTCATTGAAGCAGGTACTGGCCAGGATAATACTAGCTCTTCGTACCCCTCTGCTACGTTCCACGATTTGGTTGAATTTCTCGAGAGGAGAATTCAGACTCTTGGCATGATTAGTTCTGAGCGACGTGGGGAAAAAAGGTCGGCTCCTCCTCTTAAGTCGGTTCATCCTCGCAAGATTTTTCATGTGAGCTCTTCTCGTACTGCGAAACCAGGTTCCATGAATTGCCCACTCTGTACTGGCCCGCATGCTCTCATGAGATGCAATCGGTTCAAGGAGAAATCTGTCCAGGAGCGTCGAGAGGAAATTAGGCGCCTGCAGCTCTGCTTTAACTGTCTGGGTCGGCACCGAGCGAACTCTTGTTCTTCTTCAGGTCGTTGTTCTACCTGTCAGGGCAAACATCACTCTCTTATTCATTTTCAGGAGGCAGGGAACTCGCAAGGTTCTGCGTCAGCATCCAAGGGCAGCCACTGGATTCCAGGTACCAAATCAGCGGTGGTGAGTCTGCATGCGGCTAGATCTCCGATGTCAACGAGGAGGACTCTCCTTGCTACAGCTCGAGTGTTGGTAGTAGGTCCAAAGGGCAAGGACACGTGTGTGTGGGCGCTTTTAGATCAAGGCTCGGAAGCTTCATTTATATCGGAATCCATTGTGCAGTTACTTGGACTGCCTAAGCGACGTACACACGCGCCACTGTCTGGTCTTGGGGCATGCTCTGCCGGCATTGCTCGTTCGATCACTCAGATCACTCTTCGTTCGGCGGTTGATACAGGATTTCAGGTCGAAGCAGAAGTATTAGTCCTTCCTAAACTCACTTCGCGTCTTCCTTCCCACGAACTTAGCGAGGCTTTAGCTCGGGAGAAATTTTCGTGTATGGTTTTAGCTGATCCTGAGTTTGCAGTCCCGAAGAAGATCGATCTTATTCTAGGCGGAGATATCTACGGTCAGTTGCTTCTTTCTGGGGTGAAAAAATCCACGACTTCGCGGCTTGTTGCTCAGAACACAGTCCTCGGTAGGATTGTATCCGGACCGGTGGAAGCAGAAGGATCACGGCGGGCGAATGGTTCTGCGATTGACTCTCCAGTTCAGGCGCTCCACTGCAGGGATGATTTAGATCAGGTGTTGCAGCGATTTTGGGTACTTGAGGAAGTTTCAGCGCCAAGTGACAGGTTGAGGCCAGAGGATGCAAGGTGCGAGAGCTTGTTTCGGGAGACGCATGGCCGTGACTCGCAAGGTCGGTATGAGGTGAAGCTCCCTTTGAAGCCAGATCCTCCTTCCGTCGCTGCGGAGACTCGTCGCATCGCACTGGGATCGCTTTCTCATCTGCATCGTCGGCTTTCTCGTGATCCGAAGCTTACCCAAGCGTACGTTGAATTCATGGAGACTTATGAGAGGTTAGGTCACATGTCGCGGGTTCCTTCGTCGGAGGTCCATCGGTCTGATGCTTGGTATTTGCCTCATCATGCAGTGGTGCAGGAGGACGCATCAAAGTGGAAGCTACGGGTTGTGTTCGACGCCTCTCGTCGTACGCGAGACGGACATTCGTTGAATGCTTCTTTGTTCACAGGGGCTCCGTTGCAGAGTGATCTCTCCTTGATTCTGTTGAACTGGCGTAGGTATCGATTCGCTTTCACTGCTGATATAGTGAAGATGTTTCGACAGATTCGGGTGAGGCCGGAAGATCAGGATTACCAGAGGATCGTCTGGGCGCCCGATGCTGCATCTGAACCAGTTGATTTTCGCCTGACTACGGTCACTTATGGGACGGCTTGTGCTCCTTATTTAGCAATTCGCACTCTCTCGCAGTTAGTTGAGGATGGAGGGAATCGGTTTCCGCTCGGGGCTCGTTGTCTTCAGTCAGAAACGTATGTCGATGACACATTTGCAGGAGCGGATGATTTGTCAACTGCAATTCGGAAGAGGGTCGAGCTTACCGAGTTCTTAGCTTCTGCTGGGATCGAATTGGACAAGTGGGCTGCAAATCATCCGGAATTGCTGCCAGACTCGGTACGGCAGATCACTGAGAAGCAGATCGATGAGGATGAGTCAGTTAAGGCTCTAAGGGTACAGTGGGACCCATCGCAAGTTGCGTTTCGGTTGAATGCGTCTAGTGTTAAGAATTTGGCTGCTGCTCAAACGAAAAGGTCCGTCCTCTCTAATATTGTGCGTTTATTCAATCCGTTAGTATTGTTTTATAGGTCGGATTGCCCCAGTCTCGGTCACGGCCAAGATCTTGATGCAAGATATGTGGATCTTGAAGTGCGAATGGGACTCATCACTGCCAGCTGAGATCCGTGAGCGCTGGTATGATTATTGCAAGAATTTATCTGCATTGCCTTCTCTGTCCATCGAACGTTCGCTAGGGGGTACAGCTGCTTGTTCTTATCAGATACATGGATTTGCCGATGCTTCCTCTCGAGCTTATGCCGCAGTAGTATATCTGCGAATTGATGAGGGTAAAGGAAATTGCCTGGTGTCGTTATTGTCGGCAAAATCGAAGGTAGCTCCCGTGAAAACGGTGAGCATTCCCAATTTGGAGTTGTGGGGCGCTTACTTCCTCGCATTTCCTTAATGAAGGAGCTTCGGTATTGCTTCCGGACGCTGACCTGCCCGAGTTGCCAGAAAATCGGCTGAGCTGGTTCCAGCTACTCCAGCGTATCCGCAACAACTTCTGGAAGCGCTGGTCAGCGGAGTATTTGCTTCACTTGCAAGAGCGGGAAAAGTGGAGGGACCCTTGCGAGAACTTTGCGGTAGGTCAGCTCGTATTGGTGAAGGATGATCGGTACCCTCCATCAAAATGGCCATTGGGCAGGGTCACTGAGGTGCACCCTGGCCCGGATGGTCTGGTGCGAGTGGTTACCATCAAGACTGCCTCTTCCTCCCTTCGACGACACATTGCTCGTCTTTGCCCTTTAGTGTTGGATGCTAAGGAAAGGTGAGCCGGTTTACTCCTTTCTCCAAGGTTCTGGTTCGTCCGTCGGACGAAGGCGGGCGGAATGTTCGGGTTATTTAGGCCTTTGGGGGGGATTTGAATTGCGCGCCGTAGCTCGCCGATCGCCGCGTATTACAATCGGCCGAGTAGTTGCGCGCACTGCCGCTTATCGGCCAAGCGGATGCGAGCGCCGCGAGAGCGGAGGTTCTCGCGCGCCTTATGCACGTGGGGGGTCAGTTCCGTTCTCTCTCCCGCAGAGACCGGTCGATTTTCCTGGCGTGATTCAAGGCAGCGCATCAAACCCGATTTTGGATATTTTAATATTGTACGAGAAGCTCGGCACGTACGTCCTTATCAGGACGGTCGAATTCTCCCTTCGTAAATTGTCTGCGTCGCGTGAGTGTGTGTGTGTGTGTGTGTGTGTTCGGTGTGACGGAGGATCTGGAAGGTCCGGCCACGTGCGAGCCCCCTCGACGTGCCGACTTCCACACGGCGATCACCTACGCGGCAGGGCCAAACGGTCTGCCCGTGGTCCAGCTACGGTTCCCTCGAGACGTCGAGGCGCCCTGCGACCAAGAAGGTGCATCCCATACACGTGCAGCCAGGACATTACGTCGCGCTGTCCACGTTTCTACCGTCTAGCCTTTAAGGTAAGAGAGCTCTCGAGCGCGCCTAACTGGTACCTCGCGGCGTTAGGATATTTGCGTTATCACCTTCTCTCTCTCTCTCCCTTCTTTTGTTGATATCTTAGAATCTCTTTTGGTATGTATAATTTCCTCTTTAGTAAATAAATCATTCGCTTGCCCCGGCTTTTCTCCCTGCCTCGTGGGAGTTTTTACGCCGAGGCAAGTTGTCTTATTTCCCGCGAAAAATTGTGTCTTTATTGATCTACCCGGCCTTCCCTCACTCATTCATTCATATATATATATATATATATATATATATACATTTAATTTTCTAATTATTAGCATTTTCTTCAAACTCAAATGGGATTCTTCCATTCTCAGCCTTATACAAATTACTCATTCCTTTGCTGTTGACCGTTCAAAAGATATAATTTGAAAACCATTTTTTTTTATATCACAAAGGATAAGTAAATTATTAAAATTTGATAATAAATTTTTGCAATTCAGAAGCTTTTACCTAGCGTATTATATGATCCCTGTAGGTCTCAATTAGGTTGTCTCCCCATAATAAAAGCTGTACTCTTTTCGTACCATTATTGTTGATCACAAATTTCAACAATTTGTAACAAGATTTTGTCCCAACTTCTTTTGCGTCCTCTACCTCGTTGACATAACCTGTTATACAGCTGCAAAAAGAAAATATTTAAAAAATATAAATACATACAAAAGAAACACATGAGAGAGCACTCTTTGCAAGGAACTAGAAAGTTCCAAAAATGAAAAAGAACAAGATGGTGTAGAAGTAAAATACGAGTATAAACAGAGAAACCGAGTGTTAGATTGTTCATCTAATTATAAAACACATTACAGAATACAGAGTACAGACTACAGAGACAAAAAGACATACTTTACTATATATATAGTAAAGTATGTGTATGTCTTTTTGTCTCTGTAGTCTGTACTCTGTATTCTGTAATGTGTGTAATATATATATATATATATATATATATATATATATATATATATATATATATATATATATATATATATATATATATTTTTTTTTCTTCTGTTGTCGGGCTAGAGAGGAGTTCCTCTATGCTGCCCACTACCATTCAAGGCTAAAAGTCTTCTCTTGTTGGATAATTCTTTTCTTTTGATCTATCTTTGGCCCCTATTAATGATCCTCAATGAGTCAACTGTGGGCCATTATCAACTACTTTCCTCGAGGCTGAATCATGATATGGAGAGAAACTCAGGGCTAGCTCGGTGAACTATAAACCCCCGTGACGAGTAGATTTGTTTGTGTTTGTGTATCACGGACCGACCTTGGAGCGACTCAAATGAAAATATAGGCTTATAGCGACGCTAAGCCATTATAAAGGTCGATATGTATATAGTACATTCTAAACCAAAATGCTTGAGGATTTCCGATGGAATAGCATACGGATAGAATAATTATCTTTTTGACAAGTCACTATATAAATTCGAGATGTACTTTCAGGCGATATTTCGGCGTATATAGCATGAAAAGATTTATTCACACGATTTTATGGTGTGACTTTAACACTTTGTCTTTATCTCCCGTATAAGATAAGTTTATAATAAAATTGTTTGTTTCAAATTTGTTCGAATTGCACTGTGAGCACACTGGTCTCGCCTACCGGTATCTTGGGTCGACCTCGGAGCAAATCGACTGTCTATATATATATATATATATATATATATATATATATATATATATATATATATATATATATATATATGTTACACTTATATCATAGAATGCTTAAAATTTACACTAAATAGAAATTTAAACTTTAAACTAGGATAAAATAAAACTATGGTAATTGTCTTTTATTGTTAAGTTACTACTATAAACCCCGGGAATACTTTCTAGCAATAGCTTGGCAATATTGCTTGGAGAGAGTTTATTCACGCAATTTTATGAAGTAACATTGACACTTTGTTCAAAGAACCACACACGATGCTGAGGGTGTGTAGAAGATTTGTCGGAAAGTGCACAGGATGTTTTTGTCCAAAGGACCACACAAGATGTTGAGTGCGTAGAAAATTCAATATTTAAAAGTCCACAATTCTTTTTTATTGAATTTTTCCCTTCTTTTATTTAAACTTCTGAAGGGTAAGAAGATGTTTAAAATAAAATAGTTAAAAGTAAGAGGTGAGTTTGAGTTTGAGATGAATTTGAAAAACGTCAATATATATATATATATATATATATATATATATATATATATATATATATATATATATATATATATATATATAGTATGTGCGTGTGTGTGCATGTGTGTGTGTGTGTGTGTGTATTATGACCCTGCTGAAAATAGGTTTTTAAAATTCATTAAAAATTTTTAAAGTCCAATCATTTTTAATTAACTTTTATAACTTCAATGAACGTCGATATATCAACTATAAAACCGTGAATTAACTTTAATAATACTGAATCAACTTTAATGAATTTTTATAATTATCCATATCCGCCATCATGGCGTCGAGCGCGAAAGATCCGCCGGATAAGTCTGATCGTAAATATTATAAGTGTCACCCTACTAAATCAGTTAAAACAGTGATTTGCATCATCTATGAAAATGCATACCATAGAGTGATTTCGATAAAACAAAACATCCCAAATACGTAGGTGAACATTTGAATTTGCCCAGACCATATTCTAAGAGACATAACCTAAAACTCTGATGAACATATGCTAAGTGATGTGGCAAAAAAAATTATTGCACTAATAAAGCTGAGAATACCTTACTCAAGCAACTAGTGACAGAATTGCAAGATAAAAACCCATTGCAGATAGACTTTATAAACTGCAAAAACAAAAAAATACTGAGATACCGATAAGTAATAAAACATATGCAGAAGTGATGAGTAATATTAGGACGAAACAGAAGCCAGTTCCTAGAATAACGATTAAGGCCAATGACCCGAAGCAGGAAAATACAATGCAATTACTCACGATCTGCTTAGTTTCTGAGTATTTATGACGGCAAGATCCATGTTAGTGAGGTATTGGTAATATTATAATGCTAGGTCACAATGATTAAATTATAAGAATAAAAATATTTTTAATATCAAAGAAAAATGTACAAAAATATAGATAACTATAGATTAGTAGGAAAATTTGAATTACTGATGCTATTAGTAAATCATGTGAAACAAAAGAATTCTTATACAATTTATGGAAAATGGATGTTAAAAATGAACAACTTAGACAACAGTACATAAATTATGCAAGAATTTTAGATAAGGTTATCCTAAATGTTAAAATAAAATATGATAAAAATTTAATAGAAAATAATACAAACAACCCTAAAAAACTATGGGAAATTATCAACACGAAAATAGGAAAAAAACGAAATCGAATGAAACTATAAATTATATTAAATTTGATAATGTCAAAATTACAGATAGTGTAGATATAGCTAATAATACGAATAAATATTTTTGTGAAATAGGTAAAAATTTGAGTGATAAGATAGATAAACCTTCGACATCTGTTATAAAAATTCCAGATATGAATGCTAATTCTATTTTTTTAACTCCGACATATACGTATGAAATCATGAGCATTATAAATAATTTGAAATTAAAAAATGGTGGTGTAGACAAAATCAATGCTCAAACTCTAAAGGTCTGTAATTATATTGCGGAACCATTAGAGTATATATTTAATTTACGTATTGAAAAAGCCATCTGGCCTGATGCATTTGAGAGAGTATTATATAATAGAATTTTTGATTTTGTTAAAAAGAATAATATAATATCTGATCACCAATTTGGTTTCCTGAAAAATATAGGTACAAAAGATGCCCTAAATTATATTACCAATGTACTATACAATAATTTGGATTGCAGTAAACCAACAATAATAACTTTCTTCGACTTGGCTAAAGCATTTGATACTGTCGATAATAAAATATTACTGGATAAACTTTACTGTATCGGGATTAGAGGGCAGGCACTGGATCTACTTTCAAATTATCTTAATAATAGACATCAAAAAGTTAAAATTAATGATAGTGAGAGTAATTATTTAAAAATATACACAGGTGTACCACAACGTACCATTGTAGATCCACTACTTTTTATTTTATATATTAATGATCTCTTGAAAGTAATCCATCCTGATGAAATTTTGTCTTATGCAGATGATACTGCAATTATATCTACTGGGGATACGTGGGACGAAGCTCAGGAATCTATGAACAACAATTTGTTACTAGTAGATAATTGGTTAGCTGTAAATAAACTATCATTAAACGTTAATAAGACTGTATGTATAACTTTTGGCAACTATTGTGATAGTGTTTCAAAGCAAATAGATATAAAAATTAAAAACAAAAAAGTAAATAGAGTAGAAAGATGCAAGTACTTAGGGATCAGTTTTGATTATAACTTAAAATGGGATAAGCACATTGAATACATTATAAAGAGAACTAAATATTTAGTATATATATTCTATAAAATCGCCAAATATATGTCAACCGAAACATTGAGAATGATTTATTATGCTTTTTTTCATAGTTTAATTAATTATGGAATAATTGCTTGGGGTGGTGCTTATAAGAACAATCTTGATTTATTGCAAAATCTGCAGAAAAGAATACTGAAAATTGTTAATAAAAAAAATGTTATCATACATGATAAATCACTGAACTTGGAACAACATTTTGCTTTTGAATCACTGATATATCGTTACCCTAATCTAAAAAGTCAATTTCTTAAGTCTAATAGTATTACTAGGAAAAAAACTTAATGATTCCCAGCAACAAGAAAAAGGTCAGCAATAAAAATAGTTACACAAAAGCTATACAAGTTTTCAATAAACTACCAAATGATCTAAAAACATTAGAATTAGATAAAAAGTCACAAAAATATAAACTGAAAATGTGGATAAAAGATAACTGTAATATATGAGGTGCAATTATATTAAATATATCTATGTACAAACAATATTTTTATAATGTTAATAGTTTCTAAATTTTATAATGTTTCTAGTCTACCATGAGATGTATACGATACTAGTTTAGTTTAGTTTTTAAGTTAGTTTTAAGTAAGTTAGTTATGCTTTAAGTTTTTTTTTGTATCACTTTTCATAATTTTATGTACCGGACCTGCGCATAGGTAACTTAGTTTACCTCTGTAGGGATTTACATCATACTGTAATTTTATGTATGTGAATCTTTCTGGTTTAAATAAATAAAAAAATAAATAAAATAGAATTTTAAACATGTGCAATGTAATCTTAATTAACGCAAATTAATATAATGTAGTCGTCACATTATTACTAACTATATAAAAATATAGAATCTTTAAGGAGCTAGTCTAGTTTCAAAAATCGATTTATTTTTTTGCCTAATTCGATAGTATACTATTCGGAGAACAAGTTCCCAAAGTTTTATAATCATATCAAAAATATTTTTGAAATAGGAGGGGATTTAGTCGGAGCTGACTGTCGGCGCGCGGCGATGGGGCGGAGGTAGAGAAGACGCAGGTAAAGAAATCATTCGAACGCCGGCGCGCAAGAAACGTCCGCTTCAGTTCAGCTTGAGCAGAGGTCTAGAGCGCATCGCAGCTAAGTAAAGTGAAAATGAGTGAGAAAAGTCCTTACGACAATCAAAAAGGCACGAAAGAGCACCCAGTGCGCAGATCTTCGAGTAGGAAGAGAACTTTCCATGGGAATCGGCATACACTAGAGCAGTCAACGGCGAATACAAGTGCTACAGCTGAAAAATTGGCGCGTAACGATGACGATGAGATTATTATTGATAATACTCACGGCTATCGTATCATTGAATTTTTCTCAGTCTTTACTGCAATTAGCAACATAGTACTTTGCAAGAATTGCAAAACAAATGTAAAATTCGAAGAAGTGAGTCCGACAGGATTAGGTTTTAAAATTGCTGTCTCGTGTCAGTGTGGCGTTTCTTACATCAAATCTGGTCCGAAGAGTGGAAAAGCCTATGATATTAATCGACGTGCAGTGCTTGTGATGCGGCTTTTAGGGATTGGAAGAGAAGGTCTGAGTCTTTTTTGTGGTTTGATGGATATAGCAAAAACATTTCATATTAATACCTTCGAAGGCTGCTTTAAAAATATTTGGATAGCTGCAGAGGCGGTGTATAAATCTTGCACTAAAAATGCTGTGATAGAAGAAAAAGAAAAAACGCTTGAAGAAGAAGGTTCCGATACGAATTTAACAGTTTCCAGAGATGGTACGTGTAAAAAACGGGGACATACTTCACGATATGGCGTGACGACTCTCGCAGGAAAATATAGCAAGAAAATCATCGATGCATCAGTGGAATCGAGTTATTGTAAAGCGTGTGAGTACTGGACAAAAAAAAACAAGAGGAAGATCCAGAAGCATATAAAGAATGGCTCTCAAGCGATCATGATTGCCTATCTAATCACGCCGGATTGGCTGCGAAAATGGAAGTCGACGGCATAAAAGAAATGTTCGGCCGCTCGCTCGAAATGTATAATGTGAAGTATACACGCTACATCGGTGACGGAGACAGTGCTACTTTTAAAGGTATTTTAGATATGAATCCTTATGATACTCCTGTTGAAAAGCTAGAATGCTATCTACACGTCAAGAAAAGAATATGTACACGATGCCGAAATGAAAAAAAAAAGTGAAAGGTTTAGGAGGAAGGAGTAAAGATACAGTAAAATTAACTGACAAAATCATAAATAAACTCCAAAAATATTATGGTTTAGCGATAATAAGGCATCAAGATAATGTAGAGGAAATGCATAAGGAAATTTGGGCTACTTATTTCCATATGGGCTCAACTGACAAGAATTTACATCAAAACTGCCCGGTCGGCGCGGATAGCTGGTGCGCGTATCGCCGAGCGGAAGCTGTAGGACTCAATATGAGAAAATTCAAGCACAATTATCTGCCATTAGATCCACAAGTTTTAAAAGTTTTGCATCCAATTTATACGGATTTGTCAAGAATGGAATTGCTAAACAGATGCAAAGGGAGCAACACACAAAATAATAATGAAAGTTATAACGGCTTGATATGGCACTTTGCTCTGAAACATCTTCACAGCGGCCTAAAAACCATACAATTGGCCAATTTTTTTGCAACGGGGATCTTTAATGATGGCATGAAGTCCATATTAAGAATATTTCGCACTATGGGCATAACTGTTGGCCGCTACGCACTAGAATACGCCAACAGTCGCGACATGGCACGTATACAGCTGGCCGAGAAAAGGCACGAGAATACTTCAAAGGAGGCTCGGACAGCTCTTAGGAAAGCTGCAGCTGATGAAAAGCACTTTTTCGAGCAAAAGGACGGCAAATTGTATGGCCCTGGAATCGCAGAATAACTGTAAGTATGAAAAATTAAATTTTATAACCGAAAAATCAATTGTCAAAACTTTAAACGCGTTTTTCTCAAAACTGTATTTTCAAAAACAGCTGCAGCTCTAGCTCAAAGAAAAATTAGCGAATCGATTTGCACGAATATTCGTAACATGTTTTTACATACCATGAACTAGAATCTCTTTGATATTTTTACAAATTTGCCGAACAAAAAACAAGCGTTTTTTTCTGAAAAATTTAATTTTTTTTTTCAAAACGCTGCCATTTTTTTAATTTTTAATATTTTCAAAAGATCTAAGTTCATAATACGGGGAAAGTCATCTAGTTTAACGTGAAACAAAAATTTTTCAGATACTGGCATTCTTAGGACCTCTACAACTGCAGCCGATTTACAACTTCATTTCTGGATGACTCGACGTCGGAGCGTATATCTCGGCTTACAGTCGATATTTTTTCATGAAATTTTGTGTATTAACTTGTCAATAGTATCTGAATATATCCTAAAAATTTTAAAATATTTGACCGCATGGTTTTTTTTTATGAGTCCCGAAAAATCACCTCCATTTTCCGCCCGAGAAACTAAACTAGCCCCTTAACACAATTTATAATGATAATATTAATTAATATAGATTTATATGGAAATGTTACGGAGAGATTATATATCACTGTTAAATTTTTAATAAATTATTAATAATGTTATATAAAGTTGGGATGAAGACCTTCATAACCCAACCAAAGTATGAATGAATGGTGAAGGATGGAATGATCCATGTCTGGAAGTCCGACGTGGATACATTCTATCCTTATGAATGAATGGTACTTGCATTGTATGGTTTAGTATGGCTGGAGGTTATTGCTGTAATGAATACAGTAAAACTAACCAGCACTTTTTATTGTTGTTGTTAATCCGGACCTGCGAACAGGGAATACCAATTCCCTGTGCAGGATTTGCAGTGTTGTAGTGTGTTATTGTGTAAATAATGTCTACTCTGTATCGAATTTAGCAAATGTTATATGTAACTCTGGAATAAATAAATATATAAATTAATTGACATTAAAAATTTTTAACGTTCAATTTCAGTATAGATCTTTATAAATTTTAATAAACTTTAATGCACTTGCATACATTTATTAAAAACAATTAAACGAATGAATATTAATTGTTTTTCTCTGGATGATATCCAATGAATTCCTATATATTTAAATTATTTGCAACTAAATAAATTTTAATTAGCAAAAATGTTATTAATTGTCATTTAATTTTATTATTGAAAACTACCTAAAGTTTATTGAAAGCTATAAAGAATAAAATTTCAAAGTCATTCAAAGTTATAAAAAGTTAATAGAAAATAATTAAAAGCAATTGCTTATGCATTTTAAGGACCGTTCTTGATCATACTTTTGACTATTGATTTTCATTAGTTTACATTTGTGATGAAGTTAATTAAAGGTCATTATATTTAATTGGATATTTTTGAATTTAATTATTAAAAACAAACTAAAGATTATTGAAAGTTATAAATAATAAATTTTCCAAGTTATTCAAAGTCGTAAAGTGTCAATAGAAAATAATTAATAACAATTGCTTATGCATTTTAAAGACTTTGTGACGGTCTCAGCCGTTTTTAATATAAAGAGAAATGCTTTTTTGATTGCTTTTGTGTACGCGGTTCGCGTGCTGACCCGAGACGAGTGACTGGAAAACAAGTCTTTTACCCTCCCAGTGATCTTTCCCTTCCTGTATCCCACTGCGTTCCCGGACCCACCTAGTTAGGAGCTCCGTAAATGCAGCCTTTTATCTTTTGATTAATTATCTCGGTCCGGCAAGAGCGCTTGTTAGCTCTCTTGCAAACCCCGAAGTGTATACACTCGAGCAGCGCGCTGACCGCTCTAGAGTGCGCTCTTCTTAATGGAACTTAATCGGCGCGTTGGTCCCCTTGATAGATACCAAGGAGGGTTCGGCGCTTCCAAGTTGGGAAAGGATATGGAAAAGCATTGAGAGACAAATTAAATGTTATTAGTTTATTGATGGTTTGACTGTTACATATTGTTAGAAGGAGAGGGAGATAGTATTTGTGGATTACGTGTGAACGTAAACCTAAACGCGTTAGCTCCGGCCACAGCACTCGGTTCTCACTTTCTCTTACTCGGAGCGCTAGCCTGGATAGACCGGCGTGCCTGGAGTTTCTGAGAAGAATGATCTCGAGCCCGCAGCTCGCGTCTCCCTATATACCCGCGCCGCATATCTATGACGTAGCTCTCCGTTACTACTACTCTCTCCTTGTCTGCTTCCCTCTACTCCGCTCGAGATTCGCGCGTTACTGCACGCGCAGCCAGATTTTTCGCATATTCGTGCGCCTCACGCGATTACAATGCGCCTTTTCGCGGTACCCTTAGGTTTTACACTATTGTTGAACAATGACAATTTATCCAAATTTTTCTTATCAATGTACGCCTTTATAGACATTTTATTTTCATTATCCTTAGTGCTACAGAACCTATCCCGGCCGTCACAACATTGATCATACTTTTGACTATTGATTTTCATTAGTTTTACATTTGTGATGAAGTTAGTTAAAGGTCATTAAATATAATTAAATATTATTAAATTTTATGATTTAAAACCAACTAAAGTTTATTGAAAATTTTTAACTATATCATATGACTTTTAATTGTTTTAAATGGTTTCTAAGAACCTCTATGTTTTTTAATTATCTTTAATAGGTAGAAGTATGATCAAGAATGGTCTTTCAAATTTATTGAATATCAGCTCTATGTATTTTAATGAGTTTTAAAAACCTTTTTTTTAGCAGGGGATAAACACACATGATAAAAAAGAAAGAAAAGAAAGATAAGAAAGGAAGAGATAAAGGAAATATGAAAAATTGAAATTGGTTAAAAAGTTTACTTACACAGAACGATCATTGTTAACTATTTCTTCTATGTCCACGTCCTGTATAAAAATGTCTTCGTATGTCTCATTTTCCACAATTGCTGCTCCAATATCAGGATTATTAGGCGGACCTGCGACGAACGGCTCTTTATCAGTAACCGGTCCTCCTTCTTGCCCGTCATAAGCCACTTCTTCATCACCAGAAGCCATAATAGTGATTTGTTTTTCTTTACCAGTTTTAATTAACCTGAAAAAAATTCACAAATTAAAAATTATTTGTCAGCAGGTTACATTAACATAAAATTAAAAAAATTGCATAATTTAAAAACACGTGCTTTCATAATTTAATAATAAAAATAAAAGTATTTATGTATTTTTTTTAAATCCAATATTTTGTTTATATTAAGGAGGTTGTATACCGCTAAATCAAACGTTAAGAAAAAAAAATCATATCTTAGTTTCCTAATACATGATAACGAAAGTGAGAATATAAATTCAAGATTGTTACTTTTAGAAGTGACATAAAGTATTTTGAAACAATTTGTGAGGTCTAATAAGTAAATAATAATCATTAAAGAAATCACTTCAAAAAGTAGCATCGTTTTATTTTTCATTCGATTTTAATCATTCAAACCTTTTCGGTTTCTTAAACATGTATCTACAAATGTACCAAGTAAAAAATGAAAAATAATTTATACATGCATCGTGAAAGCTAATTTTATGTTCAATATTATAAAAAACTAAATAACAATTACTTATTAGCGTACACATAAATTATTTTTAAAATTTTACTTGGAAGATTTGTAGATACATGTTTAAGAAACCAAAAAAAGCTTTGAATGATTAAAATCGAATTAAAAATAAAATAGTGTTACTTTTTTAAGTCATTTTTATTAATGATTATTATTTACGAATTAGATTTCACAAATTGTTTCAAAATATTTTTTCTTTCTTCTAAAAGTAATAATCTTTAACATATATTCACACTTTTGTTATTATGTGTAAAAAAGCTAAAATATGATTTATTTTCTTAACGTTTCATTTAGCGGTATACAACCTCCTTAATTGAATATTGATTAATAATGCAAGCAGGTGTTTATAGTATACAAATATCGTTGCATATCTATTTTATTAAACATCTCTTTTAAAAAATTCACATATGACAATATTTAAATATTAAAATCGCGTGCTTGCATAATTAATTATAGACAAATAAAACACAATGAATTTCACAATTTGCATTAATATAAATTTATTACGAATTCAAGATGTACTAACCTCTAAGCAGCAGTGCATCAATTGGGAGCTTAGGCATAATGTTCGAAAGTATTTATAGACATCAAAGTTGAATGGATAATCCGCATGATGTACGACACTTATCACTTAACAATAGGCCTACAGTTGATCAACGACCTGATTAATTATTTCATAATCTTATCATAAATCCCAATTTCTATTTACATATCAGGGCGCTTCTATAGAGAGTTAGGTACAGAGGGTCGAGGTACCGTGTGGCCAATTCGCTTGCTCTTCACTGATTGGTTCTTCCATTTTCAGGTGATAATGCTTTTCCCTATACACAAAATATGCATTTCCGGATTTATATAGTACATGTTATTAGTTGGTACATACCGCTATATCTATATATGTCCACCTAAAAATGTCGGCTTCGGGCTAATTGACTACACTGTATTCCGACACTCTGTAGAGTTTGGTGTTGCACTTAAAACTGGACACGAATTTAATATTTGAAATTGGCGGAAAATTCGAAAATTTTTATTTATATTTAAATATCTATAGTTAAAATTCGAATTTTGCAGCGCGCTGTAAGCGCACACAATGTTTCTAGTAATTATATATAAGTCATTTTTACTTGGCTATGGTATATTATAGATAGATTCCGATTTAATATTGCAAAATTAAATTATGTCATTATTAAATCATTTTTTAAAAAACACAAAATAATAATATTTTTAATATAACAGTATGTTTGGGCTTTTTCGAGCAATATAATGCGTATAATGGGCTAGTAGTATAAAATAGCAAATCTCTTATATAATAACACTTAATATCTACAAGCATCAGCACAACGATAAAGCTTAGTGATGCCGTGATATACAGGGTGAAAAAGTATTGCTTAAGGAGACGTCGGATACCGACAGTAGATTCCTACTATCCTACACACGTATTTCGTTATTTATTTACAAAGTTAATTGTTTAATGACAAAATAATAGCTGTCCCCAATTTGTTTTACAGTAACCTAATTATATGTCCAAGCTGGTTTCATATGATTGTTTTGTTTTCGAGAAAACTTTGACAAACTTAGTATGTAAAGGTTAATCTCCACGTAGTTGGCCTTTTTAGTGTGTCAAAGTTTTCTCGAAAACAAAACAATCATATGAACCCAGCTTGGACATACATGTAGATTACTATAAAACGAAGCGGGGACAACTATTATTTAAAGAAAAATATGATTTCTATAAAAATTATGAATGAAAACTCAATTAGACAAGGACAGAGATATCCGGCGTCCCCTTAAAGTGAATAATCTCTAATACCTCAGAATATTATGAATCAAATCGACTCAAAAATATTTAACCTATAAGCGGACACCTAAAAAATATTCTTTGAAAGTTTCAAGGTTTCAAGGCAATTTAATTACATCAAATATTACTCAAGTTACCCTGATAGAAAATTATATAGTTTTATCGAAGCCCTCGATTATGTCCATGGCAAACTAGATAGATCTACATAGTTCTAGATTAATTTTCCACCAGGGTATAGTTGTACAAAAAAAAATGCAATTTGTTTTATTTTATATTTTTTTCGGAAAACAAACCGTCTAATTACCCCAAAATTAACAGAAATATATCTGTATATGGAGCAAGTATTCAGAAAAGTTTCACTCAATTTTATCGTATAGATTTAGCGTAATAAATGTTGAAAAAAACAATTTTGTAAAACAGTATAACAACTGAAAAGCGGCTCTTATAAAATTGTTTACGGTCATAAAATTAAGAATTTTATGAGCACTTCATTGTATACAAAATTCGCTTCCCAAAAACCATATCTGCATGAAAAAATAAAAAAAATACGAAATTTGAAAATTCTTAATTTTTGAAAATGACCAGAAAAATAATTCGCTGAAACTTTCAAGCGCATACCTGGTTTGGGAAAGTTATACCGCAGATTGAACGAAGGGTGATATGCTATATGCTATCGCACACACATACACACATACATACATACACACACATACACATACATACACATATTTTTTAAGAATAGTCTATTCGGACTCTCCAAGGCATAAAACACGTTTATACGTTAAAAAAACAAAAATAAAAAATTTTCACCATCAGAAAGCTTTCTCTTTGAGAAATCAATACTAGACACGTATTTCTTCTTTTTCCATAAAAATCAAAACTATAAAAGATACGGTCGTTTGAAGTTTATCGTTTTTCAATGTACATAGATATAATCCAATGCGATTGGTGTCACGGGCGTAAACCTCCTGCATCTCCTTTATTTTAATTAATTAAAAAATGACGAACAACAACGACGCTCTTCCCTGTTCAGACTTTTGGCCTTATGCATTCGATGACCTTCAGTGCAGAGCGAACTCCCATTTGAGGTTCCATGATAGTCTCAGGACGACCGCGAATCGTCCCGCACTAGTGACACTACAGCCGTGGAAATGCACTGCCAATTTCCACGCAGAGCTTCACACTTTAAAAGAGTTATTGATACAAAACTTTGGCGTCCTCAGTTATAGCCTCACTTCCTAGCGATTCCTATAGCTCAACCCTATGCTTTTTTGAGCGGCGGTCATTTTGCTTATAGGAAAACACTTGGCTTTTCTAGTGAGTCTACTCCTACAGCTCATCCCTGTGCATGCGTGCTTATAAGAGAGGTTATGCTATAACTATTGCAGAGACTTTCTATTTTTCCTAATTTACAAGATAAAAATTACTTCATTTCGCACAGAGTTTAAACCAATTCACCTGGGCCCTAGGCCAATTGGAAAAACAGCTAGCAAAGACAAAGTAACCATACTACTTTCCGATAAATTATCAGTTAACAAATGTTTTTATTTCTATTTTTGCATAGCGCCTCTAAAGCCTATTATGCATGTTACTATTTCGCGAACATTTGTGTATAGCACGACTAAAACCTACTATACACTTGTACAAATAGTTCATAATAATTCGAAAATTCACAGAATTTTCAATATCCCGACTTGGTTCCAAGCTAAAAAGTGTATCGCACACTAAGAAAACATCTCTAGAACGTTTATACACGAATATTATGTTTTGCCTACAATACTTCTCCCCGTGCAAATTATTCATATTTTCGTTTTGATTTTTTCTTCTTGTTTTTTCTGGTACTATTTTATTGCTCTAAAACCCAATCGGTTCACCTGTAAAATTTTAATAACTCTCAGCCCGTTCTAATATATATCACATTTTTAATCCCCTGTTGATGCGTTTATTGCACGTATCACGACGAAAGCATATGTTTCTTATCTTATAAGTTACGTTTTAAAATCGCTTATAAAAGTTGGCCGTTGCACCGTAACCGCTTCCTGAAAAATACGAACATAAGCGTCCTGGTGTCCATTTGACAGCAACATACCTCCTCGCCATCGTTGCTTCCGCTCGCATAACTTCGCCTGCCGTTGTAGTCATTGCATTAGTCATTGAAGGTGATCTTTTCAATTGCAGCTTGGTTACTGATAAATCCTCTCTAAAACAAAGTTTACCAGCAATAAGATTTTCACATTAAATAAAATTAACTTTACAATTAATAGTATTAAATAGAATAACAGAAGCTAATTATGTCGCGCTCAACAGTCCCATAATATTAAAAGTTACTGACTTTCCAAAATTCTTTATATATAAAAGAAATATACTATAACTCTATATTATAATATTACACAGCACATTGTGTCACGCTCCAAATGACTCTTACCATGGGAAAGTTCGATAGGCCTAGTTTAATTGTTTTTCTAGGAATCCCAATAGTCTCACTTATGAAAACTGAGCGCCGCACATTGACACCCGATACGCAGCTACACTGACTTCGAGGATGCTCGGACGCGCGGCTGTTCCCCGCCGCGACCTATTTCTTTCACGCGGTAATACAGTGCACCATTGTGCGTCACACGAATTTCCCCAAGTTACTTTTATTTTGAATCTTAACCAATATTAAGAAAAGGCAAATACGACAAAACTTTTCTCACGTTATTCAACTATTACAAACAGTCATGAGGACTAACTGACAGAAATGTACTTGCAATACATTCAAAACACTTCTAAATTTAGCTAAATTAATATGTCGCTGCACGAGTAATAACTCATTTATTTTAAGACATTTTAATATCAATTATTATTTGCGAAAAATCTATTATTGAGTATTTAGTACTAACTCCATATATTAATGCATAAAACACATTTGATTAGCAGCCAGTTTGTAAAATGCGCAATATTCTTACCATCTTTCAAATAATATGTACATTGTTCTCAAAACTTTTATTCTATAAAGAGACAATTAAATAGAATTCTATCTACTGATTTTGCCAGCTTGAAATTGGATACGACGTTTCATGCAAACATTTTGTTACGAGAATTACTATTACTTGTGTTACTTACTGCGACTATACGTTACACATTTTTCTTTTTTAAAATCATGAACGTCTATTTTGCTCGCACTCAAAACTCATTATATTTATTCATAATACTCTCACTGTAGTAATATTTCCGTATTCAATGGTATCATAATTAAAACAAATTCCCATTTAAAGAAAAATGATCATGGAACACACTACAGGGTATACTTGTCAAAAGTTCTAAGCTTAAAATCACTTTATTTTGCAATTGTAACTTAATTATTACAAACTAATCGATATACCGAATTTGTTAAACATGTCTAGCTTTACTAAATGCTTTATTAATTATTCTATATAAATTGTTATTATCTTTCAACAGATATTTAAGGGGTAACACCACTCTAGCGGCCCGAAAAAATGCCTAATTTGTACGATTTTTTACAAATTTCTTTTTTGAGCGTTTACTATACATATATTGAGGTACAAAAATATATTTTTTTTACATTTAAATACAAAATGGCGGCTATACAGCGAATCTCGTGAGAAGCCTTTTTCTCAAAACTCCAAACGGGAGAATACTTTTCTCGGAAAGTATGAGACCTGGAACAAAAAACCAAAGAAATTCTTAATCTATATAACGTTAACTTTGGAAGTACGTAGGGGTATTTTTTATTTCAATTTTTGTAGAAATGGCGCACTTCTGCAAAAAGTCGATTTTCTAGAAAAAAAAACGATGTAAATTGTGCATAAGATTCATTATGCTTGACAGGCCATCGTTGTAAATGCCTGCGGCAATATATACTGCAGCATCAAGAACGTGCTTGCCACTCTCGTTGCTGTTTTGCGTATATCCGCCGAGGCAACGAGTCAGCAGATCGTCGCTGTTCAATTCAGCATAAATAGGAGAAATTGCTTCAAATACGTCTTGCGACATTGCTGGCTTGTGTTTATAATTCAAATCTCCAGAGGCCTGGGCCCTCTGCCACGAGCACCATGAATCTTCGCCGCACGGGCAGCTCTCGTGCTTCGATTTGTCATCCGTCGATAATTTATGGTCTAGCGTTGCATAGATTTTATTGCGCATATTTTTTATAGAATCATAATTTCTACGTATTGCTAGACCATAATAAATTGACAATTCGTCGATTAATTTACCAGTGAGCTTGCCCTTTTTCTCCGAGACCTTTAGTTTTCTTTTTTAAATTTCGAAGGCGAGTAGCCATCCGTTTCTACACGTGGTCGATGCACTCTTTCTTCGTTACTGACAAATTTTCATAAGGCTGAGAGTCTACGATACCTTTAAAAGTTTTTGAATCACCGTCCCCGACGTAATTGGCATATTTAAGTTGTTGTAAAGATTCTGAGCGCTGGAACATCTCAATAACGGCATCCACTTCCATTTTTCCCGCCGAGCCGTCATGGTTCGATTGGCATTTGTTTTCATGGGTTTCGAGCCATTCCTTGTACTCATCCGTGTCACTTTTCTTTTCCCGAAATTCGCATGCCTTACAATATTTAGATTTTACTAAAATGTCGACCACTTTGCCAGTACACCATCCAATAAGTGATACAAATCCGAAAAAGGACGTGAAGCCACGTTTGTGCCACGAACCATCGCCAGTTACAGTAATACCACTTGTTTTTCCTTTTTCATCACTTTTTTTCTTCTCTTCAGTAGTTGCATTTTTCACACTCTGCTCACAAACCTCATTTGAATCGACAGCAATTTTCTGCATAACTTTATCGTAAAATGAGTGAAAAATTGGCCTGCGGGAGCTCCATGAACGCGCAAAATTTTATTATTCCATTCAATCCTATTCCCAGTAGTCGCATAGTAAGAATCATCCTACGATTAATGTCGTATGCTTTTTCAATGAAGGGTGAAGAAGGGATAGAAATTTTGTCGCAGTTTTGGCATAAAATAACAATTTTGAAACCCAAGCCACGCTTTCCACACTAGGTGAAAGTCACATCTGACTTGCACTTTTTGCACACAACAGCTTGCGATATAGCGGTAAATACGGTTAAAAAATTCAGAATTCGATAAGCAAAGCCTTCATCTACTTCAAAGTCATCAGGATCGATGGTAGATAATTTTCGAGCCGATATGCCAACCGCCTCGACGCTTGGCTTCTCCATTTCATGACCGCTACTTGGCCGCCGCTTTGAAATTTTCGGTCTCTTCAAATTGCTCTTTTTCCCCTTCGTCGATTTCTTGCCATCATACACTGGTCTTTCACTACTCATATTGTTTATAATTTTTACACTGTTGACTTAAAATCAACGAAATTTGTAATATATAAATATATAAAAACGAAAAATCAGCAGAAATACAAATCGAATCGTGTGCACGGCGTCGCTTTGCAGCTGTACTAAATAACACATATACACACCAATACAAGCTAATTTCAGTATTAGCGCACCCTGCAGAACCTCAAGGACCTTTAGCTCTGTAAGTAACAAGGTATCCTATTATTCTGATAGATGAAATCAATACAAAAGCGATGTATCAGAACGCGCCGCGCGCTCTCATTTATCGCGCTCAGCGAGCGGTCCGACGCGCTGCCGCAAAATCGATATATGAACCTTTTAAATATTATTTGACACTATAGGACCAATTGCATATTATTTTTATGACCCTAAAGTATTGTTTAAGCCGAATTTTTTGAAAATCCTGGAGTGGTGTTACCCCTCAAATCCTCAAAAATAAAATTCTTTCTCATTAAATTGCTGTCACAATTAAACAATAGGTACTTTATAAAATTACTTTGTTTTCCACATTGCCCATGTCCTTAAGTTTCAACCAAATGTCAAGTAATAAATAAACATATATTCAACTACTACAAAATATATTTCAATCCCATTACACGCGTAATATCAATATAATGTTAATTTACGACAAAGTATTAAAATGTACCGTGCAATTTAATTTAACAAAAATAAATAAATACAGAATCATTCTGGCTTTTTAAATAATAATGTACTTATATTGATGTTTTTGTCTCCGTTTTGTTCATTAAACCAGGATTCCCCAAAACCATGGATAATCAGCTTCTGTCCTACAGCATCGTCGACGAGGTTAGCCATCGTAAAAATCACAATTAAGAGGTCGCTGTGGCATCGTCGTTGCTATCGGAATGCAGCTAGGCCTTTGTTTTGACTTGATTTATTTCTTCTCTGGGCAGCGGCGTCGGTTTCAAATACACTTACATGCCAGCTTCACTGCTTTTGCCTCGGTCTTATTTTAAAATTTAGTCATCCTCATTAGCTTTAGTTTTCACAAGCTTTCTTCCCTTCATTGACGGCATACTTCTTTACAATTAAGTTATTTCACTAAAATCATTTTTTCCAAAAATCGGTTTACACATGTCCCACAAAACACAAATAATCCCGATGTTTATTCGCGGGTTTCTGACACCAAATTGTTCGGGACGAGAATAAACTAAGGATTTTGTTACAATAATTTATACACCATTTATGATAAAGTCTGTTATTTATTAAATACAATATTCGCCTTATTGGTATAACGCGCTTTGTAACTACCGATCTGTATAAAAGCCAGAGTGCATCTGGTCTCTGCGTCATTCTTTTTCGAGCTAGAATGAGCCGCTATACGCGTCGCCGAAAGTGGCTGCCGACGACCGCCGAAAACATACATAAGAAACTTGAGAATGTCATCGCATTTGAACTATACAGAAAGTCTTAGAGACCTTTTGCATAGGAACTTATTACAGTTACACTGTATTTCAAATACACTGCCAACTATGCTTTCTCAAAGACAACTATTTTTTATTTATTCAATTAAATTATAATTAACAAAGATATAACAAGTTGAACTATCACGTGACGTCACAAACTCCGACTATATGACGGCACGTGATAATTTTCCTATTAGTATATCGGTAAGTCTCTCTAAAATTATCAAATGAATAAAATAAGACCTTCAGAATTCAAATCGGATATCAAATAAAAGATCACTGATTTGTTGAACTTTTCTTTAGATGACGATAATTACTTTTGCAATATGGAAATTTTCTTAAAAACATTTTTTTGTCATCTGAAGTGTCCTGTATTCATATCGATGCCTCATGCGAAGACTAACGGATTTCAGCTTTTTCAAATATCGTTTAGTTTTCACGAGGTGAAAAATTAGAAGAAATGACAGAAAGAATGTTTCAGCAAAACAAAACAAAACAAAACAAAACAAAACTGAAACATGTCGATAGAGTAAACAAATTAATATAGTTTTAAATCTTCCAAACATATTATCTTTTTCATAAAACTACAATGAAATAATGTTTTTTTCGATAATCTGAAGTCTGTTAGTCTTCGTATAAACTGGCATCAATATTATATTGTTTCTCATATTATAAAATGAGAACAAATCATTGTAGACATTTTTGATTCAGGGTACATATTCAGGCATACCTCCGTAAGGAGGTTCATTTGGTTAAGGAATTAAAGAATCGTTTTTAATGAAATGTGGTATACCGAAAGATATAGTTTCCAAAATGATTCAGTTAAAATTTTCGGAAAATAAAGATACGAGGGTAGTTCAATAAGTCTTTAGAATGACCAGCAGATGGCGCGCGAATCGCTCCAAATCATCTGTTTTCAGTCAGCACCACTCCCGACTAGATATATGGTGCAGTCACAGTCCACATCTTCTGAGTTTACGTGTTTTTATAACCAATTGAAAAAAAAAAAATTGCTTGTTAAGAAAAATGGAAAAAAACGAGTTCAGAGCGGTAATTAAACATTTTCATTTAAAGGGTTTAACTCCATATGAGATAAAAAATGAATTGGACTCAGTTCATGGCACATCTGCCCCTGCCTTAGCAACGGTTTATAACTGGGTAAATGAATTTAAGCGTGGTCGTACATCAATAAGTGACGAACCACGTTCAGGAAGGCCCGTAGAAGCAACTACTCCCGAAATCATCAATAAAATCCACGATATGGTGTTGAAGGATAGAAGATTAAAAGTGCGTGAGTTAGCTGAGGCCACAAGGATATCTATAGGTGCAGTTGTTTCAATTCTACATGAAAAATTAGGCATGAAAAAGCTATCGGCAAGATGGGTGCCGCGTTTGCTCTCAGCTGAGAATAAACGCAATAGAGTGGTCGCCTCTGAGGCTCTTTTGGCGCGCATAAGTCGGAATCCTGAGGAATTTTTTCGTCGATTTGTGACTGTGGATGAAACATGGATACACCACTACACTCCTGAGACAAAGGAACAATCCAAACAGTGGATTTCCACAGGCGAACCAGCTCCAAACAAGGCAAAGACCGTAAAGTCAGCTGGTAAGGTTATGGCTACAGTTTTTTGGGATGCACGTGGAATTATACTTATTGACTACTTGGAAAAGGGTAAAACAATTACTGGTGAGTATTATGCATCATTATTAGAGCAGCTGAAAGAAGAAATTAAAAAAAAACGACCACATTTGGCGAGAAAAAAATTCTCTTTCATCACGACAACGCCCGAGTTCACACATGCTTCGTTTCAATGGCTAAAATTGAAGAACTAAAATTCGAATTGGTCGAACACCCACCGTATTCACCAGATTTAGCCCCCAGTGACTTTTTCTTATTTCCAAACTTGAAAAAATGGCTCGGTGGACAGAGATTTACGGACAACGAAGACGTCATTGCCTCTGTAAGTGCTTATTTTGAGGAACTTCCGAAAACGCACTTTTCTGAAGGATTAAAAAAACTTAAAAAGCGATTGACCAAGTGTATAGAGCTCCAAGGAAATTATGTTGTAAAATAAAAAAAAATTTACCCAAAAAAAATTGTTTTTATACTTTATTCTAAAGACTTATTGAACTACCCTCGTACCTAAGAAACGAGATATTAAAATTTTTATTTTGAGACATTTAGCGTGGAGTATTATGAGAAATCGTACTTTCGTCGTTTTCATTTGCATATTTTAATGAAAAATGAACTAAAGGAAGAGTTTTTCTTGAAAATTTTTGTGTTATAAGACAAATATTTGACGACCATTTATTGAGCTTAAAAAATGCATTGAATGCTTCTGAATGTAAAAATAAATTAATTGAAAACAAAAATGGTGCATTTAACCTCAAAAACAGAGTCAAATCAGTGTTCGTATTAACCTTTTCTTATAAATTTATTTACACAAAAGCTTAAATGAAGTATACTTCGCAAAAAAAAATAAAAATAGCACATTCGTTTTGATAAACTATGTAACAGATAAACCTCGTTAAGCACACTCTTTTTAATTGTTATTCATCCAAAACTCTTGAGACAATCGCTCTTTTGAGGTGCTATTCAAAATCACTATTTCAGAGAATGCTGTCAGTGAGAAATTTGAGAAATCACTCTTTTATTAGAGCGCTCTTATAGAAAATAGAAAAACTCCCTGAAAGAGTCATAAGAGTGACTATTTTTAAAAAGCGCTCAACCCTTGGTAGAAAAACCACTAAAGGGCCACGTTAAATAATCTCTTTGGACTTTTCTTTTTTGCTTATTCGTTTTTCTATTCTTTATTTTTTTAAGTTTAAAAGGATTAATTCAAACGTGAATTCTCCTTTAAAGCTGGTAAAACCTCAGTGCACTTGTAAAACTTCAATTGGCTTTCAAGGCCCTCGAAAATATCATCGTTTACTATAATATAAATTTACTTTTAAAAAATCCTTTTTTAGGCTTTCTTCACGTTGGATAATGATGAAGATAAAACAACAATTGAGACATAAATAATGATTTTATAGCTTTAAAATTTGAAATGCTGGGGGTAAAACTAGCATGGTAACTGTCGTATATGATTGATGACATCATATGTGAAAATGCCTTTAAACTACTCGAAAAGCTGCTCATTCTCTGTGTGCTTAAAATTTATTTTAGGGTTTGACATTAGCAATCGTATAAAGTAGAAAAATATAATCTTATAAAAAATGCATAAATTTACTGTGATGTATATTACAGTTTTTAAACTTCGTATTTTATACATCCTACGTTTTTAAATACTTTCTTAAAATGTATAGAATACTTGTATTTTGAAAATATAAGTATTTAAAACTACAAGTATTTGAAATTACTTCTATTTCAGAAAAGTATTTAAGAAAAGAATTTTGAAGATACATGTATTTTGAAAATACAAGTATTTATTTATTTATTAATAAAATATATGGACTTATCGTCCTTTACAAGTAACAAAATTTTATATAGAGAGTGTATGTGGTGAAGTAACAAATGTGTAAGAATCAGCAAAAATACGATATATATATGTACTGCAGATACACATAAATTATCAGTTGTAGCACTGAAGAAGGCATCTTTTATTTATAGTTTAAATGAATATGGGTTAGTTATATATCTGTGGTTTACATTGATGCTGTTCCATAATCTTTTTAGTCTGGCGCAAGTAGAGTAAAATACATAATGTAATATGTGGGTTGTTTCACAGAGTTCTCTACGGTTTCTAGTAACATATGGAGTTTTCCTATATTGAAACGTTCTATATTTAAACGTTTCCTATATTTAAACGTTTCGTTTAATAGCTCTGGGCAGTTTAAATTTCCGTTTAGAATGTTAAATATAAAGGTGGCATCATTAACGTAGTGAATAGATTTCTCATAGGATCACTGGACTTAATTAAAGGTCAAGAGCCTAAGAAATTTATGTTGGACTAATTCAAGCTTTGTTATGCCAGTGTTAGTGAATGGTGACCATATACTTGACCCGCAAAAAAGACTTGGCATCACAAGAGCTTAATACAAGTAAATAATAGACTGGCTTGTGCGGAAATTCCTGGTAGATCTAATTATAAACCCTAGAGATTTATAAGCTTTTGAAACGGCTTGATCAAGGTGAGTGTCAAAGCTGAAGTTCAATATGTTAACTCTTTCAATCGTTACATTACCTAAACAGTATTGAAAATCAAGAATATCGGTTTCTACAAAAAGACAGTGATTTACATTTGTTTATATTTAACAGAAGACCATTATCAATAGACCAGCTTTTAATAGCGAATAATTCTCTTTGCAGGTGGCTACAGTCCATGGGTGTTTTAACACAGTTATACAATTTAAGATCATCAGCGTAGAGAAGAGACTTAGAGAACGAAATCACCTGTTCTATGTCGTTTATAAATATTAAGAAAAGAATGGGGCTGAGGTGCGAGCCTTGGGGGACCCCCGATAGAACTTTTACTGGAGTTGATTCTGTTAAAGTGTCATTTCGTATTTCGAATACTCATTCGCGCACATATAGATACAAGACACAGACACACATACGCAACGCATCGCTATCCCACTTGCTTCACGCGTCGGCCGTGGCGAGGCTCAGTGTAGATGTGTGTGCGATACAGAGAGTCACATTTAACCGCCAGGCAAGTTAAGCCGACGCTACCTAAACTCCTTTTTACTTGTGTACTGCACTTTATATATAGAACGATAGTCTTATAGACTAAATATCATAAATATATTAACGATATTATTTTACATCTGGTCTTGTTATTTCTTAACCCACAATAGATTCAAAGCCTTTGATACGTACAATCTGAGTACGGTTATCAAGATAAGATTTGATCCAAGCTAACAATTATACTTATATCAATCTTGGGTAGTTGGGAATCGTTATATACAGACCCCAAATATGTAGAGAATAGATTTGCAATAGATAGTCCAGAATCAGCAACTGAATCTCCACTGTACATTCTGTCAGGCAGATTATTTGACTTATGCATATTATTAACAAAAGCCCAGAAAGACTTGAGGTTAGAATGAGTATTCGATTCAACAAGTGAGATATAATTTTTATAACAATATTTGGATGATTTAATACATTTTGCACGCAGAAGCTTAAAGTTTATATAATCACATAATCTATTATAAGATTTCCAAAGTCTTTTTGCAATTTTCTTATCTAAAATTAGTTTTTTGAAATCATTACTAAACCAACGAGGATAGCTAAAAGAACATATACGTTTAGACACTGTGTAATTACATGCAGATGATGCAATTGTTCTCCTTATGGCGACGAGCACACCACCGCCATTGGTGTCATCGTTAGTCACAGCTTGTCTATCGTGCCGATAAATGATGAAGTCAGCGAGACCCTATTTACTATCAACAATGGTGGAACCCAACCATGTTTCTGTAAATATGATTATGTCTGGGAAATGATTCAACTGGTGAAGGTTATTTTGAAGAACGTGTGTTTTCTTACGTATGCTCCTTACATTTTAATAGTAGATGGTAATGGTTATGTTTCTGGTTGATGCTGTTTATTAGTTTTTTGACTGGTTAGAGGGGCTTAATTATTAGAAGGAGCGGATGGCAACGAGCTAACACTATTGGTACTAAACTGATCAAGCTTTTTTATAACTATTAGCACATTATCAATACACCTTATAATAAGGTTGGTCTCCCTAGCATTGGTATTCTGAAGCTCCTTCTTCGCATTCTTGAATTGAGTCTGCTGGAGTTTAGTTTTGTCCAGGGCTACTTTGTAGGTTTGACCAATTTTGTCCTTGTTTTTTAGTACGGAGTGTGCATCTTGAGTACTTTAAGTGTAACCAAAAGTGGACGAGGTTTCGTTGGGGCTTGAGTACCAATCCTTTTCACCAGGATACCAGATGTATCAATTGGAATGTTTTCTAGGATAGATTGAACTGTAGCTTTTTCATTGTTTACCTCAATATTCGCTGAAACGTTGAAAAGTATAATGTTTTTAGATCTCAAAATTCTTTCTTGTGTCTCTGGTAGCGTTTTTTCTTCGACATGGATAGTAGAGTGGTGCACAGAATACTATTGTGCTTAGTGCGGAAACATAATTACGTATATGTATATATTTGGGTAATAATTTTGTAAAGCTTGCGCCGCGTGCGTGTCAAGCGTCGCGTCGCCGCCATTTCCACGTGTGTTTCGTCGCCGGAAATCACTTGAATTCGCGTCCCTGAGAAGTAGCCTCTTCCCATCCCGAACATTTACCGTTTTCCACCGTACCACGTGCTCACCGTAGTTAATTTATTGTATAAGTAGATTTATTATATCGGTAGAATAATTGTAAAATCGTGCTGCGAATTCGCGCAGCTGGCGCTCAACTTTTGTACGTAAAATTGAATAAACCACAAGTGTTCATAGTATTATCCTAAATTCCCGTGTACGATTTATTTCAAGCCTTGAATAAAACATAATGTTAAAGCCTGCATGTGCGGCGCAATAATCTTGGTTAAATTAGCTAAAATTATTGTCATAATATATATATATATATATATATATATATATATATATATATATATATATATATATATATATATATATATATATATATATATATATATATATTTGTTTTTGCTTCTTTTCCCTCTTTTAATTTTAATTATTCAATATTATACATACCATAATATACCCCATATTATAAATTTAAAATTTATAGTTTCATCAATTCCAAGACAATCTACATTACAGTAGTTCTAAAATTGATTTTCTTCGTATTCTCGGTCTTCATGTTGTGATGTTTCTATAACACGCATGACCTTAACCTTGGCTTCGAGCAACTCTCAAATCTTTCTCCACAACATAAACAAACTCATAATACAATTGGATACATACATTTAAAATTAATAGTTTTTTGACTAAGTCTAATTATAAGACAGAGAAAAAATGAAGAGATGGTGAGGGTAAAAAGGTCCTGAAAGGGGCGTCGTTAAAGAAGCGCACGCAGCTCTGTTTTAGGCTCGGGCCTTTTTGGTGGAATAAGCTTTTTTTTAGAGAGAGAAGATCTCCCTTCTCTCTCGCTTGCTCTCTTGCTCCTTCTCTATCTTTCGCATCTTACATTTGGTTTTCTTAATATTAACCTAAAATATTAATGTTTATTATATTTTTATTTACTAAATGATCTTAAAATATAATAGTTATTTCATAAAAAACCATTAATGATAATATTGTGGAAATATTTACTTTCTATACATATATAGTTATATTATATAGTTATTATTCTTGTTAAAAATCATACTGTAATTATAGTAATTTATTGAAGCGTACACATGGTTAAAATAGTATAAGATTAATTAACAATAGTAATTAGAATAAGTGATGAATGTAAAGTTAATATTAATTTATGTTTACTTAAATTTAAAGTTTGCATAAAACGGTTTCAGTATAAAAATGTCTAGAAACTTAAATTGTATTTAGTAAATAAAAATTCATATTTCACTACTTAAAACTATCGTATGATATGTAAATATTATTGTTACAACAGAATATTTAAAACTTTATTTATTATCAAGCTATCGACTTGATTATTTCGAACAAAATTTTTATGTAAATTATAAAACTATATTACGCTGTTTAAAAAATGTAAAAAATTATTATTTTATACGCTACGCTATCCGCTTTCGAAATAATATTTTAGCCCCTGATTTTCCGCTCGAAAAATGCTGCGCTCAGAAGATACATTTCGTGGTCGAAAAAGAGGGTCGATATGGATCCTAAACTCGTGTGCATCCGGTTACACTTGACTCGTGCGCCTTAGCTACGAGTAACTGAATATTCACTGAAAATCTGCCTATTATGTACACTAGATTCCGACTTTCAACTATGACTCAGAAAACACTTGTAGTTCAAAATTTTCTTAGAATACAAAGAATGAGATTTGGGGGAAATAAAAGAATCACAAAATGATAGAAAAGAGGGAAATGTATTATTTCCCTCTAAATAGATTGTATAAAATCTACGAAAATGGTGAGAATAATAATAATTTGAGAGTTGTGGATTCCGCCTTCACACTCCCAGCAGAGGGATTCCGAACGCAGCGCTTGACTCAGGTGGTCGTGTTCGCGCGCGCGCGCTTGCCTAGCTGGCGAACCGTGCGCGTAATCACTAAGTTTTTCGTTTGTTAGCGTAATGTTTTATAGTAGCGAACCTGCAAAAACATCAAAAGCAAAAGCATTTGCTCAACCGATGTTCACGATTGGCGGGCAATCAGTGACGTTTCAAGAATTACTCGTTCTATAATCAGGATCCCACAGCAAACATTCAAATCGCCTTTCATTTCATCTCATGTACATTTTCAAGTAAATTTATCAGTTAATGGTCGAATTAAGTTCGAACTCGTCAGTGTCGCTTATCGTTATTTTTTCGTCAACTGGGAAAAAAAGATATCAATAATAGGGCGGAGTTCACCCTCGAGAATTAATTTAATCCTGGAGGATTAACACCGGTTCTTGCTTTTTCTTAACTCTTCTAAAAGTGCATCATCTTTAAACATTCATCATAGTGCTTAGTGAACTCATACTCCTACTAAAGAAGAATAGAATAAGAAAGAAAAATAAAAAATCAGAAAATACTCATAGTAAAAGTCCTTTGCTAATTGTGAAAAAGTGTTTTTCTCCGATGAACATTAAATATGGATTCTTGTCTAAATCGTAGTGAAAGTGATGAGAGTGTAGATATGTTTAATAAAAGAGATATTTTTTCAAATGAATTTTCAAATTATGTGTCAATTCTTGTTCAAAATGTAGTGAAATTGATGAGAATGCAGATATGCTTAAACGGGATTTATCAAGAGATGACTATCCGCTACGTTAAGCGACAAGTGGTGCCCTCCTGGTGGCAGTCATCACAGTACCTATTGAAAAGGGAACCATTTCTTCGAAAATAGGGGACTAATAGGGGATAAAAAATGGTAGTATATAAGGATAATAAATTAATAAATCAACATTATATTATCAACATTATATCATAAAAAAAAATTATTTTACGGATTATATAGAAGATATGTGTTAAAAAAGAAGTTTTTATGAAAATAAAGTTTTTCATGTATAAATAATCATCACATTAAAAAAACTTAAAGAAATTTTGAATTAAGTAGTTTTAGGGAGTACTATTGGATCTCCGTGAGTCCAATGCGTTTTTGGTCGATTTTTACTTCCGTGGTAGGTCAAATCGTTTGCTTATATTAGTTCTCAAAATTGGTGAATCAACATTTGGATTTATACATTATATTTATGGGATATTATATATATATATTTCTCAAAGTATCGTCGAAATTATAAAAACAGTTTTCATGAATTTCATGATTGCAACTGTCGGAAACGTGAATTCCCATAAGTCTACGTGTTAAAAACGTAAAAAACGTAAATATAAAATTCTTAATATCTTTTTTCTGGGTTCGTGTAGCTTACTGCAAATTTATATGAGTAAGTTTGAGATCAAAACGTACCAGTATACAAAATTTCAGATTTTTCTGAACACTAATTCGAAACCTATATTACTCATGTACTTGAAGTTTCGAACGTCAGAATCAGACGAATATGATAAAATTTTTTTTTGATTTAGTATTTTATTCTGATAGATACATGCAAAATATGAACTAAAACGGTTTTAAAAAAATTCTAACCCCTAATTCAACCCGAAATCCCTTGAAACAGGTATTGGAAAGTTGGTAAATATAGGTAAAAAACTCTAACTTGGCCTAATTAAAGTCTTACGGTTTTCTACATTACACATATCCTCATTATGACAGAATACACTTATAAAAAAATGTCAACCCCTAGTTCGTCCCGGAAGCCCTTCAAATAGGGGTCGGAAGGAGGTAAATATAGGTAAACAAATTGTAACTTGGCCTAATCAAAGTCTTACGGTTTTCTACATTACACATATCCTCATTATGATAGAATACACTTATAAAAAAATGTCAACCCCTAACTCGTCCCGGAAGCCCTTCAAATAGGGGTTGGAAGTGGGTGAATATAGGTAAAAAAACTTTAACTTGGCCTAATTAAAGTCTTATGGTTTTCTACTTCACACATACCCCATTGTAACAGAATACACTTATAATAAAAATTTTAAACCCTAACTCGTCCCGGAAGCCGTTCAAATAGGAGTCAGAAGGGGGTAAATATAGATAAAAAAATTCTAACTTAGCCTAATAAAAGACTTACGGTTTTCTACTTTAGACATATCCTCATTATGATAGGATACAATTATAAAAAAAATGTCAACCCATAACTCGTCCCGGAAGCCCTTCAAATAGGGGTCGGAAGGGGGTAAATATAGGTAAAAAAATTGTAACTTGGCCTTATGAAAGTCTTACGGTTTTCTACATTACACATACCCTCATTGTAATAGAATAAACTTATAATAAAAATTTTAAACCCTAATTCGTCCCGGAAGCCGTTCAAATAGGAGTCAGAAAGGGGGT
Organism: Gastracanthus pulcherrimus; assembly: GCA_949152435.1. Taxonomy (NCBI): domain Eukaryota; kingdom Metazoa; phylum Arthropoda; class Insecta; order Hymenoptera; family Pteromalidae; genus Gastracanthus; species Gastracanthus pulcherrimus. Next base: position 122,802,547 of record OX424576.1, on the reverse strand, counting down.
AAATATAGATAAAAAAATTATAACTTAGCCTAATAAAAGTCTTCCGGTTTTCTACTTTACACATATCCTCATTATTATAGGATACAATTATAAAAAAAATGTCAACCCATAACTCGTCCCGGAAGCCCTTCAAATAGGGGTCGGAAGGGGGTAAATATAGGTAAAAAAATTGTAACTTGGCCTTATGAAAGTCTTACGGTTTTCTACATTACACATACCCTCATTGTAATAGAATAAACTTATAATAAAAATTTTAAACCCTAACTCGTCCCGGAAGCCGTTCAAATAGGAGACAGAAAGGGGGTAAATATAGATAAAAAAATTATAACTTAGCCTAATAAAAGTCTTCCGGTTTTCTACTTTACACATATCCTCATTATTATAGGATACAATTATACAAAAAATATTAACCCCTAATTCGTCCCGGAAGCCCTTTAAACAGGGGTTGGAAGGGGGTGAATATAGGTAAAAAAATTGTAACTTGGCCTAATAAAAGTTTTACGGTTTTCTACTTCATACAAACCCTCGTTGTAATAGAATACACTTATAATAAAAATTTTAAACCCTAACTCGTCCCGGAAGCCGTTCAAATAGGGGTCAGAAGGGGGTAAATATAGATAAAAAATTCTAACTTAGCCTAATAAAAGTCTTACGGTTTTCTACTTTACACATATCCTCATTATGATTGGATAAAATTATAAAAAAAATGTCAACCCCTATCTCGTCCTGGAAGCCCTTCAAATAGGGGTTGGAAGTGGGTGAATATAGGTAAAAAAATTGTAACTTGGCCTAATAAAAGTTTTACGGTTTTCTACTTCATACATACCCTCATTGTAATAGAATACACTTATAATAAAAATTTTAAACCGTATCTCGTCCCGGAAGCCGTTCAAATAGGGGTCGTAATTCTTTTTGTTAGTGTATTCTTCTTATAAAAATTACAACCCTTAACTCGTCCCGGCAGCCCTTCAACCCCTGATTGAAGGGCTTCCGGGACGAGTAAGGGGTTGACATTTTTTTTATAAGCGTATTCTATCATAAAAAGGGTATGTATGACGTAGAAAACCATAAGGGTTTTATTAGGCCAAGTTAGAATTTTGTTACCTACATTCACCTCATTCCAACTCCAGTTTGAGGGTCTTCCGGAACGAGTTATGGGTTGACATTTTTTTGTAAGCGTATTCAATCCTAATGAGGATATGTGTGCAGTAGAAAACCGTAAGACTTTTATTAGGCCAAGTTAGAATTTTTTACCTATATTTACCCCCTTCCGACCCCTACTTGAAGGGCTTCCGGGACGAGTTAGTGGTTGTAATTTTTTTTGTTTAGTGTATTCTATCATAATGAGGATATGTGTGAAGTAGAAAATCGTAAGCCATTTATTAGGCCAAGTTAGAATTTTTTTATCTATATTTACCACCTTCCAACCCCTGTTTCAAGGGATTTCGGGCCGAATTAGGGGTTAGAAATTTTTTTAAAGCCGTTTTAGTTTATATTCTGCATGTATCTATCAGAATAAAATACTAAATCCAAAAAAAAATTTTCATAATTTTCGTCTGATTTTGACGTTCGAAACTTCAAGTACATTAGTACTCCCTTAAGACGACGCTAAAGCCACCTGTCTCCTACAAATACGAGAATCAACTTTTCTTATTTCTTTTTCATTTTAGAGTAAATATCTCTATTAAACATTGTTGTCTCGAGCAAAAACAACAAATTTCCAGAGAGATATTTTCCTAAAATTTAAAATCTAATGAAAAAAGCCGCTGCCAATTAGCTTCCTCAAACTAAAACCGCATTCTGCGGCAATGGACTGCTTAAGGGGGGGTAAGGTATTTAAATTTTTTTTTTCGTATTTTTTTTTAATTGAATGCGTTGTATCTTAAGAATATTGTGTAAAAATTTCAAGTCGATCGGAGCAAAATTGCAGGTGTTATGAATATTTTCCTACCTGTTGGTTTTTATACTTGGTCGGTTCGAGCGCGCTATTGTTACCTGACAGCTGCTACGCTCCCTATATTATACCGAACCTTTCCTCCTACTTTCTTTTATAGAAATTTGAAGACAAGTATAAACATGCTCATACCTGTACCGTATATTTAGTCAGTGTAGAGAATATAATTTAGTTCAGCAGTAAAGTTTCTATCGAACAGACGTACACGTGCGCTACAATTTTTCGCATCATTTGCGTGAAATTTTGTGGAAAATTATTGCTACAATGCCAAAAAAAGTTAAAAGGTGTGATAGAAAATCAAATGGTTCGAGGTTATATCGATCTAGAATGATTGTACCGCCGCAAAAACGTAAAAGAGAAGACATTTCAACAAGTAGCGCGTCAGCTAAAAAAATAAGAGTGACCGTTGAACATCAAATTAAGGAGGATCTTGAAAAACACTGTAGGATAATAGATTTTCTATTAGTCTTTTCAACAATTTCTACGCTAGTGAAGTGTGTAAAATGTGATGGAAAAGTAAATTTCCATTCGACTAAGCGAGAAGGCCTTGGATTTAATATCAACGTGTCGTGCGAAAGCTGTTCCGTGATTACAAATGTTCCGTCTAGTGAAAGAATAAACTCCGGTGCTTACGAAGTTAATCATCGGTTTGCTTTCGTGATGAGGATATTAGGCCTTGGATTATCTGGCTGTGATAAGTTTTGCGGCTTGATGGATTTGTGTAATAGCTTTTTATCAAGACCGACGTACAATCATTACATGAAAAATATGTGCTCGACTGTAAGAGAAGTAGCGAATCGATTTTTTTTATCTGCTACAAAAGAAGAAAAATCTGCTACAGCGGACGAGAAGAATACTCAAGATATTGACGAACTCACGGTATCAGGCGACGGAACATGGAAAAAAGAGGCTACTCATCTTTATTCGGCGTCACATCGTTGATCGGTTACTTCTCAGGGAAAGTTCTTGACATTCTTGTCAAAAGTTCATACTGTCACGAATGTAAAACTTGGGAAAGTAAATTAAATTCTGCCGAATACGAAGAATGGCATGAAAACCATGTAAATGCTGGAAAATGTAAGTCAAATCATACTGGTACAGCATGAAAAATGTCGGAGCGGCGCAGACTCCTGCTGGGAATGGCAAAACGCTGCAGCTGCTAATGGATTGGATTCGTTCGAACACACGTACAGTGCTCTTCCAAATGATGTTTTAGATACCATCAAGCCTATCTATGAAGATCTAAGCAAAGATGATCTCCTGGAGCGATGCGTCGGAGGCTTCACGCAAAACAACAATGAGAGTTTGAACCAACTTATATGGCAAATCTTACCAAAGCACTTGAGCGGAACCTCTGTGATAGTTGAGATTGCGGCTTATGTGGCAGCCTGTGTCTTCAATGAAAGTTCTTTTGCTCTACTATCCTTCATGCAAGACATGGGAATCAGAAGTGGATCAAGCGCTCATGAATGGGCGCGATCAACTGATCACATTCGTATAAACCGAGCAGAGCAGGAAGCTGAAAATCAAACTAAAGATGGCAGGATTCGTTGTAGACAGGAGCAAAAAGATGCTTTAGACATCATAGATGACAGCAACATCCTATATGAACCTGGCATCGATGATTCAGTGTGAGGTATTCAGTGTGATTCAGTGTGAGGTTTCTTTACATAATTTATGAGGTAACGCTGGAGCTTTTTTCCAAATTCGTTTATATTTTTCATTTTACAATAACAAATTAGCCGTTTTTTTTTTGCAAAAATCGCGTTTTTTCATGTAAAGTGTTCACGCAAAGTGAAAAATAGAAATTTCGAAAATCCCTCCCAGCGTTACCTGGGAAAAGCAATTATCTGACGAACGAACTTTGGTTTTTTGATTTCAGATGATCCAGCACCGAGTTATGAGGGGCACCGCAATTCAACTTTTTTGTGAGACATTTCCGAATAATTGATGCCATTGTCGTATTTTTCAATATTTTTTCATGAAAATATTCCACAATATTATTTAAATGAACTACAATAATGTAACATTGGTTTTAATAAATAAATTTTAACTGAGTCGTGAAAAAAAATCACAAAAATGTGCCTTTTTTTGCACAAATTAACCTTACCCCCCCCCCCCCCCCCCGCCCTAACCACCCTGCGCAGAGAGCCGGGTATACTCGTCCAAACGGAGTTGTTCCCGTATGCAGGAGGACGAGTATACTCGTCCAAACATTTTTTATCATAACTTTTGAACAAAATAACTATAAGACATCAACGACCCCGCAAATTAAAGCCTAGAATATATGTAATAAGATAGCTGGAGTTAGAAATACGATTTTGAATGTTATTATAAAATTATTATAATCTGAAAAATAAGAAAATTAAGTTTTATACTTATTGTATAAAGTTGTAAAATCTTTCGTAAATTGCTTAAAATAGCTCAAAATAGCTTGAAAACCCTTATTCGGGGGTTTTCAAGGTCGCTTATTACGCTTCTGCAGTTATAATTTCAAAATTCAAAATGGCGGATCCAATATGGCGGCTGTTAAAATTATTCCCGAGAATTATAAGAATATTTTCTAAAAATATGAACGTAAATAAGCTTTTAACATTTTCAATATTATATCTATTATTAAAATTTCAAAATTCAAAATGGCAGATCCAATATGGCCGCTACATATAAAATTCCTGTATATTATTTAATAATATATAAAACAATCGTATAATTAATACGATTGTTTTCAAAGAAAATAACCATACATGGGTTTGCGGGGTCGAAGATTACGAATCTGCTGTCAGAATTTCGATATTCGAAATGGCGGATCCAATATGGCCGCCACATACACAATATCCAGACATTACAACTGTATTTGAAGAAAATAACCATACATGGGTTTTCGAGGTTGCTGATTACGAATGTGCTGTCAGAATTTCGATATTCAAAATGGCGGATCCAATGTGGCCGCTACATACGCAATATCAGGACATTACAAGTGTCTTTGAAGAAAATAACCATAAATGGGTTTTCGGGATCGCTGATTACAAATCTGCTGTCAGAATTTCGATATTCGAAATGGCGGATCCAATATGGCCGCCACATACACAATATCCAGACATTACAAGTGTATTTGAAGAAAATAACCATACATGGGTTTTCGAGGTTGCTGATTACGAATGTGCTGTCAGAATTTCGATATTTAAAATGGCGGATCCAATGTGGCCGCCACATACGCAATATCTGGACATTACAAGTGTCTTTGAAGAAAATAACCTTACACGGGTTTTTTTTTAAACGCTCGTATTATACAAAAATTGCTTATGTGGCGGCCATATTGGATTCACCATTCTGAATTTCGAAATTCTGACTGCAGATTTGTAATTAGCGACCCCCAAAACCCATGTATGGTTATTTTCTTAAAAAAAAATCGTAATATACAGGAATATCGTATGTAGCAGCCTTATTGGATCCGCCATTTTGAATTTCGAAATTCGGACTGTAGATTCGTAATTAGCGACCCCAAAAACCCATGTATGGTTATTTTCTTTAAAAAAATCGTAATATACAAGAATTTAGTATGTAGCAGCCATATTGGATCCGCCATTTTGAATTTCATAATTCTGACTGCAGATTCGTAATCAGCGACCCCAAAAACCTTAAAATCATTCCCCTCCATGTATTAGACTTGCTTTGAAAAATTACTGCATTTGGAAGGTATTTCTGGCATGATAACTCCTGCGCAGGGGGGTTAAGGCAAGGATTGGTGTGACAGCGGACTTAGGGCAGGCAGTGCTATAAAATAGTCTACGATACTCGTGTCATAAGTCGTCCTTCATAGCACGGCGTTTAGCGCCCTCGCCACGCTCGGGCGTAATGTACTAATGTTCTCATAAATTAATCTTTAATTGCCATATCTCTTTCTAATTAATAGCTTAAAAAAGGTGTACCTTTCTTATCATTGATGGTTTGTCAAAAGATAATTTTTTACTAAAATTACACACCGATAGGTAATCATCCTTATCAAAGCAAAGTAATTAGATGTTAGTACATAGATTCACTGAATTCCTAATCATCTAAAATTTTTTGAACGATTTTCCATTATAGATTTCCGAGATATAACCGTTTAAACTAAATATGTCTTTTTTCGTGTATAAGAGAAAAGAAAGAGCCTATTCAAAATTTGCGTTAGTAGAAGATAAGTAACTTTATGCTCTTTTTAATGCATTTACACTACATTGATCATAATATTTCTAACATACCAAAAAAAACGAAAAACTAAAACTCAAAAATCGAAAAATCAAAAAATTATTATAAAACAACAAGTTGATGAATCTTGAAATTTCTTTCTACTTTTAATCTTCATTTTAAAATGAAAAAAAATTAGACCCGATTGATAAAAAATGACAGTGTCCTTCTCGAGATATAAGAACAATACAAAAAAGGAAGTTTTCGTGTACAAAAACAGAATAACCTTATCCACACTTTCAGATAGGAAAAGTTAGGTAATTGTATGCTCTGACAAATGTATTTTCACTGGATCGATGATATTATTTCTAAGGTATTAAAAAACCCGAAAAACTAACTCATTGAATAACAAAAAAATCTTTATTGTGAAAAAATGAGCTCTGAAACATTCAGTTTCACCGTGTATATGTAGAGTATTGCTGATCCACATCCATACACACACACAGACACATACATACACACACACACACACGCACATGCGCACGCACGCACACACTTTTGCTTCCTCTTTGAAAAAGCAAAAGTGATTCCCAGAATTGACGGTAACAGGGGGGTTGAACATGACATTAAAAATAATTAATAGAATAATATATTTATTATAATTAATAGTTTTTTTGATGATAATGATTTTTAGATTTGTCTGCATAAGGTATGAGTCTTGAATCCAGCTCCCCATAGTCATCCATTTTTAATTTACAATAAATGTTATTTAGATAATCATTAACCCAATTAACCTAGGAATTAAGCAGGAACAGCTTACATAGCACTTGCTTTGTATTAAAAATAAATATTTAAATAATAAATTCATAAATAATAAATCTATAACTAACTTAGGGATACCGATTTTGTTAAAAATAAGTCTTTAAATAAAAAATTCATAAAGTATTCGCAGGCTAAGCTATTTTTCCATTGTGTAATGTACAGTTGAATAAGATTTTGGAACCTGAATAATACCTATAATTGCTTATAGATTTTTCAATGTAGGATTTTTCAATTTTACCATAAAATGTTAAGATTTAACTTTCTAATTAATTATGATTTTATCTTATTGAACTTCTTTGTTATCGAGAAATAGCTAATTGAATTTTCAGATTTCACAAATCGAGTACCTAAAAATATGCGTTTTTATGTATATACTGTAAATTGGTGAATGCAATAATGGCAAACAGTATTTCACTTATGTAATTTTGTGTGTCAATCAATCATATGTATTTGCCTTGATGTTTTTTAGATCATAAAATAATATTCAAAATGCAAAAGAAATTTAAAAATGGCGGAAATGAAATTTTTTCTTTTTAAATACGCCATCTTATTTGTTGCGAAAAAATATATTAATAGTGACCCTTAAAATTGTCTAATAACAGAATATTTAAATTAAGTTTTTCAGTTAGGTATACGATATATTAAAACGTTCATCTTTCTGCATTTTACAGGTAAATTCAGTAATGAATTACAACTGGAAATATGAAATAATTCAAAAAGTTAGTAAATTAAAATTTTACTTTGTCCATGAGTGAATATAGGGGAAAAAGAGGACAAATCTCGAAAATACTATAGGGGACAACATTGAAAAAGGGGAAAGAAGGGGAATAGGGGACGAACTGGGATGCTTGTGATGGCCAAAGTTCGAAACATTGAGAGCCTCTCAAACTGTCGTTCGAAAGTGCACACGAAAATGTAAGAATAGTAAAAATGGTTTCTCTAATTATCTAATAAATTACAGAATAATAAATTATATCACAAATTTCTTCAATACATAGAAGAAAAAGATGTTGAAAAATATGTTTAAGGTTAAAACGTTTTATAATGGCCAACTTTTTCATGTATATAACTGAGCAATATTCATATTAGGCATTTGACTAGTATCTGCGTATGTCCTAGTTTTTAATAATTTTGATAATGTATAGAATAAATTAATTAAAATTAGTTATGTAAATCATAATATTTAATTAATAATAAGTCAAAAATAACATAACCATATAAAATATTTGTTCCGAGGCACAGACAAATAAAATTTATCTATGCTGCCATTAAAGATGCAATGCCTACACACATAAAATAATTGGTTATTAAACATTTTACCCTGCTACATATTTCTTCTATGTATTGTTCAAATTCGTTGTAATTTATTACATTTTTTACATTTTTTAGCTTTCGCGTACAATTTTAAACAATGCTTTGGGAGGCTCTCAAAGCTTAAAACTAGCAAACTGCATAATGAAACATTTCACATCCTTACGCTAATCTTTTATTTATTTCTGGCAACACTCTACGACTCATGTATACGTATGTATTGTGATACGATTTACTTTATTTCTAAGAAATACTATTTTGAATAAATGACTTATGCCATTGCCAATTAATATGAAGTGAAATAAGTGGTCTTTATGATTATATCTGTGGGTTCCCAGAAAAACAAAGTAAGTTCACTTTTCATGTTTTTGAGATATTAAGGCTTAAAGTTTTTAATTTCCGTTTAAATTAATATTACAAAAATCTCATAAATAGTAAATATAGTCACTTATATTCACCCTTTCATGACTTTTTGCATTTTTATCTAAAAATATACTATGTAAGGATACCAAAATCATTCAAAACTCAATTTTCAAAAAATAGACTTAAGTCGTTTTTCTGGGAACCCAAAGATATATTTGATCAGTGAAAACTTTAAAAATTTCCATTTATATAAAATCTCAAGTAACAACAACAGATGGCGCTTAGTCAAGTTCAAATTAGTTAGAAAGAGATCATCAGCAAATGGTGTACTAGATCTTCATACAGAAGTTAGATCGTGCTAAATAGCAAGTAATGGTAATGGGCAACATACAGGGTATACTTGGATAACCTTTCAAAGGAAAAAAAGTAGAGCAACCTCTTAGCTCAGAGTCTAATCGCAGAATCATGTATTGTACCTATCTCAATATCTGAAACTAGTACACTGAGAGAAGATCGGCGCGCCTCCTACACTGGGAGTTTAGGAGCTGCACAAAAATGGGCTATCAGAGTCTACACTTTCAATCGGAGTAGCAGCCACTCCGATCGTAGTAAGAGACCCACCGGCGTAGCGTAGCGACTGCGCAGGCCAGTCGGTATAGCGGTTATCATCTATAGCAGCGTATCCGTTACTCTTTTCGCGGTGCAGGCAGACTCGCAGAGAGAAGCTGCCATTCTGTAATCGCACTGAACGATCGGTGTGGCCACTGCCCGCACAAAAAGAGTAGCACCTACTCCGATTCGGTATACCGTCTGTGCTTACTGATGGGCGCTGCTGTTGCTCGGAGTGGAGTGTAACTGACGCACGGATCTTCTCTCAGTGTAGGTGTACTTAAGGTGGGTCTACACTGATTTTTTCAAAATCGTTAAACATCCGGAATTTTATTTTAACATTTTAATATGCTATTAGTAATAAAAAAAGAAGAATATATACCAATTTTCAGCAATTTTCACTTTCCTAATCCCAATTCATTGAACAAAATACACTTTCTTGCATTATAAATAAAGGTTAATTCTAAAAGATAGTTGCGTATTTGCCTAATAAATTCTCACTAACTTTAGAACCCATAACAAACCAAAGTTAGTATTTTTTATTATAATTTTTTACCATAAATAGCTTGAAAAAAGTATATCTCCATTTTAAATAAATATATGACAAAAAATACCATGTTTTTTATATATATTTAATCGGCAAAAATTTCAATGTACGCAATTCTCGAAAAAAAAAAATACGAACTTGTTTAAATAGTCCTTATAGGAATATTTGATGTGAGTTACAGCTATATTCATCGACTCTAAATGCGCGAACAACTTTTTGAAGTTTGGAAAATAAGTTTCGAGAAAAACGTATTTAGATATTCAGTTCTACATAAGAAGCAATGTTAACTATTTTCTTTGAATGGTTACAACGTTGTTATAACTTTATAAATTTGTTGATTATGAAATTCTTTTATTCTATCAGGTCCCAAATTGTTCTTACAAATGTAGAGCTTCAAAGTGTTATAAAATTTCTTTTAATTTTTTGTTAAAAAATCAGTGTAGAACCACCTTAATTAAATTATATATAATATTCTTACATGATTTTGTATTTGGCTGTTAAGTTAATATTTAAAAATAAATGAATAAATTAATAAATGTACTAAATAAAATATGTAAAATACATAACAAAATTTGGCCAACATGGCGGCGGGAGGGAAAGATCCTCCGGATAAGACCAGTAAAAAGTTTCTGAAATGTCACTCACAGAATGAAGTAACAACAGTTATTTGTATTACATGTGATAATGCGTACCACCAAAGTTGTGCAAAACAAAAAAGTCTAATTTTTATTAGTGAAAGGCTAATAATATGCCAAGAACATAAAAACATAACCTCAAAAGTTGATGAAGAGGTTTTGAGTGAATCAACAAAGGCAATGATTGCACAAATAAAATCGAGGCAATCAGAAGAAATAAGGAAGGAAATACTGAAGGAATTAGAGTGTGAAGCACAAGACCTACTGAACTCAACAGTGAGAGATAGTGCAGCTGATCTTGAAATCATGCAAAAAGAAAATGAACTATTAAAACAACTTAACAGAGAACTTTTTGAAAAAAATGATCTACTGAAAGAAATTATAGGAAAACAAAAAAGTTACCAAAGAAGCAATAAATCTTTTGCTGAAATAACAAGTGCTGTGAAACCTCTACAAAAACGAGTTCCAAAACTTATAGTTAAAACCTTAAATAATGCAAGACAAACAGATGTCAAAAAAAGTATAGTAAAATGTTTAATAGATGAGAAAAGCATTCAAACAAAAGAAATATACAGCAAAAATAAAGATGAGATTGTTATTAAATGTATGAATAATGACTGTGTTGAAAATGCTGAAAGTTTATTAAAGAACTGCCTAGATGGAGATTGTGAAGTGAATATAGAACAATTAAATAATCCAAAAATTAAAATAGTTGGAATTGATAACAATATGAACATGGATGAGAAAGAAATTGAAGAAGATATAAACATAAGGAATTTCGCAAATTTTAATACTAAAGCTCAGGTGTTACACTTGTATACAAACAAGACGACAAAACTCAGTAGTGTTTTAGTGGAAGTGACAGCTGAAATTTATAAAAACATCAGAGATAACAAGAATAGAATCTTTATTGGATGTCAAAGCTGTAGAGTTTTTGACCTGATAAATATAAAACCATGTTTCAACTGTGGTAGGTTGGGACACAATGGTACAAAGTGCAATAATAAAATAACATGCCTAAAGTGTGCAAAAAATCACAAAACTATTGAATGTGATAATGAAGTATTAGTATGTATAAACTGCAGTTATAGCAATAATAAATTTAATACAGTTTTTAATACGTGTCATAATGCAGCAGATATAAATTTATGCGAAATAATAAAAAACAAGATTAAAAAATTAATTGGAAACACTGATTATCCTGTGATACCTACATTACCAACAGTGTATACAATACCGAAGCATTATCAACTGAAGATAACTAACCAACAAAAAGAAAATGCAAACAATATGCAAAGTGAGAAATTTTCTCAACAACAGCAACAACAGCAGCAAGAACAACAGCGAGAACAGCAACAAAACCAACAACGGCAGCAACAACAGCAGCAAGAACAGCAACAAGAACAACAACAAAATGTTCAACAGCAGCAAAAACAACAAATAGTAACAAGAAATAGCACAAGAAAAAATACAAAGACTTAAGTTTTAAATAATTAAATATGGATTTTGAATTTCTTGATAAAATACAAAAAGACTCTATTCAAAAGGAAAAAATATGTGACAATATCAATTGTCTAAATAAAATCATTAACAATAAAAATGATATTATAATGCATGTAAATATAAGAAGTATGTCTGCAAATTTTGATAAGTTAAAAATTCTATTACAAAGTCTAACTAGTAGACCATGTATTGTTATATGCACTGAAACTTTTGTACAAGTAAATTATAAAATACACGATTTAGAGGGATATAATAGTTATTATAATGAAAGTAACTTAAATCAGAATGATGGTGTCATGGTTTTTGTTGATAAGAATATTGTACACAAAACTAAAATTATTAAGTATGGAAAGATTAAAATAATAAATACTCATATCACATTAAATGATAACAGTAGTATGGAATTTTCCGCTGTATACAGATCTCATCACATACCTAAAGCAGAATTCATTCTAGATTTAAACAAGTTCTTGAATAATAAGAGAAATACTAAAAATCATTTAGTTATAGGTGATTTTAATATTGATTTACTAGAATCTGATAATATTAGTCAAGAATTCCTCTGTAACTTCTTACAAAATGGATATTTTCCTGCTTTCGTGGGAATTACAAGGCCACCTATAGGAAACTGTAAAGGATCTTGTACTGATAATATCTTCATTAAAACTAATAGCCTAAGTACAGTTACATATAAATTAAAACATTATTTAACAGACCATTACCCTATTTTTATTGCTATAAACAAGATGAAGACTAAAAGTAAAGCACCCACTAAAATAATAGACTATAAAAAATTAAGAAACGTTGCCAAGACAATAAATTGGAATGGAACTATGTCAATACATGATCCTAATATTGCTACTGATACACTGTTAAGCGAAATAAAAAAATGCATTGAATTAGCAAAAATAAAATTGAGGAAAGATAATAAGAAACAAAGGAAGAACTGGATTACAGATGCTATAATAAAATCGTGTGATACTAAAGAATTTTTGTATAATTTATGGCAGATGGATCGTGAGAATGATCAACTTAAAGTACAGTACAAAAGATATGCCAAAATATTAGATAAGGTAATTACAGATGCAAAAGTCAAATACGATAAAAGTCTGATCCAAAATAATACAAATAATCCCAAAAAACTGTGGGAAATTATAAACACAAAAATAGGGAAAAAAATTAAATCTAATGATACTATTAATTATATTAAAGTTGATAGTGACAAAATAACAGATAAACGTTTAATAGCTAATAATATGAACAAGTATTTTTGTGAAATAGGTAAAAAATTGAGTGAGAAAATTGATAAATATTCGGATGCTGATTTAAAATTACCAGATATGAATGCAAGCTCCATCTTCTTAAAACCAACTAGTGCAAATGAGGTTGCAAGTATTATTAATAATTTGAAATTAAAAAATGGAGGAGTTGACATAATAAATGCCAAAACTTTCAAAATACTTTGCAACAATATTGCTGAACCTTTAGCGCATTTAATTAATTCTTGTATTGAAAACGCTGTATGGCCTGATGCACTAAAAAAAGCGGAAATTGTTCCTATATACAAGTCTGGAGAGAAGCATAATATATCAAATTATAGACCTATTTCATTAATATCAAATGTAGCTAAAATTCTTGAAAGAATTTTATATAACAGAATTTATGATTTTATTAAAAAAAGTAATATAATATCTGAACACCAATTTGGTTTTATGAAAAAAATAGGTACAAAGAATGCTCTCAATTACATAACAAATACATTATACAATAACTTGGATCAAAGTAAACCGATACTTATAACGTTTCTAGACTTAGCAAAAGCTTTTGATACTGTAGATCATAAAATATTATTAGATAAACTTTATTGTTTAGGAATAAGAGGAAAGGCGTTGGATCTACTTTCAAGTTATCTTAATGATAGATATCAAGTAGTTTAAATAAATGTTAATGAAAGTGATAGCATGTTAATAAATACGGGTGTTCCACAAGGCACAATATTAGGACCTCTACTTTTTATACTATACATTAATGATATCCTGAAAGTGATCCCGCTAGAGACAATATTGTCATATGCTGATGACACTGCAATAATAGCAAATGGTAATACTTGGAGTGAAGCGCAAACAACTATGAATAAGTATTTAATAAAAATTGATAAGTGGTTAGCAGTAAACAAATTATCTTTAAATGTTGAGAAGACTGTTGTTATGACCTATGGTAACTACATTGATAGTGTTCCAACTCAAATAGATATTAAGATTAAGGATAGAAATATAACTAGTAGAAAAGTGCAAATATTTGGGAATAGTATTTGACTACAATCTGAAGTGGGATAAACACGTTCAATATATAATACAAAAAACGAAATATCTAGTCTATATTTTCTATAAAATTGCCAAATCAATGCCAACAGAAATATTAAGAATGATATATTATGCATTTTTTCATAGTATAATAAGTTATGGAATATTAGCTTGGGGTGGAGCTTATAGAAATAATAGAGATTTATGGAACAACTATTTACTTTTGAGGCGTTAAAATATCATTATACAGACCTAAAAAGCCAATATCTTGCATCAACTAGTATAACTAGGAGAAAAAACTTAACTATACCTAAAAATAGCAAAAGGGTTAGCGACAAAAATAGTTTTAAAAAAGCAATTACAACTTTTAACAATTTACAAAATGAGTTTAAAACTTTAAATATAACTAAAAATTCTCATAAAAAGTTGCTAAAAGATTGGATAAGATCTAATTAAGAAGCGCTGTGATACAAAATTACTGTTTTGTATATAATTTATCGCTTTATATAAAAATACGAAAATTGTTACGAAACGAAAATTTTATATGCTTAGTTTTTAAGTCACTTTTAGTATTAAGTTAGTATTAAGTATATATATATATATTTTTTTATTTAATATTTTGTATAATTTTTTTTTTGTTTTTTTATGTCTTAATATCAGACCTGCGTATAGGTAACTAAGTTTACCTCTGCAGGGTTTTGCAGTTTGTATATAAACTGTATCTCTTTCTGGTTTTCAATAAATAAATAACAAAAAGTTATAGGAATAGCAAATATAAATGAAATAAGGATCCTGATATATGCCTCCTCTTCACTGGCACTATAATAGGTCTCGCTTTAACTTTTATTATTCAATATCATTGCAGTGATAATTGCTAGTAAATTTTAAAGAAATCTATTGTGTAGAGATTTTTTTCTTTTATTTTTTCACACTAAAAAAGTTTAGTTTTTCTAAACAACATAAATGTTATTTGATATTAAAAGTTAAAGCAAGACTCTATTAAACTTCCAGTGAAGACCAGGCAATACAGATGGTTTTTCACTTTAAAATTTGAATACTTCAGTTTATGCTAGAAAATCTGAATACCCAGAATAATTAAAAGAAAATTAAAAGTAGTTTCTACATACCTTCTGTATTAACAACAATAGTTCCTACAACGCCTTTGTGAGATTGAATTCGTTTCATTGTTTCTTCAACTTCTTGAGCCTAAAGATTTTCTTAATTAATACATAATTTATAGAATAAAATTATCTTCGCATACATATATACACACACATAAAGTTGATTTGATTTACCATTTTTTAAGAATCGGGTAAGTTCGTTATATTCCTAATTTTATAAAATAAAACAATTCTTTGCTGGAATAGTTCAAAACAAAAATGATTTCATATATATTTCAGGAGGTTTTTTAGTATGTGTATCTTGCAAAAACCTTGCAAATATAAAGGAGAAAGTACAACAGTTTACCGTCCTGACCATCCTCAATTCTGTCAGTCCTACCCTGCACCGTTCCGTTCCATTCGTTTTTGCTCTATGGACTCGATTGGCTAATTCAGGCTGCTGTCCCATGGCCAACAGAAAATCAGAATAACAAAGCCGGAATAGCAAAGCCAGGCAGGCCGACCAATCACAACCTTTTCGGGAAATCGACCGTTTCGGTTCCGATTCTAACCCCTATATGTCCCATGGAGCATATTTTTCGGTAAAACTTCAAACTGATATTACATCAAAGCTATTTTATATAAAACTTTTGTGCAAAAAGCATTTATTTATATAAAAATATATTGGATAGTAACTTTCTCGCTCACTCTTATGCTACATTCCCTTAAATGTAATAAAATTTGGATTATTTGTTCCATCGAAACACAATTTTAAATCCGTGGCGCCACCTGCCATGCGCGCATACAACACGCAAGTAGTGCGCGGCGCGAGCACGTTTTTTCGGCAATCGACAAGAGCAAAAAGAGTGCGGTTTTTTTCGCGATTACGCGGACAACCGGCGCGAAATCGCGCTGCTTGTTAGTCGCTCTTGAAAAGTCAAATCATATTACTTACTCTTAAAAGTCCGGCACCTTTTCTGAGTTCACGCCTTTCGCTTGATAAACAGAAGCTCATCGTTTCCGTCGATTCGGTATATCGGATAAAATAAATTCACCGGTCTCTTTTGTCTTTTCTTTCCTTCCCTCCTTTTTACGGTAAATCAGTTAGTATTTGTCGAGAACGTGGTGCGTTCGTTGTGGTTCGCGATCCGGGCGCGGTAGCATACAAATGGTCGTGGTCGTCGCGATCTCGTTCAGAGCGATTCTGCAATTTTAATTGTGTGCGTCCGACGCAACGTCGACGCAAGGTGTATCGTACACCTTTGACGTGATTCGTGCAAGGCGAATCCTTGTGGCCCTCGCCACGACGATGCAGTCTTGACACTCGCAGGAGGTGTACAACGCGCTCCTGGTTACACACACTCACATACACAGATCCACACTTCGAATTACAGAGTGTTTCCTTTCATTTACGCAGCTTATATTACACTTTCTTCGAGAGGGGATTTATGCCGCAAGACTTACCCCTCTCTGAGCCTGGTGTTGAAACATTTATATTTTAATATATGAAATAAAATGAATCATCATAATAATTTGGCATTGGAAAATAAATTAAGGATAAGAAGGATTATGAGGACTTGGTGAATCCAATAATCATATATCGAGTTCTGGAATATATCACTTTATATTTGCAAACTAATAGACAGAAGAATCTCGATCAATATGACGCGTCTATAAAATCTCGCCTGATAATTATTAAAACTACGTTACATTTTTCATTTACGAATTGACACTATTAATTACGATGCGCAACAATATATTTTCAAAATCACTTGTAGACAAAGACTATCAAAAATCACGGACAAACCGGATTTAATAACACGGCTTGGAATAAAATGATTTGGTACTTAGCTATTGACCAACGGAAACGGTGGCGTGCCCCTTTTCCCACAGATGCGTGTGCACGTGGTCGATCCCTCTGCTGCATCGGAGTCCTTCGCGACTCCGCTCCAAGACACTCGTCCTCGTCAATGCGCGTATCTCTGCATATACTTGACAATTCTCTTCATCGGATTAAACTCAATCTTTATTATCTTGAGATTGCGCCTTTTTCTGTACATGAAGCGACGGAGACGCTGACCTTCCTCAAGGCCAGGGAGTTTGCGCGGCAGGACTCCGAAGTCAGAAGCACGCACCTGCACACCATCGGAAAAAGAGGCTGAGCGTCATTTGCGAGTTCTATTTATAGACTCCGCGATCGCGATCCATCTACTTTCTTTTCCCAGAACTCTCTCCTCGATTTTGGGAGAAAGTTTATTTCGCGGGAAATTCAAACGATTTTAAGGCTGATTACTTCGGTGTGTTACAATATTCCCCCTTTTCTAGGGAAGCCGGTTTACGGTTTGACTAGAAAACACTAGTTACGTATCAGTCTCAAAATCGTTTACTTCTCTGGTATTGATATATTCACATTTCCTTCAAAATATTCGTTATAAATGGCCATTTACTTATACTAACGCTCGAGCTAGACTAGATTTCATATCTTAATTGTCGACAATTTTCGCGATTGATCCTAAACTTTTCTTCGCAATTTATTACACCCTAAGAAAATAAATTCATTTTACTTTATCGCTTAAAACGATCAATTATACGCTCCCTAATTATCATCGTTTTCGCACGCATGTACATATACTATATCTATATATTTTTTTTTCTTTTTATTATTTATTCTATTTAGTCGAATTTTACATTTTATTTTCGTTCGCAATCTTACATTTCGCTTATTACACAATATATACATTTTTTACATATGCCTCTATACTCGTGGACAGTATTGCGTTAATATATATTATTTTTTTTTTATTTCTTTTTATTTATTATTATTTTTTTTTAATTATTATTACTTAATAATGTTAAGCAAATTATCCATTCACTACGTTCTACGATTCATTTTATTTGCTTTTCATTCACTTTTATCTATTAGAGAAATATTTCCGTAGATTGGCACGATTGTAAGTTCCGACTGTCGCGTTATTCTCATCAGACTTACAAAGCACAAACGCGTTTTTACCAACAATTCGAGAGATTCTGTTGGGTCCTTCGAATAAATGAAAGAACTTATGAGTGACCTTGTCGGTCGCGTTTGATAAATGTCGAACACGCAGTAGGACTAAATCGCCGACCTTTAACACAACTTTTGAAACTACCTTTTGCTGTTTAAGGCGAACTTCAAAATTTCTCTTTAAATTCAGTCTCGCTTCTATAATCATTTGAGCGTGATCGCGTGCTTTGTTGGGTGGATACTTGACTACTTTGGTAATTTCGTCATTTTCGCGTACGCCAAAGTGGAGTTCTTGGGGAGTACGCCCAGTACTATGATGTGTCGTTACATTCAGAGTTTTTTCAATATCAGGAATGTAATTAACCCATGTGGTATGCTTTTTTGTGCACAGCGTTCGGAATAAACGGCCGAGTTCTCGCATAACTCTTTCTGTGGGATTTGATTGAGGGTGTCTAATTGAACTAAACACTACCTGAATTCCTTCATTTTCGAGCTTTGTTTTCCAATTATTTGACGTGAACTGAGTTCCGTGGTCGCTAAGTATTTTCTTGGGTTTTCCACACTTCGGTATAAATCTCGTTAAGATTCGGTTTAAACTGGCTGCAGTAGTGAAAATGCATCCATAACCACTAATATATATTGCATTCCCCCTCGTCCGGCTGGCAGCGGTCCGTAAAAATCTAATGTTACTAATTCGTTTGGATTTTCCGCGGAAACCCAATCAAATTCTCCCTCCATCGCGACGTTGAGGTATTTCACGCATTGACATATATCACAAGTCGCGATGTAACCCTTTACGTCCCGGTGCATACCGTTCCAGTAATAATATTGCTGTAAATATTTTATTGTTTTATATGCACCCGGGTGCCCTAGTTTGCTATGTATGTTATTTATTAGTGACTTCGTTAAATCTCTTGGTACTGCAATAAGCCAGTTTTGTGCGTCTCTCTCTCTCGATAAAATAACACGTTTCCATACACTTGAAAATTATCTGTCTTTTTATCTTTTGCCAGCGCTTCAAAAAAATTTTTAATTCTCACATCTATTTTTCGTTTATTTCCAATTTTCTTAAATATTCCTTTATCAAACCCTTCCGATTTCAAAAGAAAAATTAAAGCAAATGATGGATCTTTATCAATAGTGTGTGGTGATAAATATTTTTGAAGCGTTGCAATCATTTTTTTTCTTTCTCCCTCTGTATAAAACTTGCCACTTGGATTTCTACTGAAAAAGTCCGCAAATATATTGTTTTCTCCACTACACTACGAAGCTTTATATGTGTATTGCTGTAACAAGAGACTCCAACGAATTAATCTCGCGTTCTGATACGCTGTTGATTCTAAAAATGTTAAACTCATATGGTCTGTAATAATTTCGAATGGTATCCATATTAAATACACTCTAAATTTTGTAACCGTATAAATAATTGCTAACAGTTCTTTTTCACACGTTGTATAGTTTAATTCAGGTCCCGATAAACACCGTGATACTACTGCGATAAGACACTGATCACCATTATTACTAATCTGATAGATTATACCCCCGACACCTCGGTCACTTCCATCAGTTTGAACTTTGAATTTCGCGCCCGGTATAATATGACTGAGACTTACATGATTTAAAAAATTTTTCTTTAATTTTTTAAAAGCTTCGGTATGCTTTCCCGTCTACTGCCAATTAACGTCTTTTTTTAATAATTATCGTAATGGGTCTATATCCTGACTATGCGATATGTTAAATTGTCGATAATAATTGCATATACCTAGGAAACTTTGCAACTGCGTTTTGTTTTTCGGCTCCTCAAAGTTGTTGAAAAATTAATCTTAATAATTCAATATGACGGTCAAATGTCTTAGTACCTAATAATAAAGAGCATACTTTGTTCTTTTTATAACATGCGTATGATTCGGCACACGCCAGAACATGTCGCTTGCTCACCATTTACCTATGCTGTATAATCATAAGAGCTCCAGCAGCCGGAACTAAGGTAGAAGGGAAGGGCGATTGTGCAGAGGGAAAGAAAGCTACTGTATTGACAGCTTATTGTCATCATATTTGTTGACAATTACATTTTTTTTCTTAATACGTGCATGTAATAGGCTCTTTTTCGTACATCTGAAGCGAATAGCAAGATGCTCATTTCGAGCGTGTTTGACAAAACTGTGGAGTAATGAATCTATTACTGCCCTAGGGCAGTAATATCCATTACTCCAATGGGTTCAAAACTTTTCAAAAAATTTTCTAAATTGTTATAATTGTCATAATATTAGAAAATATTGGAAAATTTTGGAAAATTTTGGAACATTTTGAAAAGTTTGGAACATTCTGACAATTTTGGAACATTTTGAAAATTTTGGAACATTTTGAAAATTTTAGACACCTTTAAATATTTTGACAAAGTTTGAAAAATTATTAAATCTTATTAAATCTCATTAAAAATTTATTAAATCTCACTGTTGTGCCATTTAGCTGTGGCGTGTGAGATGGAGCAAAATCGCTACTGATATCTTCTCTTTTCATGACTTCAGCAAATTCTCCTCCTGTGAACTCTGTACCGTTGTCTGCTCTGATGCAACATACTTTTTCTTGTTTACCTATTATATTTCTGGTGTGTATTAAGTATTTCTGTAGGCATTCTCCTGATTCACTGTTGTGTTTCACGCTATAAGCTCTGGAATATCTTGAGTGGTCATCCACAAATGAAATTATAAATCTATTTTTCTCTGGAAAAGATGCTGTTGAAATCTTTCTCACTGTATCTGCATGTATAGTGTGTAATGGTCTATCTGACCTTCCTCTTGTGTTTTTAAATGGGAGATTTTCCATTTTTGCTAGGATGCAGATCTCGTAATCGAGAATGTCTTTGTCGAATTTGAGATTGTTTAGTTTCTCTTCATATTTTTGCATCTGTTTTAGGTATTCCAGAGATATGTGTCCAAGTCTTATATGCCACAACATTCCTTCACTTGGTTTGTACACTCTTTTCTCTATGTCACATTCTAGTGGTATTTTATTTAGATCTAGAATTTTCCTTTTTAGTTTCTCTTCATTAATACCATAATCTGTTGTAATATTTTCTTTGTTCTCTGTATTTACTATAGAGATTTGCTGTTCTCTCTCCCTCCCATCTCTGACGGTTTCTCGTTACGAACCGTTAACGTATCTATCTCCATTTGAGATTGTGTCAGGAAATTGTCTAATGACACCAGGTCTGCCGTGACAGTTTATCTGTTGTATTCATCCTCTGTATTGACGATACTCTGGACGTTGAAATCTATTAATCAGTTTGATTTTTGATAATATCCTGTTATTTGATTTTCATCAGTTACTTTGTCAAAAATTCTTAATTCAATGTTATCTAGATATATCCCATATCCTGCATCAGCAAATTTTCTCAGTAATAGCAGATTATCTACTATATTAGGTGCTGATATAACATTTGACAAGTGAATTGTCTCCTCTTTAGTATTTGATTTTAAATACAAATTGCCTTTTCTATCAATTTTGATATTGGCACTCTTATTTTTTCAGTACATGGTCCAGGAGGTGAAAATAACGACACTGAGTTTATATAAAAGTAAACTATATATTATGAACTCTGCGCTCTCTGCTCTGAATACAAAAAATATAATAAAGTAATAAGGCATATTGAAGAAAAAGACTCTGGAATACTTGGCTGCGAAAGACGTCCAGCGTGCGGAAGAGAGCGAGCTCGAATGTCACCGGCTGCAGCGCGAAGCAGCGCGCGGGCAGCAGCAATGTAGAGAGGGGAAGTGGGGGAAGGCAGGGGAAAGATGTAGTTCTTCCCTTTGCGCTCACGCGCAAGAGATACGAAGTCTAGTATTTCGCCGACAATATGATGTAGAATTTATTTTTCAGTGCATTTTTTAGAGGGACATGAAAGGGAAGAGAAAATATCTATGTCATTGACTCAATTTTTAATTTTATTAAATATATTTTTTTTAATTTTATAGACAAGACGATACATTTGGATTTTTAATTATCCATGATGAATAACCGAAATTTTTCAAGCAATTCCATTTATTTAATCGCTACGAGGTTTACATTTCAGACATCAATTACGCGTGTTTATAACCGAGAACTTAAAGTTCGTAGTGACAAAATGAATAGATTTACTTGAAAAAATTTGTAATTCTTATTTATTGATAAAGAAATGGCCTATGGCATATCGTTTTTTCTATGATAATATTTAAACAATTATTCTGCATATGTTTTTGCACGTGCCTCTGTACGTACCTCTGTACGTGATTTAGCACCTGATGATTTTCAGCAGGGCGGACCGTTTGAACTTTGCGCACTGTCAAGCATACCTGCATTGCATATTTCTTTAAATGTATTTATAGGTCTTAACACGAAACGCTGGATTAGCATTATGCATCAATTTTTTAATATTAAATAATTTTGTAATTATCAATAATTTTTTAATAATCAACTAGCAAGTTTTACTTTGCTCGCTGACGCTCGCTCGGTTAATGTTACATTTATGTAAATTTGACATCTTTTAACTGTACGAGGTGTACTTTTCCTTTTAATTATATTTGATTTAATTACGTTTATTTTTGTAGTAGGCTATTTTGTAATGATCATGTATATAAAAAGAAACTTTTTTAATAATCTTAAGTTCTTTATATAACGTTTTTAAATATTTTAAAAATAATAATTATTCATATTATTCGTAGCATTTTTAATATTATTCGTAGCTGATTAGGTCCATTTTATTCGGAGATATTTGAGATTTAATTTAAAAAAAATATTTTAAAATGTTATAACTTGATACCTTACGTCAGAATATTTCCAAAAAATTATAGTTATAGGAGGTTACAAAGACTATATACCATATGAGTATCAACTTGCTTTATGCAGTAGTTCCTGAGAAAAAAATCAAAAATTCAAATATAAAATTGCTATAGGAAACGATATCTGTAGTAAAGAGGTATATTTTACTTTATCGCTTAGAATTATCTTTGTGAATATCGAAAGTATACCACTTAACTTGAAATAACTTATTCTACAGTTTCTATATGACCATACAAATTGACATGCAGAATTTCAGCTTTCTACATAGCATGGATTTTGAATGAGTGCAAAAATTTAATTTTCAAAACAGATATTTTTAATCAATATGTATCTTAAGATAATACATTTTACTCTCATTCAAAATTTATGCCATATAGATAGTTTAAATTTTGCATGTTAATTTCTATTATTAATAGAATAGTATTATCTACTAACAATAGAGTAAAATCTGTCGCATTAAGTGATATACTTTTAATATTCACCGAGATACTTATTATAAATGCTAAAACTAAAATACACATAGCTATCGAAGTCATTATTAAACGTTTATCATTTAACCTAAAAAACGATCTCTGTGGTTTTCAGCCTTCTATAAAGCTTAGATTTTGAATGAGAGTAAAAAGTATATTCTCAAAACAGATCTTGACTACGAGTGACTTTTCTGAAAATTTTCTTTTAACATTTATCTAAATCTATGCTACATGGAAGGCTGAAATTTAGTACTGAATGTACGTGATTGTAGTGATTTAATATTTAAATAAATGTAGGTTCAATTACTTAGTAAGTATCTATAATAACACTTATTGTCCTCTTGCTTTCTCATTTTCTCTTTCATTACCACTACTGTCTCTTTCTCTCCCTCTCTCTTTCTCACTTTCAATTTCGTTCGTCCTATTTTCTTGTTTACTTTTCGCTTCAACCTTGTCTCTACTTTTAATTTCCTCTAATATTCTATTGTGCTTTTGTATGTTGATGGCACAGCAAGTTACAACGACTCCGTTCCTTTTCTGTGTTGAATAGTCTAAATCTATTTGATTATTAAAAATTTATTTAATATGTCTGATTTTGTTGTATTATGTGAAAGTATTGAAAGTTTAATGATGGATAATTCTATAAATAATGGAATAAGTACGTATTTTAAATTAATTTTTCTAAATCATGATTTCTGTTGTAATTATCAAATTATTATTTAGTTTAGATTTATAACATTATTTATAATGATTCTACTTTTAACTTGTATATTATGTTATAGTAATTTACTGTTATTTATTAATTACTTTGTTGTATGTCTGATTGTAACAATGTACAACCTGTTTTAATATTGATTCATTTATATTTTTTCACCTTTTCTGATTAGACTCAGAGAATATAATTGATTATTCAAAGAAAGTTTTGGAGAATTCAAAAATGTTATCCAACTATGCGGATAATGTGAATAAGAATAAATTGCTACGTATGTATAAAAATAAATTATCTTAAAATTCAGTTTCTTTGTACAGTTAATCTGTAATTTTGTGTACATTATTATTTAAAATTTCTTGTTTACATTTTCAAAACTATCGGTTAATAATTAGAGTTTAATTTTATAGAGCTGATTTTTGATTAATTTACTTTTCATTTACGTTTTTTAATTAATTACATAATTAATATTAAAACTAAATGTTTTTTAATTGATTTGATTTGTATATTTTTAGCAAATAATACTTCTATTACGTCCACTGCTCCTTCAAAAATGATTAATAAATTATGTTTTTTCATTTCAAACAAACCATTTATACAAGGTAAATAGTATTAATTAAATTTCTTTACACACACGCTTACACACACGCAAACATGCCCTAGGTACAGGATTTCTCATAAGCAAAACTATCGTACATTCGGTTAAAAGTTACAAATTCGTAAACGACAGGCTCTTGTATATTATTATCGAAAGGAAATGGTATGGGTATGTAGTAATTAATGTACACTGTCCTACGGAGGACAAGGAAGAGGAAGCCAAAGACGTTTATTACAAAACTCCAGAGCAGGTAATCGATCAGTTCGCGTCTTACGACACAAAAATAGCAGTAGGCAAAAATAGTAGTTGACTCAATGCTAAAATAGGGAGGGAGGAAATGTTTACGGGACGGAAAGTTTGCACAAGGTTAGAAACGGTAACGGCATTAGGGCCATAAATTTCTCGGCGGCAAAAGATCTTATAATCAAGTCCACAAGCTTCAAGCACAAGGACATACACAAAGCAACGTGGACAAAGCCGGGCGGGGCTACGCAAAACCAAATCGATAATTTCCTCATTGATAATAGACGCCATACAAACGTTCTCGACGTAAGGACCTATAGGGGGTCGGACATCGACTCGGATCACTTTTTAGTCGTAGCCAAATTAAGAGCAAGACTAGCAGCAAGTCAAAATAGTAAACGAACGAACAAAGTTTGCAAGTTTCGATATTGAAAAATTACGAGACAGCAGAGCAAATTAGGTACCAGGTAGAAATTACGAACCGGTTTCAGGCGTTTGAGGAAACAGATACGTCGCCGGAGGCGCATGCCGAACCTAATAGATTATGGGAGGGGGTTATCGAAAAAACGGTAAAAGAGGCCGTGAAGAAAGTGCTGGGTAAAAAGAAAAAGTCAAAGAGCAAACCATGGTTTGACGAAGAGTGCGAACTCTGGTTTGAAAATCGCAAAAAGGCTAAATTAGACAGCTTACACAATGGAAGTGATAAGGCCATAGAAGAGTATCGTAACGTGAGAAAAAAGCCAGTCGCGTTATACAGGAATAAGAAGCGTGAGTATCAAAAGAACGAAATTAGGAGGATAGAATCAAACAGTATGGGAAATAACCTCCGCGAAATGTAGAAAGGAATAAACGACATTAGAAAAGGTTTTCAGAGTAGAGCGTAGTTGCTGATGAAAGATGAGGACGGGAACCTTGTAACAAGCGAAAACGAACTGTTGTCGTTGTGGAAAAGCTAGTTTGATAAGTTACTAAATGTACATGAAAACTGAGAAGAAATAGGAGATGACATTCACACTGCTGATCTCCACATGGAGGAACCAACCTACAAAGAAGGGGAGGCTGCGATAAAAAAACTAAAAACCAATAAGGCTGCGGGAAACGACTCTATACCAGCTGAATTACTTAAATACGGGGACACTGCGCTTACTTTAAAAATCTATAAACTAGTATGTGCCATCTGGTAATATGAAATAATACCGGAAAACTGGAAAGAATCTATTATTATACCGATTTTTAAAAAGGGGATAAGGCAGACTGCAATCACTATAGGGGTATTTCACTCTTAGCAACGTGCTACAAAATTTTGTCAAATGTAATACAAGCCAGACTCACTCCATTCGCAGAAGATATAATAGGAGATTATCAATGTGGATTCCGGCTCAACAGATCGACGAGCGATCAAATATTTACTATAAGACGGCTATTAGAGAACAAGTGGGAATTTTGTGAAACCATACATCAGCTATTTGTAGATTTTAAAAAAGCGTACGATTCTATTATGCAAAGCAAAATGTACCAATCCTTGTACTTCTTTGCGTACCAAAAAAACTCGTGAAACTAATTGAAATACGTTTAAGCGGAAGCAGAAGAAATGTCCGAATAGGCAGTAATGTATCCGAATCCTTCACGATACGCAACGGTTTGTAACAGGGCGACGGGCTCTCCACGGTGCTTAATGGAACAACGCAGATACTAGGCTATGCAGATGATTTAGATATAGTGGGGGATGATAGGGAAACGGTGGCAAGAAACGTGGAAATCCTCATAAAAGCGGCGGAGGAGACATGGCTAGAAGTGGCTGGATCGAAAACAAAATATATGGTTATGGATAGACTAGGCATCCACGAAGGGGAGGGGGATCTCAGAGTTGGAAATTTTGCTTTTGAAAAGGTTAGAGAATTCAGGTATCTAGGCGCAACTATAAATGATAGAAACGAGATTAAAGCCGAGATAAACAAGATACTCCATTCGGGTAATGCCTGCTTCTACGCCGTGAATAAATTACTAAAGTCAAGACTGCTGTCAAGAAACGTTAAAATAAGGATATATAAGACTATAATACTGCCGGTAGTTCTGTATGGGTGTGAAACGTAGGCTCTCACTAAAGCAGAGGAAATCCGTTTTAGGGTTCTCGAAAATAAGGTTCTGCGAAAAATATACGGGCCGAAGAAAGATGAGGAAACCGGGGACCATTCCATAGAAAACTGCACAATGACGAGTTGCACAATCGGTACGCGTCACCGAATATTAACAAAATAATAATATCGCGCAGGTTAGGATGGGAAGGACACGTAGCAAGAATGGGAAACGTCCGTACAGCAGCGCGAATTATGAAGGGCAAGCCAAATGTAACACGACCTCTAGGTAGCCCTAGACGCAGCTGGGAAGACAACGTGAAAGTGGATCTAATAGAAATCGGGCGGAAGGATGCTTCATGGGTGGATTTAACACAAGATAGAGATGCGCGGAAGGCTTGCGTAGATGAGACGATGCCATTTTGCACTTATATATACATAGATACATGTTAGATTTACTCGTATATTTTCTGTTCATCGTTCACTCATATGTAATGCGTTACTCCGCGCAATCTCAGCGAGAGTGGGAGCGGACCCGCTGCACTGATACGAGCGCCGACGGTTGATGCCGACGATTTAGGCAACCTTTCATTCCGCTCTGAACTGTCGAGCTTATATCGTCGATATTTATATATCACTCAGCAACTCCATTTTATTTAACCCAGTCAACAGGTTATGGGCCCAGGACGACGCAGCTTGAGTGTTTTTCTTTTTTTTTCGTTTATAACGAAAGTGAGAAGTTTTGTGTGCAAGTTTTGTTTTGAGTGTGTGTACTTTGCTCAGTTCCTTTTTTTAAGATGGCGAAAATAACTGACTTGAGAAACGT
The DNA here is from genome assembly GCA_949152435.1 of Gastracanthus pulcherrimus. Taxonomy (NCBI): domain Eukaryota; kingdom Metazoa; phylum Arthropoda; class Insecta; order Hymenoptera; family Pteromalidae; genus Gastracanthus; species Gastracanthus pulcherrimus. The sequence goes on along the minus strand of OX424576.1, from coordinate 122,774,493 downwards.
TACCAAATTTAATGGACAAAATTTCCAACTTTGGAAATTCCAAATGAAGGCAGTATTTTCAGCCCACGATCTTTTGGAAATTGTCGAAGGTAGAGAGAAGAAACCAGAGCCTGCAATTGGAGAAACTGCAGTCGCACATGCCGCAGCCGTAAAGGCATGGGTAAAGATGGACGCAAAGGGCATGTTCATTTTGTCTTCCTCTATGGACTACACACAGCTCGACTACCTCATCACGTGGTCATCTGCTAATGAAATGTGGAAGAAGCTTTCCACCATCCATGAACAAAAAAGTGCCTCTAACACGCTAGCCCTGACGACAAGATTCTACGAATACCGGATGCACCCCGGAGATTCTACAGCGCAGCATATTGCCAAAATCGAAAACATTGCGAACCAATTGAAGGACATCAACGCAGCTGTGACAGATGTGATGATCATGGTAAAAATTCTCAGCACGCTACCTAGCAAGTTTGGACCTTTTGTCTCGGCCTGGGACAGCGTATCGCAGGAGAAGCAAACACTGGAAAATCTGCAAGACCGCATACTTCGCGAGGAGGCTCGTATGTCGGTCGCGGACGACGCCAACAGCGCCTTGGCTACGATGAGCATCACAAAACACCAGAGCAGGAATGACCATTGCCCAGGAAGTGCCAACATCGATCGAAATAAGAAAGCGGTAACGTGCAATTTTTGTAAAAAGACGGGTCATATCGCGAAATATTGTTTCGCGAAAAAGCGTTGAAAGAAAAATTCGAATAACGATAGCAGTCAACAAGGTAATTCTAGTTTCGCGAATTTTAGCGCCTTCATCGTTTCTAAAGAATGCGAAGTAGGAAGCACGAACGTATTCATCGCTAACCACGACATGGCTAGGTTCCGCGAATCCGATGAGAAAGATTTTTGGCTTCTCGATAGTGGCGCTTCTCGCCACATGTGCTGTCGCTGGGAGTGGTACGCGGAATTATCACCGTGCCGAGGCGAGCATGTTTACCTCGGGGACGAGACAAAAGCTAGTGTCGAAGGTCGCGGAAAGATATTTATTAAGCGGTTAGTGAACGGAATTTGGCTTGACAGCGTGATCAACGATGTTTTGTACATTCCATTGCTAAGAAAGAACTTGTTTTCTGCGGGTGTATGCACGACAAACGATTGCGCAATTTGCTTCCAACATGATTTAGCTAATATTTTTTTATAGATAAAAATATTATAGCACAAGGTATAAAACAGCCGAACAATTTAATTCGTATGTTGTTCAAATCTGGAATAAAGTTCAAAGCTAATTACGTAAAAGCCTCTCTTCAAACATGGCACGAACGCCTTGGCCACGTAAACCGAAATGCGATTGAAAAAATGATAAACAACAATGCAGTTTTAGGTATCTCTTTAACCGATAAACTGGATTTCTGTTGCGAAAATTGCCCGCTTGGGAAACAATACAAGTTACCCTTTAGTAAAACCGAGAAAAATACGAATGTCGCAGCAGGTGAAATTCACACCAATCTTTGTGGCAAGATACCAATTCTGTCTGTCGGAGGCGCGAAATTTTTCTAATTATTTAAAGATGAATCATCGGGATTTCGCAGTGTCTATTTTTTAAAACATAAGAGCGACACTTTCGATTTAATGAAAGATTTTGTAACCGCGACGAAAAATCATTTCGAAGTCGAAATAACAATCATGCGCTCTGATAATGGAACAGAATACGTCAATGCAAACCTAAATGATTTTCTTAGAACAAGAGGCATCAAGCTCTTAACGTCAACGCCGCATACTCCGGAGCAAAACGGTCGCGTGGAACGTGAAATGCGCACTGTTGTTGAAAGCGCTCGCACCATGCTCCTAGCGCGCGATTTGCCGGAGAATCTTTGGGCAGACGCGGTCAACGCGGCAGTATACACTTTAAACAGGACATTGGGTGCGCGTTCGGACACGACCACACCGTTTGAGTTGTGGACGAAAAAAAAGCCGATTTTATCCCATAATCCAACAAGCTTATTCTTGTAGGATATGAACATGAATCCGATAACTATCGACTTTTTAACTCAAAAACTGGGCGCGTTATTGTGCCTAGAAATGTCATTTTTGACGAAAATTCACCGCGTCGCGAAGTTGGAAAGGGTGTTCGTTTATTCGTGAGAAACGATTCTCAAGAGGAGCTCACAAACGAGCAAAACGACGCGAACGACGGTCAAACGGTATGATGCATGCGTCGCTTTCGACGACGCGCCGAGCAGTTTTAAAGATGCTTTAAATCGGGACGATTCTATCTTTTGGAGACGCGCTATTCACGAAGAACTTGATGCACATGCAAAAAATAAAACATGGGAAATTGTAAACCTACCTGAAGGTCGAAAACCCGTTGGATTCAAATGGGTCTTTAAAATCGAAAATCAAAACAAAGGAGACACGCAGCGATACAAAGCGCGCCTGTGTGCGCAAGGTTTTTCGCAATAAGCGGGAATCGACTATGATGAGATTTTTTCTCCCGTAGTCCGTTTTGAGTCAGTACGTGTGCTCCTCGCGATAGCGGCCCAAAAAAAGTTAGAAGCATTGCAGTTTGATGTGGGGACCGCTTATCTAAATTCCGATTTACAAGATACAGTGTACATGCGAGTTCCCGATGGTTTAAATGTCGACGATAAAAAGTATGTCCTTAAATTAAATAAAGCGCTTTACTGTTTAAAGCAAGCCGGTCGTCAATGGAATCAGAAGTTCAACGATTTTCTTAAACAATTGGGTTTCGTGCAAAGCCAAGCAGATAAGTGCATTTACATAGGTTATTTTGAAGGTATAAAAGTTCTTTTGGCTTTATACGTGGATGACGGCTTGTTGCTAGCACGAGACCGCAGTGTTTCTGAAAAATTGACAATTGTATTTCAATCAAATTTCGACATTACTTTCTGTAACTTAAACACGTTCGTCGGAATGGAAATTTATCGCGAAGAAAATTCTATTTTCATTAGTCAAATAAGATACATCGATAAAATTTTACTAAAATTTAAAATGAATGAAGCAAATACGATTAAAACGCCTGCCGATCCGCATGTCAAGTAAGTATCCCCATCAAGCACGGCGATGTCGAACGTTCCGTACCGCGAATCCGTCGGATCGCTTCTTTTTCTCGCGATAGTGTCTCGGCCGGATATCGCTTACGCGGTTGGTGTGGCTAGTCGTTATTTAGACAATTACGATGAAACGCATTGGCGTGCTGTTAAGCGCATTTTGCGATATATTAAAAGGAAACACGATTGTTCGGACTTTTATTTCAACCAAAAAACAATGCTAATGCCCTTGTGGGTTACTCCGGCGCCGACTATGCCGCGGATTTTGATACATGACGGTCCACGACTGGATATATTTTCATAATAAATGGCAGTACAGTGTCTTGGTCTTCAAAAAGACAACAAACTGTTAGTTTAAGTACGACCGAAGCCGAATTTTTCGCTGCTGAAGCAACTAAGGAAGCGATGTGGCTGAGAAAACTCTTGTCAGATATCGGACATATATGTGTTGGGCCTACTCTTTTAAATGTGGATAACCAAAACGCCATAAAATTAACAAGAATCCCTGAGTTCCATGGTAGGTCGAAGCACATAGATGTCCGTATTCATTTTATATGCGAAAAGCTGCAAGAAAATGTCATCGACACAAAATATGTAAACACCGAAAATCAGTACGCAGATGTTCTAACAAAAGCGTTGACGCTTGACAAATTTTGTAAATTCCGCAATAGCATGAATGTTATCGAGTGCGTGCCGAAAATGTACAAGTAGTGGGAGTGTTAGATTTACTCGTATATTTTCTGTTCATCGTTCACTCATATGTAATGCGTTACTCCGCATGCGCAATCTCAGCGAGAGTGGGAGCGGACCCGCTGCATTGATACGAGCGCCAACCTTTCATTCCGCTCTGAACTGTCGAGCTGTACACACCTGAGCACACGTGTAAATAAAATATTTATATATCACTCAGCAACTCCATTTTATTTAACCCAGTCATAATATATATATATATTATGACTGGGTTAAATATATATATATATATATATATATATATATATATATATATATATATATATATAAAGAAACAAAAACAAACCATGAGTGCAACAACACCTCTCGCACTCGCGAGCCTCCTCCTCCTCGCTCCACATGCGGAGGAGGAAGCTTTGTTTTGACTTTGCCTCTCATCACTGACTCGCCGCTTAGTTTTTTTCTGAAGAGGGTGGCATAGCCACCGAAACGTTAATGTGACTTTTATTGCACATACCTCTAACCTCGGGAATATCAACAAAATCTACCTCACCATCGTTAAAAAATACTCCAAGGAATAACGTCATATTAGAGCTTCGTCTCTAATTATATATATATATATATATATATATATATATATATATATATATATATATATATAAATTTGTATACATAGATCCTGATATACGAAAGAATATGAAATATTTGTTTCAGATAATAATAGCAGTAACAATATCAGGAAGAATGATTATAGTATAAAAAATTAATATTTAAATCAAAATGAGTATAACAGCAATAGGTTAAAAGATGCAATACAAATACTTATAGATATTCTACACCTTCTCATAAATCTAAGGGTAAAAATTACTACAATAGTATTTATTATTCTATAATATTAGTATACTTGTGTTTTAAATTGTTGCAATCGCAGGTTTCTCCAATCAATGGTATGCTCGTTCCGAAGGAGGTGGAGACTGAAAGGTGCAGTCATAATGAAATCAAGTGTTACAATGTTGATTCTAGTTTATTAATGTAAGACAATAGCAATTAGACAGTGAAATGAGTAATAATTATATTGAAAATATGATACAAATACGGATTGTCGGTGTAGCCACTCTCGATCACGTCCTCACACCATGAAGTCCGGAGCTACTCTGCCCGAAGCTGCCGTTCTCTCCGGTGGCGCCGGCGAAGCGCGGAGCTACTGGCGCCATCTGTCGGCCTCTCTCGCAAACCAGCGCGCGCATTTCAAACCAACAATCCGCCCGCCTCGTTCCTTGAACGAACATCCGATGCCGCCCGCCGTGACCGATTTGTCCGATCGTTGAGCAGCGGTGATGAATCTATTGAGGCTGTCTCAGTCACGGGCAATCGTGACAGCTTGGTGATAGGACGAGTGTACACCCCGCCCGCCGTTCTCACAGTCGCCGCCCTGACGAGACCATCAGGGCCGGGGTTGACGTCAGTGACACGGCCAGTGGCCACTTGCCATTAGAGCGAAGGAGGGTGGCGTCCAGGACAGCCACAAAATCGCCGATTTGGAGGTTTGGACGTTGTTGAGTCCATTTGTGTCGTTGCTGGAGGATATTGAGATACTCTCGGCCCCAGCGATGCCAAAACTGGGATCGCAAGTCAGCTACGAGCTTCCAGCGGGCAAGATGGTCCACATGAGATGGCTCAGTAATCAGATCGGGAACGGCAGTAAGCAAGCTGCCCACCATGAAATGTCCGGGGGTGAGCACATCCAAATCCTCGGGATCACCCGTGAGTGGAGTGAGTGGCCGGCAGTTTAATATCGCCTCGATACTGACCAGTAGAGTGGTGAACTCTTCGAAGGTTAGATGACGAGGTCCGACAGTACGTCTCAGATGAGTCTTGAAGGACTTAACGCCGGCCTCCAAAAGTCCGCCGAAATGTGGAGCAGTCGGGGGGATGAATCTCCAGGAGATTCCGTCTTCAGCAAGTATCTCAGAAACTCGAGGCCAGTCAAGGTTGGCCTCAGCCAGCGTTTTGCGGAGGTCTAGGTCAGCGCGATGAAAGTGAATTGCGTTGTCGCTCCAGATCTCTGCAGGACGGCCTCGTCGTCCGCAGAAACGGGTCAGCGCTCCTATGAGGCTGTCAGTAGCGAGATCTCCGACCAACTCCAGGTGTATTGCTTTCGTGACAAAGCAAACAAATACTGCGACATAGGCCTTTGTTGTACGGACCCCTCGTCCTTTGGTAGCCAACACGTGGAATGGCCCTGCGTAGTCCAATCCTATACGCGTGAAAGCACGTGTCGGTACCACTCGCTCTGGGGGCAGCGATGCCATTTTCTGCTCCATCGGATCCATGCGCAGATGACACATTTGTGAATGTGTGCGCGGATGCGGCGCTTGCCGCCGATTAGCCAGACCCTTCGAACTGCGAAGACATACGTGGACTGGAATCCACTATGCAGCGACCGTTGGTGGGCCCAATTGATGACGAGATTGGCCAGAGCTGAGGCTCCGTCCACGATCGGTGGGTGTCGCAAGTTGAACGGAAGGGTGGAGTGACGGAGTCGACCGCCAACTCTCAAGAGGCCGTCGGGGCCGATGAAGACGTCGAGGCCATGCAGTGGGCCGCGTTCGGGCAGCGGTGAGTTCTTTTGTAGCAACTCTATTTCCCTAGCAAAGGACCGTCTCTGACTCACTTGGACACACGCAGTAAAGGCGTCGTCTAGTTCTTGAGCGGTGATGGGGCTCACGACGTTAATCGTTGGGATCCGAGCCAGATGCCGGCGGACCCACCGACGAAGTCGAACCATAAATCGCAGCATGACGTTGAGATTCGAGAATGCAGTTGTGGGATCAGTGGGGGCGCTTCGGGTCAAGCAAGTAAGGGCGCCGGGTATGGCCGGACTAAACTCACCAGGCGATGGGTGGGGATGGTCTTGAGGCCAGGTTGCGGGCGGGTTGGCCAGCCATGGCGGTCCATCAAACCACGCTCGAGAGCGATGAAGCTGGGCAGGGTCAGACCCACGACTGGCTACGTCTGCTGGATTGGCTTGAGTGGGAACGTAATGCCAGACACTGGACGGAAGTAGCTCCTGAATGTGACACACGTAGTTATCCACGAGGGAGTTTCCCACAGGCTCGGAGGATCGGAGCCAGCTCAAGACTATCTGCGAGTCCCCCCAGCCAAAGCATCTATCCAATGGCACTCCTAGCTCCTCTGACAGGGATCGAAGCAACCGAGCAGCGATCAGGGCGGCTCGCAGCTCCAGGCGGGGGATGGTCATCCGCGGATTGGGTAGTGTGGCAGGTTTCAAGGTCCGGATCGGTGTAAGCTTGGTCTTGGCCACTAGGAGGTTGACGGCAACCGACGAAACACAGCTGGATACTCTAATGTAAACGACAGCTGCCATGGCTCGACGACTTGCATCTGAGAAAGCGTGGAGTTGAGTATCCCTATTCGGCCCCGTTTGCACCCAGCGCGGGAGCTTGATGTCGGGGAGCACCTGGAAACCGTCCTTGATTCCTTCCCAGCGACGCGCAAATGAGGGGGGCAGGTCCTCATCCCATTCGAGCCGGGCTCTCCAAAGATCCTGCATCAGGAGTTTAGCTAATAATACAGCTGGGGCGAACCATCCACAGGGGTCAAACAGCGAAGCTACGGCCGCAAGAATCTCTCGTTTGGTTTGCTGTCGGCCTTGAATTGAAGGAGAGTCGAGGCGAAAGCTGTCATCCGAAGGGTTCCAGCGGATTCCAAGTTCAGTGACGGGGCCATTGGTTCCCAGCTGTCGTCCTTCAGGACGGAGACAGTCCTCGCTCGGAAGGTCCTTTAAGAGCTCCTGTGAATTGGCAACCTATTTTCCAAGTGGGAAACCACCCGCCTTCAGCAGCCTAATCACCTGATCTCTCAGTCGAAGTGCTGACTCTACATCATCTGCGCCTGTGAGTATGCCATCCACGTACCGATCCTTGAGCATAGTCTCGACAGCTTCGGGGTAAGGGCCACCTTCGTCGTGACACAGTTGCTTAATCACACGTAAAGCCAGATAAGGAGCGCATGATTCTCCGTATGTTACGGTGAGCAGTTGCAAGTGCAAGGGGTGGTCTCGTTCTTCAGGGGCCCATAGGATGCGTTGGAGATCAACGTCCCGTTCATCGATCCAAATTTGACGATACATCATCTTCATGTCAGCACAAAATGCCACTCGATGTCTTCGCCAGCGAGTAATCACGCACCAGACCGAGGTTTGGAGCTTTCGGGTGGGCCTGGAGCCGTCGAAGACGCCTCTCACCTTGGGATTCTGATCACCACGTTGCCAGATTGCATGATGAGCGATGTAGTGTACTTGTGACCCTGGTAACAGCTGTTTGTCATGGGGCACCACTCTCATGTGACCAAGGCTCAGGTAGTCGCTCATAAACCGTCGATATTCTGATGCCAGAATGGGGTCCTGGGCCATGCGACGATGCATGGATCGATAAGCAGCTTGAGCGCCTGACAAGCCGTCGCCGAGGAGTGCTAAAGCAGCAGGCTTGACAGGTAGTCGCAGAATGTATCTACCGTCTTGGTCTCGTCTATGAGCGTGGAAGATGCGCTCACACGCCTCCTCGTCCGGGGCTATCCGCACCGAGCGGGGTATGTCTTCCAATTCCCAGAATCGCTGCACAGCCTGCAGCAACTGTGCATGCCAGTGTGGGTCCGTCTCGCTTTGTGCCGCCAGACACGAAAAGTTGGCCGACCTGGGATTGCGCTGCGGGGCACGTCCTGAGATTGTCCATCCAACAGCCGTGCAATGTGCCACGAGGCCGGCGCGTTGGAGAAAACCTGGTCTCATGATGTCGGGGAGAACATTCGCACCCAGGAGCAGCTCAACCTCCCCCGGAATGCCGAACTGAGAGTCTGCCAGTCTGAGCCCCTGCCATGCTCCTTTTGACTCTTCGTCCAGCTGCGACGCGGGTGTGGAAATCATGAGATGCCGGAGGCAGTGAGCTTCAAACTCGACCAGGGGTGTTAGGCCAGATGATTCCAGAGTGTAGATTACAAGGCGAGCTTTCAGGCGAGCTCGCTCAGACGTCAATCCCACAACGCCGGATATATTTACTGCACTCCGCTCCGGGTCAATGTTGAGACGATTAGTGAGCCTGAGAGAAACGAGCGAGATTTCTGAGCAGGCATCTAGTAAGGCACGGGCGATGATTGTCCGTCCGCGGCCGCTGCCAATGCGGAGGGACGCCGTAGGCAATATGGCCAGTCAGGACGTCAGTGGATCAGGTGGATCGGAGGTCACAAGGTCGACATTGGAGGCCGTCGGTTTTGCCTTCTTTGAGGGTGTGGGTGAGGCGCCAACCGACGCAGTGCGTTTACGATCACTGTTATGTAACAGGGTGTGGTGCAAAGCTTGGCACACTTGACAAACAGACTTGGAGAGACAAGCTCGCGCTGAATGACCTGACCGAAGGCAGTTGAAGCAGAGACGCGCCTGTAGCACCGTGTCTCGTCTCACATCCGGTGACATGCCCAGGAAGCGTTCGCAATGCCCAATGTAGTGAGCCCCCTGGCAGGTGGAGTACGAAGTAGCCACTGCCCTGGTGGCGAGGCTGCGGAAATTGCGGCTGGAAGATGGACCGCTGCCGTGAGCACCGAGGGATCGCCCTGGGGCGGAACGGGAACACCCTGAGCTCTCCACTGAGCTCATCATGTGGCACCTGCGCTGGAGAAACTCGGCTAGAGTGGAGAAAGTGGCCAGGGTATCATCCGCCTGAGTGGATTCGGCTGCCGGACGTGTCACATCGAATGGACTAGGGCTCATCTTCTCCAAGTCATTCTCCCAGGCTCGGCGGGTCAAGGGGTCCATGCATGAAGCGGCGATGGAAATGAACCAATCGTCCCACTGGTTGACTGGGCGATTGAGGGCCTGCAGCTGATCACGGTGTCGGTTGAGTGTGTCATGGAGATTCTGAAGGCCGGTCGACGTCTCATCTCGCAAGGGTCGAATACTGCGAAGTGCCGTCAGGTGATCTTGGACAAGCAGCCGGCGGTGCTCGTAGCGAGACTGAAGGAGGCGCCAAGCCGAAGCATAATTGCTGCTGGTGAGTTTCAGAGTCTCCAAAGCTGCCCTTGCCTCTCCATGGACGTGGGTCTTCAAGTAAAAGAACCTAGCGACGTCACTGAGGCGCGGATCCTCATGAACGAGAGCTTCAAACAAGTCTCGAAAGGACTCCCAATCCTCCCGACGCCCAGAGAAGGTGGGCAGATCGATCTGAGGCAGCCGAGAGAGCCCAGTTCCAGGAGCCAAGCGGGCTTGTCCTAACTGTTCGCCTTGATTGGTGATCGCATTGACAGCTGGTGCCGGATCTAAACGCCGTTGGGTATCGAGGAGCGTTGATCGCCCGGAAATGTATGCCTGCTCAATTTCCGCATAGACACCTCCGTGGTCATATTCGGCTGCTGGGACAGCGGGAGAAATCATCTCAAGATGGTTGCTTTGGAAATCAGCCCAGTACCCTTGCAGTACCTCCATTCGGGCCTGCACCAGGCCTACCGTCCAGTCGTCAGGGAGAGTGGCCTGCAGCGTTGTTACGAAGTTCTTGATGACTACAACGAGGGCATGTTGGGTGGCCACCAGCTCAGCCATTGGACCTGTAAACAATAACATGCTTAGCTCGACGCTCTTCATGAGCGGAGGCTCGACTCCGCGAGGCAGCGTTATGGCCAGCGAGAGGCGTGACAACCGAGCGGCCCTCGAGCTCTGTCCCGGCGACATTGTAATAGAGCGAGGGTTAAAAGGAATCAAGCACCAAGGTCGTGAGGATGCAATAATCTACGCGGACAAACTAAATCAACCTCAAGCCTCCACTGACGCAGCAGCGCGGCAAGATGCGCACCGACTGGGTGGCTGATGCGAGAGGCGAGTATGCGCGTCCTCGAGCCTCCCCTGATGCCGCAGCCGGCCGAGACATTAGTTCAATGGCAAACTGCGTGTATGCGGTGCGCGAGTGCCGTCCTCGAGCCCCACTGACGCCGCATTGGGGCGAGATGCCAGTTAAAAGGCAACCGACGAGTGACAGGCGAGCGAGCGCCATCCTCGAGCCCCCGGTGGCAGCATTGGGGCGAGGAACAGATAGCAAGGCAGCTTACGTGGTTGCACCGACCTCGAGCCAATGCCACGCACGGCGCAGTGGAGCGCTTGCGACAGCACTAATAGCGAGAAGAATCTTCATCAAGGTACGCCTCCCCTCCCGAGCGCAACATATGATGCGTATGAGTCGGCGAGCGACGCCGCTGTGTGCCACGTCGGTAGACCGAGATCAACTTCGAAATGCTCTAGTTGTAACTTTCAAACGCGGACTTGAGCGGTCGGCAACAGAGCGAAGTGCAGCAGCATAAGGTTGACTGCGATCACGCGTCTATCTCGAGCAACTCCACCCGATCGATAATGTTGCGTGAATCTGCCGTATCAAACGGCAGCGTGCCGAAACCAACCCGAGAGATTACCGACCGGTCACTCGACGAAACTATATCTTTCATCCAACGGACACGGGCGCGCTACGTTACAAAGCCACCACGAACTATCGAATACCTTGCGAGCCTGGGGCGAAAACGTCGGTACATGCGCGATGGATAGGAGCGGTCACCGACTTAACTGCCACTGCGACGACGCGCCACGCCAAAATCGATATGGACGCGAGTGCACTTCCGCCGCGAACCGCATGGTTTCGTGAGGATATGACGAGCACTGTTCGATGCGAGATAACAGCACGCCGCGCTAGATCCGAGCGGCCACCCGACGACGCGCCACAGCACACAAGATGGACGCTGGCGCAGTTCCGTCGCGACCCGTCACGTGGCGACGCACGATAGAGCAATGAATGGCTGCCGCGCGTGTTAGAAATGTTCACTTCGCGAAATTTCATTACACTGCACTATGCACACTGGACTAACCTGTGTTCAGCGTTCTTCGTAGATTAGCAGGCACCGTGATGAATCCGGCTCCGCAAGGACCAATTGTTTTAAATTGTTGCAATCGCAGGTTTCTCCAATCAATGGTATGCTCGTTCCGAAGGAGGTGGAGACTGAAAGGTGCAGTCATAATGAAATCAAGTGTTACAATGTTGATTCTAGTTTATTAATGTAAGACAATAGCAATTAGACAGTGAAACGAGTAATAATTATATTGAAAATATGATACAAATACGGATTGTCGGTGTAGCCACTCTCGATCACGTCCTCACACCATGAAGTCCGGAGCTACTCTGCCCGAAGCTACCGTTCTCTCCGGTGGCGCCGGCGAAGCGCGGAGCTACTGGCGCCATCTGTCGGCCTCTCTCGCAAACCAGCGCGCGCATTTCAAACCAACAACTTGTGATTAAGAAATTTAATATATTTATAAGTTTCTGTTATATTTTAGATCAAACTATTTCAACTGTCAACTAGACAAACAGTAATGATCGACGTAAAAATCTTAGAGTAAGAACCTTGCATAATAATTCTTATCAACAGCAACGAAAAGGTAATTTTATAAGTTTCTTGAGTAGCACCGTTAATATTTATTTTTTCATTCACTAAATATATTGTTGTGATCAAGCCAAGCATACGATTTGAACAACATGAAACTACTCATAACCGCGAAAAACAGTAGTCTGATGTTGACAGTTAATGAGAATAGTCGTGTTTACACTTTTATTTGGTTATACGAATAAAGTCTGAGTTTTGCGTTCCTTTTTATAAATACTGAGTTTTTATTTCACTACCCCGAACCCGGTCGTAAAAATATATACATGAATAGATATGTGCTTACATTATTTTAGTGCTTACAGTTATCTAAGTGAGTATTAAAAGTATACCACTTAACATTAAAGATCTCACTCTATAGTTTCTATGCGATTATACAAATTAACATGCAGAATTTCAGCTTTCTACATAACATGGATTTTGAATGACTGCAAAAATTTAATTTTAAATCAGATATTCGTAGTCAATATCTGTCTTAAGATAATACTTTTTACTCTCATTCAAAATTTATGCCATATAGATAGTTTAAATTTTGCGTGTCAATTTTTCTTTTTTACGCACTTCTAAATCTATGCAAGAGTAAGTTCTTTTAATTTTTCTTTTAATGAGTTCAAAATTACTTTTTGCGCTCATTCATAATACATGCTGTCTAGACAGCTGAAATTCTGCAAGTCAATTTTATAATCACATAGAAACTATAGAAAAGCAATTTTATATGTTATATGGTATACATTAATTAATAGCCACCTGGATATTTCTAAGCGCTCAAATAAAATAAGCACATAATCATTCAAGTAAGCATAGAAAGATTATCACTAAACATAAAAGAACTAACTCTGTCTTTTTTAAACAACCGTACAAATTGTTGTATTCCATTTCAGCCTTTCATATACGAGGGTAGTTCAATAAGTCTTTAGAATGACCAACAGATAGCGCGCGAATCGCTCCAAATCATCTGTTTTCAGTCAGCACCACTCCCGACTAGATATATGGTGCAGTCACAGTCCACATCTTCTGAGTTTACATGTTTTTATAACCAATTGAAAAAAAAAAATTGCTTGTTAAGAAAAATGGAAAAAAACGAGTTCAGAGCGGTAATTAAACATTTTCATTTAAAGGGTTTAACTCCATATGAGATAAAAAATGAATTGGACTCAGTTCATGGCACATCTGCCCCTGCCTTAGCAACGGTTTATAACTGGGTAAATGAATTTAAGCGTGGTCGTACATCAATAAGTGACGAACCACGTTCAGGAAGGCCCGTAGAAGCAACTACTCCCGAAATCATCAATAAAATCCACGATATGGTGTTGAAGGATAGAAGATTAAAAGTGCGTAAGTTAGCTGAGGCCACAAGGATATCTATAGGTGCAGTTGTTTCAATTCTACATGAAAAATTAGGCATGAAAAAGCTATCGGCAATATGGGTGCCGCGTTTGCTCTCAGCTGAGAATAAACGCAATAGAGTGGTCGCCTCTGAGGCTCTTTTGGCGCGCATAAGTCGGAATCCTGAGGAATTTTTTCGTCGATTTGTGACTGTGGATGAAACATGGATACACCACTACACTCCTGAGACAAAGGAACAATCCAAACAGTGGATTTCCACAGGCGAACCAGCTCCAAAGAAGGCAAAGACCGTAAAGTCAGCTGGTAAGGTTATGGCTACAGTTTTTTGGGATGCACGTGGAATTATACTTATTGACTACTTGGAAAAGGGTAAAACAATTACTGGTGAGTATTATGCATCATTATTAGAGCAGCTGAAAGAAGAAATTAAAAAAAAACGACCACATTTGGCGAGAAAAAAAATTCTCTTTCATCACGACAACGCCCGAGTTCACACATGCTTCGTTTCAATGGCTAAAATTGAAGAACTAAAATTCGAATTGGTCGAACACCCACCGTATTCACCAGATTTAGCCCCCAGTGACTTTTTCTTATTTCCAAACTTGAAAAAATGGCTCGGTGGACAGAGATTTACGGACAACGAAGACGTCATTGCCTCTGTAAGTGCTTATTTTGAGGAACTTCCGAAAACGCACTTTTCTGAAGGATTAAAAAAACTTAAAAAGCGATTGACCAAGTGTATAGAGCTCCAAGGAGATTATGTTGAAAAATAAAAAAAAATTTACCCAAAAAAAATTGTTTTTATACTTTATTCTAAAGACTTATTGAACTACCCTCGTAGCTTAGATTTAGATGAGTGTAGAAAGATAATTTTCAAAACAGACATTCGTAGTGAAGATCTGTTTTGAGATTATACTTTTTACTCTCATTCATAATCTAAGCTTTACAGAAGGCTGAATTTTTGCAAGTCAATTTATAAACTAGTTTAAATACCACAGAGATAGTTTTTTTAAGTTTAGTTATAAACTTTCAATATTTACTTACAAACTATTGTAATTCGAAATTATGTACGTCAGTTCGTATGGTTACGTACAAACAATAGTGTAAGTTCTTTCGTGTTAAGTGACATACTTTTAATTTTTAACCAGTTACCTGTAAGCGTTAATACTAAAACGAACTTAGCTATCGAAGTGATTATTAAATGCTGATCACTTAACGTACGAAAAACTTACTCTGTGATTTTTAAACGACTTCGCAAATTGACTTGCAAAATTTCAGTAATGAGAGTAAAAAGTATTATCTTAAAACAGATATTGACTACAAATGTCTAGTTTAAAAATGTAATTTTTTCACTCATTTTAAATCCATGCTCTCTAAAAAGATTAATTTTTACATGTCAATTTGTATACTTACTTACAAACGATGGAGTAAGTTTGTTTGTGTTAATTGATATTTTTTAACTCACTAAATCTATAATTATTCTTTATTCATATAAACTTTAATGAAAACACTTATCTACAGGGTGGGCCATTTTAATCTCCGCACCTAAATTTCTCCGTTCCTAAGCGTGGTATCGAAAAAAAGTTGAGACAAAAGTTGACAAGGGCAAAGGGGGTCAAACATTGGTGACCTTGAACTTAACCTTGAACTTGATCTTCAAGGTTATTTGAAGGTCAACTTGATTTTTTTAAATGGAAACTCCTAATTTTTATCCCGGAATTGAAAAGAGCGGAAATTTTACATCGAAAATGTCTTTGAGAAAATTTTGTTTTGTAACCTTAGAGAGGTAAAAAATCAAAGTCGAACGCCTGAAAAACGATAATATGCTTTTTCTCTGAATTATTACGGCTTTCTGGTCGAAGCAAATAACCTCCTACCTCAAACATTAATCACAACAACCTTACTTTGTTTCGTGACCTCCAGAAGGTCATTTCAAGGTCAGAATGGTAAAAACTTGTGTAGTTTAACCTCATAGACCTTTACAAGGTCTCACCATCAATAACAATAAAAATGGCAATTATGTTTTAGATTATATACTTACAATATCAAGTAAGTTTTAGATCACTCTCCTTACACTTATGTATACTCATATACTTTTTCGTACAGACGCAATTTCTCTTATATAGTGTAAGTTACATTAATTATACTATTTTAAGGGAAGAAGATACAGCAAACACTAAAATAGTTTATTTTACGAAGAAAAGTATTTTTTCAACAAAACATGTTATAATATAGAAAAAGATGACATTTTAGACTGGTTTTGTTCAAATTCACCACCCTTTGAAGTAGCCATTTTGAAAAAACCTGTAAAAACATATATTTGATTATCACTGTGCGCAAGGGGTTACGATGGATTGGTATATATTTTCTTTTATGAACATTTCATTCGAAAATAAAGACATTTAAAGAGCAATTTTTTCAAATAATATTTTTTAACTATTCTGAGGTTATATTCTATATGAACAATTTATTGTTTACAATATAAGGAGTATTTTAATATTAACTTATATTTTTAAAAATAATATTTTAGGTAATAATAAAAAAAAACTCTCTTTAAATTTGTTCAAAATATGTTAAAAAGAAAGTACAAAATTTTTCAGCATGATTCATGAAGAACTGTTGCGCAGGCTTACAGTTATGAAAATTAAGTTTTGAGAAAAATGAGTTTACACATAAATATCAATAAAAATAACATGATCAATCATTTATCTAAAGCTTCAAATAGGTCAAAGAAAAATTAATTTTCGAGTAAAACCATTTACTTTTGAAAGAAAAAGGGTTAAATAAGTATTTTACAATTAAAAAAAAATCGGTAGTTTCTTCCCTTAAATTACTGTAAACTATATAAGTTTATGTTTCAAAAATTATACTTACGCGAAAAGGTATACGAGAGAGCGTATATATGTGTGAATAGAGAGTAAAATATGTGTTAATTCGTAACTGTGAGTTGTACTATGCTTATATTTAGTTTTTATCGAAACATTTGTATTATTTGTATTAATAATGTAGTGCTTAATTAGCATTAGTCTAGTGTTGCATATGTAAGTGAGTATTAAAGAAACAGGTAGAGTGACTATCAAGTTTAAGTTTGAAAAATTGCATCTATATGAAACGGTATACGAGTATGTGTATATGTGTGTTAGTTCGAGTATGTCTATGTCTAGAATTAATCAAAATATTTTAATTGTTTGTATCAATAATGTAGTTCTCAATTAGCATTAGTTTTATGTTGAATATGTAAGAGAGCGTTAAAGTAACAGAAAGAGTGATTACTAAGTAACTTATATATCTTTCTCTACTCTCATATCTATACATTCGTATACTTTTTCATATATAAGCAATTTCTTAAACTTAAACTTATATATTTTAAGTCACATTAATTATACTATTATATATTATTATAAACTATATAAGTAAAAGTTCGAAAAATTGCATCTATCTGAAAATGTATACGAATGAGTGTATATATGTGTGAGTAGATAGTATATCATGTGTTTATTCGTAGCTGTGAATTCAAGTATCCTTATGATACTAGATATTATTAAAATATCTGTGTATTATTTTTATCAATAATTTGATTTTAATAAGCATTAGCGTTGAATATATAATAGAGCATGTTACTATTTCCTATATTAAATTTTTCAGTTGGATCTTCAAAGCTCGAGTTACAAACAAAACCGATATTAAAACCTACGCAAGTGGAAATTTATTTATTTTTTATTTAATAGATTCTTTTGGCGAAATACGCTGTGTTGTTTATCATCCTTGGGTAGATATATGGTTTGAAAAAGTTGTTGTAATCAAAATTCTTGTTTTTTTATTTTATAATAAAATATTTTAGAATAAAACTTATAATCATCTTGATAATCTCTTTGAATTTAACTTGAGTGTTGCATATGTAATATCACCTGTCATTCGTCGTGCAAGCCTCTTACAATACTTATCCGCGTGCAGCGACGTGTGCTACAGCTTCAAACTAAAGCTGTAGCGTGCCAGGCATGCATAGAAGACAATAGGTCGCTGTTCGAGTCGGCAGCCACGCGCGCGACTAATACCATTAACACGAGTGAGAAAGAGAAAGAGATAGCCGCGTCCACTCCGGCCAATAAAAAGCCAGCAACAGCTGCACGAGACAATCAGGCGAGCAAGGCCGCATTCACCAACTCATCATTCTCTCCGTTGCCATGATTATGCCCCGCCTCCACCAGCAGCCAGCTACAAGAGGCCGCACAGTCTCCCGTGACGTCACTGAGCCCGCCTACTTCCAACATGGGAGCTGAGCACAGCGGGGAATCCCCGAGCGACGTCATGGCCAAGAGCACGGAAAAAATCCATGCAAACGACACATCGCAGTCATTTGTTTCAAGGAACAATAACAACGTTAATGATGTGAATGCGTCGATTATACGAATGTTAGACAGTAAGACCTTTAAAAAGGGAACAACGGTCTCCTGCCTGGTGGAGTACGCCAATTCTACATAAAAAAATATTGACAATGCACTTGCTAGACATTGCACTTCTCTTGAAGGCAGATTGGAAGCAATTATTAATAGGTTAAATTCGTTACCAGCAATACACACTTTGGCACTCTCAATTGAATCCAAACTGCAAAAAGTTGATAAAAAGCTGTCAAAACAACACTCGCAGCTGGAGGAGATGAAAATAGAAAAACAAGTGCTTTGTCAAGAAATTGATAATTTAAAAATTAAAAATAAATTATTACATGAAAGTAAAGTCACACCAAATAATTTGTTGAATAAGGTAGAGGTAGTACAATATGCTATTAGACAAAATAGAAAATTTAGAGCAGAATAACCTAGAGACGCAAACCATAATCGGAAATTTAACAGTAAATACATTTTAAATGAACTTAAAACCATTAACACTAAATATGAAACTGTTATTAATATAATTGAGAATAACGAAGTGAATATTCAACAAAATAATCAACTAATATTAAATAAAATTGAAAACCATCGAATTTTGCGTGCTCCCGAGTATAGAACACACTCCCCTTTTACCAATTAGTATTAACAAATGTAAAGAAGAATGTACAGAATAAAAAAATTTCTAGTCACATTAATAATAATATTGACAATGATGGTGCTGCAGCATCACCTGCACGAAGCATGCGGGTGAAAACGGTTGGTGGAAGGGCAATGCACTGTAACAACGTTAAAAGCACTTACACGAAGTTAATAATTTCTTATATATTTGACGGTAATGTCTCCAAGCGTGTAGACGTAGCACACGCAATACTGTGCCGTGTCCTTCCATCAACACAGAAATCTGAAATAATAAGCGCGCGCCTGCTTCGGTCAGAGGAGCCGATTTCTGCAGCATCAGCAAATATAAACAGCGAACGCCGACGGTCACCGTGGGTTCTTACCTTGTCCAGCAGTGTGTTGGGTGACAAAATTATGCGAGCAAAAAAACTTATTACAGGTTTTCATGCTAGAGACGTCGGGACTGCGGCTCTTGACCAGGACACATGGGCAGGGATTATTACATGATTATACCAAAGGACTAATTCATTAAATATAAAAGTCTCGAGGTCTTTGCGATGAGACTTAATTTTAAATACGTTTGGCATAGAGGGGGCCGTTTCCTGGTGAAGAGGCCTGATGGCGACGTCTCCCATGAATTTTTGTCAGTGACAGATCTCCAAGCAATAATAGCATCATATGCTACTACTCAATCTGTACCAACTATTGAACAGACAAC